>CM023941.1:21744077-21763079 GCA_013407115.1 Glycine latifolia | reverse complement strand
TTAAATGATAGTGTTTATTTAAACGATAAATTACAAAATAGTTTTGGAATCCATAAATAATAACATGATAAACAAAACTTGGAAAATAAATAATCTAATAATAAATCTCAATCATGAAATATTGAAGAAAACTTACTTAAATAGTCTTGGAAGATAAGTAGTATGAAGAGAAACAGGAGAATATTGAGAAAGTAGTGGGTTTGATTCACACTCCATGAGTTCGAACTGAAGGTTGGGGTTTTAGCCGATACCCATTTCATTCGTTAATGTACATGTTTATAGACATACAAAGCTTCGAAACTGAATTCCAGATTTAACTAAAACTTAATAAAAGATAGAAATAACGTAATGGCCTATAACATACTTTACAACTGGCCAAAGATTTTACTATTACACATAATTATTATGCTGACATAGTTTTTTGTCTTTATCTGCCGACACTCTTGATTGGCTAAATTCATTGCCGACACATTTTATTGGTCTTCAAAAATTTTCAGCTCTATTCATATAACTCTTCTTTAGTGAAGTAGTCCATCATATTTGGCCATGATTGACTTTTTTTGAGCCAAAAATAATGATTCTTTATCAGCTTCTTCATCTAGAGGACTTGGAATTTTATTGACATTAGCCCATTGGACTAATTGTTCTTTGCTAATTAAAGTTATATCAAATTTCTTCCACCACTTGACTTTTATTTGTCTCGACAATAAATGAATATCAGTAACCTCATCTAGTCTGGAATAGGTATACATCTAACACATTTTTGCTTAAACAAATGCTTCCTTGTCTAGGAATTCTAGATCCAGATGTCTTTCTGATAGTAGAAACAGATGCTTCAGATGTAGGATATGGAGGAATCCTTAAACAGAAAATAACTCAGGAGTCACCAGAACAATTTGTCAAATATCATTCGGGTATCTGGCATCCAACTCAACAAAAATATTCTACTATGAAAGAAGAGATACTTTCAATCATTTGATGTCTACAAAAGTTCCAAGATGTTTTATTTAATAAAAAGTTTTTAATCATAATTGATTGCAAAACAACACCTTTAGTTTTACAAAAAGATGTTAAAATTTTGGTTTCTAAACATATTTTTGCCAGATGACAAGCATTATTATCATGTTTTTATTTTGATATAGAACATATAAAAGGAGAAAAGAATTTTCTTCAAGATTTTTTAACAAGAGAATTTCTATAGGGTTCAACATAAGCCACAAAACCAATACCAAGGCTACAACAAAAGATCAATATGGACCCCACTGGGTGCAAATACATAGAAAAAATCAATACAACCTTTGGCGAATAATGGATCATCCAGATTATTAACAAATCATAATATCAAACCCAATATCTTATCTTATGAGGTGAGAGGACTCCCTCCATCAAATTGATATACTCCCCTTCACTCTATTAATACCTTAATAGGACCTAGAGATTTTGAAAGAGCTAATATTTCACAACATGATAAAGCCAATACCTCACATACTTTTCAAACAGATAGTGAGTCAGACCCAGATTATGTTAAAAAAGCAACGACTATGCCTATAATAGCAGCAGAGAAACACTAGCTAAAGCTACCTCCTGTAGACTTAGCAAATAAAGTTTTCCCCTTAGAGATGCAATATCCAATGACCCATGAAAATAAAAATAGAACCTTTTATGAGTTTATTTTAGTAGATACCGATTCCATTGAGATTTCTCACAATAAAGATAGCAATGGAATAATACAATTCTCAAAAATCAAGATCTTGAGATTTTTATTTGATATTGATTGGGGACAACCTATGCATACTCCAAAATCATTTTCAAGATCCTTTCTTCCAAAAGAATATAATTACTTTGATTATATGAAAGCTTGGAATAACTTCTTATATTTTTAACCTGATAAACACTCCTAGTTTATTTGGTTTAAAAAAGGAATATCTTTAAAATTTTCCAGATGATTTATAAGATGGTTTTTGGACTTTGGTCCAACAAGAACTTTGTTTCCATCAGAGGTAGAAAATATGTATCAATTTTTCAAAAAGCAAACTACTTTTGTAGAAGATTATAAATTCATATTCTTTGTGGCTTCACAAGGAATAACCTGGATTGTGTTGGACGTATACCTGTTCCAGACTGGATGAGGTTATATATATATATATATATATATATATATATATATATATTGTTAGAAATTTGAACCCAATTCTTTTTAAGCAAAACCAAATTAATTATCTTAAAGAAGAAATTTCTTATAAGAAAATTGATGATTTGCTTAACCAACCAATTATTATCAGTAAAATCGAGTTTTTGTCCAATCAAATCCAAAACTCCATTTGTGTTGATCTTCCAAATGCTTTTTGGCAACGCAAACATCATATCGTTGATCTTCCTTATGAAAAGGATTTTAATGATCAACAAATCCCTACCAAAGCCAAACCTATCCAGATGAGCCAAGAACTCCTTGTTCATTGTTAGAAGGAAATTCAAGATCTTCTGCAAAAAGGGCTAATCAGGAAAAGTAAGAGTCCTTGGTCTTGTTCGGCATTCTATGTCAACAAACCAGTTGAGATTGAGCGTGGATCTCCCCATTTGGTCATCAACTAGATTTCTTCTTCCTAGTCTTCTCGCTTCCACCCCATATGGTATCAGAGCCTGATGGGGAAGTAGGAATATATGGCTAGATCTGGATTGTCTTTTACTTATCTGAAGTATTAACCAGACATAATGTTTTATCTTCTTTAAATGCTTTTGTACATGTTTTAAGTACTTTTATGTCTTAACTGGTTAGCATGATAAGCGGAGAAAGTTCTGATCTGGTGTTGCTGGGGTAGTAAGTCCTGTTGAGTTGAGGGCAGTAAAACCTACAAATTATTGGAACGTAGGATCTGAATTTTTGTCTGAAATTCATTGGCTTTAGTTAAAAGATAAAAAAAAAAGTCTGGAATATAGCTTAGTAGGTAAAATTTAACCCAGATCTATCTTTATGTTTTTATAGAACCAAAGGATGACAATGATATCAGGGGAGTATTTTTACGATCTTTTCTCTATGTCTCTTTTCCGCACTTTTTCCTCTCGCATTTCTTTCCAATCTTCTCAACCCTCTTCGTCCTCTTTCAACCCTTCTTAAGCAGAAAATGCTTTAATCAAATCCAACCATAATATTTTCGAAGAAGAAGTGTGTTTTGAAGATATTAATCAAGACCTGGATGACTGGAAGATTCCCAGGATTCTAGAAAACGAGCTTTACAAACCTGACGGAAGATATTTTCATAAATCTGATTTCATAATTCGAACTGTTGAGACTAACATATGTCTTAAATCTGATTTTGATGAAATTAAACTTCTTTCAAACAGTTCTTTGAAACTTCACAAACAAAAATATAGCTTTTTGCACATTGGTTGTGTTCAAGTGGCTGCAAAACCTTTGGGTATAGAACAGATTAAACACCTCAATTCTTTTATGCTTAAGAGACTCCCGTTACAATCAGTTTACCGATTCCATCTTAGGCATAGTAGAGACCAGCCTTAGCAATGGACCTATCCATTTCAATTGTTATCTTGATAGGACTGTCAGCCCTGAGGATGCCAACATTCTAGATGTCTTAACCTTAGATGTCCAGCTTTATGGTCTTGATATGAAGGCTGGATCTATCCCAGTTAATATCATCTACCGAGTTTAATACAAGGTAATGAAGTCATGCATGTCTAGAGTCCTCAAACCCAAAAAAACTGGAGAAACTACCTTGTTTCTCACAGACACCACCAAAGCCAAGGTCGTTATTCCAAAAGTCATCAAGTGGGAAGACATCAATTTCCCTCAGACTTGGGCCATGGACAAAGTAGCTCTGGCTAAACCCCAAACCACACCTAGTTTTGAGTCTGCTAAGCAGTATGACTCTGGAAGGGTAGAGATCACCTTCAATAGGTCCAATTCCTTCAATATCGCTAGGTCATCCTTCACTAGAGATTCTAGATCTGAGATGTTTGGGTATGTTTTCTCTAGAAAATCATTTTCTGCTGCTCCTAGTGGAAGCAGTAACAAAATCAAGCTCTAGGATGTAGAAACCTCGTCCTCCATTCCTCAACCTATATATCAACAGGAGAATCCTGAGGAAGAGTCCAGATCTATCCCCTCTCCAACTTTTTCATCTATGCAAGATTATGAAGTTATCCATGATTAATAAGACCTGCATAGATTATGAAGCCCTTAAGCTAGATTTCGACTCTGAGGAAATGACTCCTCAAAGAGAGTGGTTTCTTAGCCATTATAGGGATGCGAACAAAACCCAGATTAGGGAAGAATACTACTCTTTCCTTAATCGTGTCCAAACCCAAATCTTTTTCTTTGATTGGTTTAAGTCTTATGCAGTCTACCATAAGATTGATTATCCTTTCTTAGAGCCTAACACCATCAGTGTCATCACCAGGTATGACCTTAAGGATGGTCAGGTTGTCAAATCTGGGTTCCCTCCGTCAACCAAGTTTATCCTTCCTAATGTCAGAAATGAAAAACATGACCCCATCTATGCCTCACCCTTTAAGTCTAAGGATGAGATTGAACCCATATCAGCCAAAGATATTAAGAATCTTATGGAATAATCCAACTATACCAACAAGTACCTCCAGACCATTGGGGAAAAATTAGGAGAAAAGCCTAGTATTAGCCTGGAAGCCGGTTCATCCTCCTCAAAAACCATCCAAACTCCAATTTTTAAACCTTTTAGGATGACTGATAAGCTTAGAAAAGAGTTTGCCAAACTCAAAGCTTTCAGCCAGCCCCCTAGTCATCCTTCTGCCGAGTCTAGAGAAAAACTTGAAGGATTAACTTCCATTATCATTCAAGATACTCCTCAAACCTCCCAAGAAGCCCATTCCAAACCAAACCTTACTAGAGCCAGATCTAGGCATGAAGCCCAAAAGGACAAAGACAAGGAAATCAATGTCCTTACCAAGCCGAGTCAGAAAATGGTAACTCTGACTCTGATAGGTCTGTCCAAATTAATCCCATTAGAAACCAGCCCAATTGGAAGCAACCCTCTAAGTTGTATTACCATAGGACAACTCCTCCTGATCTTCTCCTAGAAGAAAGGGAACAATCCAAATCCTTTAATGCCAATTATGTCTATGAATGGAACATAGATGGCAAAACTGAGTACCAAATCCTCAATATCCTCCAGCAGATGACTATGGTTGCTACAGCCTATGATACATCCCTTAACTGTTCGAAAGCAGTTATTGTAAATATTTTAGTTTTTGATTTTACTGGACAACTAAAAGGCTGGTGGGATAATTACTTGTCCGAGGATCATAAAATTACCATCCAGGGAGCTGTCAAAATGGATAATGATGGCGCTGTCTTAACCCAAGATGGTAAACCTGTCCTTGATTCGGTCAACCAGTTAATCTTTATCATCGTTCAACACTTCATAGGTGACTCCAGTTTATGGAAAAACCGATCTGCTGAACTCTTTTCCAACCTCCGGTGTAAGACCTTAGCTGACTTTAGGTGGTATAAGGATACCTTCCTTACTAGAGTCTTTCCCCGTGACGACAGTCAAGAACCATTCTGGAAAGAAAAGTTTATTGTTGGTCTTCCTAAATCCCTAGGGGATAAGGTTAGGGACAAAATCCGTAGTCAGCACCCTAACAATGCAATCCCTTACAAGCAATTGAGTTATGGTCAACTTATTGCTTACATCCAAAAGGTAGCCTTAAAGATCTGTCAAGATGATAAAATCCTGCATCAGCTTGCCAAAGAAAAGGCTCAAAGTAGCAAAGATTTGGGAAATTTCTGTGAACAGTTTGGCCTTCCTTGTTCCAAGCATAGTAAGTCCAAGAAGCATACCCATAATCCAGATAGACAGAAACCCAAGAAGTCTGTTTACCATCGCCATAAGTTAGGAACCCCGCCTAGAAAGCTTAAAAGAGAGTTCCAAACCAAACCTCCCTTTGATAAAGTCAACATTCCTAAGAAACCCGTAGTTTGTTGGACTTGTGGCAAACCTGGCCATAAAAGTCAGTATTGCAGGCTCAAGAAAAAACTTAGGAATCTAAACCTAGAACCCACTGTCGAAGAACATATTAATTAGCTTTTAGTAGAATCCTCCCCCGAAGATGAATCTGATAAGGAAGCTTCTGAGGATCAATCTTCAGAAAACCTGAATTAAATTCAAGGATGATCTATCTTTGACTAATTAAGACTGTCCTTCTTCTTCCCAAATCAATGTCCTTACCCGGGAGCAAGATCTTTTTTTTGAGGTGATTAATTTTATTTCTTACCCTAAAGAAAAGAAAAATCTTTTATTAAAACTTAAAAAATCTTTACATGAACCATCTTCTTCATCTTCTAAAACAAACAATTTGTTAATTAACAACAAGTTTAATCTCACAATACCCTTAAAAAGTTTGAAAAGAGTGTTGTTAAGCCTGTAACCCTTTAGGATCTTCAGCATGAGGTTAATCAACTGAAAGCTGAAATTTGCCTTATTAAGGAACAACAAAATGTTCATCAAAATATTTTGAGTGTTCTGCAATATGTCGACCAAACTGATGAGGAAAATCATGGTCAGAATAACCAACCCTCTGATAATGATTCTCCAAATGATTCAGTTAATCCTGATGTTCTTCCAAACATTTTTGAATTAATTAATCAATTAACCATCCAAAAGTTTTATATTAAGGTCAAAATTATTGTTGGAACCTTCATCCTTGAGACTGAAGCTCTGTTTGATACAGGGCAGATTCAAACTGCATTCAGGAAGGATTAGTTCCAATTAAGTATTTTGAGAAAACTTCTGAACGACTTAGTATCACTAGTGGATCTAAACTTCATGTTAATTTTAAACTTTCAAACTCTTTTGTTGAAAAGGACGAATTAAAAGTAAAAACTTCTTTCCTCCTTGTCAAAAATCTTAAAAACGCTGTCATTTTGGGAACACCTTTTCTTAAATCTATTTTTCCCATAACAATTTTGGATAAGGGTATTTCTACTACTTATTTGAATAAATCTATTACTTTTAGATTTCTAAAAAATCCTATTGTTAGAAATTTGAACCCAATTCTTTTTAAGCAAAACCAAATTAATTATCTTAAAGAAGAAATTTCTTATAAGAAAATTGATGATTTGCTTAACCAACCAATTATTATCAATAAAATCAAGTTTTTGTCCAATCAAATCCAAAACTCCATCTGTGCCGACCTTCCAAATGTTTTTTGGCAATGCAAACAACATATCGTTGATCTTCCTTATGAAAAGGATTTTAATGATTGACAAATTCCGACCAAAGGCAGACCTATCTAGATGAGCCAAGAACTCCTTGTTTATTTTCAGAAGGAAATTCAAGATCTTCTGCAAAAAGGGCTAATCAGGAAAAGTAAGAGTCCTTGGTATTGTTCAGCTTTCTATGTCAATAAACCAGCCGAGATTGAGCGTGGATCTCCCCGTCTGGTCATCAACTACAAACCCCTTAACCAAGCCCTTCAGTGGATTCGTTATCCGATTCCTAATAAAAAGGATCTTCTTAATCGTCTTTTTTCCAGTAAAATCTTTTCAAAATTTGACATGAAATCTGGATTTTGGAAAATTCAAATCAGTGAAAGGAATTGTTATAAAATGGCTTTTATAGTTCCTTTCGAGCAATATGAATGGAGAGTTATGCCTTTTGGATTGAAAAATGCTCCTTCAGAATTCCAGAAAATTATGAATGACATTTTTAATCTATACTCTTCTTTTATTATTATCTATATTGATGATGTTCTTCTGTTTTCCCAATCTGTTGACCAACATTTTAAACACATAAACATTTTCATTCAGATAATCAAGAAAAATGATCTTGCTTTATCTAAAACTAAAATCAATATTTTTCAAACAAAAATCCGTTTTCTTGGTCACAACATTCATCAGGGAACTATCACTCCCATCAATCATGCTATTGAATTTTCCAACAAATTCCCCGATCAGATTATCGAAAAAACCCAACTTCAGCATTTTCTCGGTTGTCTAAATTATGTGGCTAACTTCTTCCCTCAGCTAAGTAATCTTGCTAAACCTCTGTATAACCGTCTCAAGAAGACTTCTCCTCCTTGGACAAATATTCACTCAGACATCGTCAAACAAATTAAATCCTAAGTTCAAAATCTTCCTTGTCTATATCTTCCCAATCCTTCAGCCAAAAAGATTTTTGAAACTGATACATCTGACATTGGTTATGGTGGCATTCTCAAGCAATCTGTTAATGGAAAAGAACAAATAATTGCATTCACTTCTAAGCATTGGAACCCTGCTCAGCAGAATTATTCCACAGTTAAAAAGGAAGTTTTAGCAATTGTTTTATGCATTTCTAAATTTCAATCTGATTTGCTTAATCAAAGGTTTTTAATCTGTGTTGATTGTAAATTTGCAAAAGAAATTTTACAAAAGGACGTTAAAAATCTTGCATCAAAACAGAATTTTGCCAGATGGCAAGCTATTCTAAGTATTTTTGACTTTGAAATTGAATTTCTCAAAAATACTTTAAACTCCTTACCTGATTATCTTACTCGTGAATACTTACATGGGAGAGGTCAATAAGCAAATGCCAAATTTGGTTAAATCTTCCTCCTCATGAGGAAGAGGGAGAGGTAAAGGAACCAAACCTAGACTAGCCGTTGCTGGTTTAATCTCCCATGCAGGATCTGCAAGGATTGGATCTTCATCCAAACAGGAAGAAGAATCCAAGAAGTAATCAAAATCTGGGTCATCTACCCGGGTGTTACCCCAATCCATCACATCCATTACTGAGTCTTCTACTCAGAAGCCTAAACCTCAATCACAAACAAAGGCAGATTATGCCATGCCAATCCAAACCCTTTTGGCCCTTCAAGAACAGGGTCTTTCCCACCTTCCAAAAGGCCTTCCATCAAAAACTTGGGCTGACATTGCTTCTGAAGAAGAAGAAAATGAGACCATAGTCGACATGATCAAGACCATGTCCCAAACTCCTATAACTCTTCACAAACCAAAAGGCAAAGCCGTAGTTCAACAACCTGAACCATTGGCAATCCAAAAACCAAGACCCCAAACACAATATGTCCCAAAACCCAAATACCAGGATGTCATTTAGATAGAACCTGAATTTTGGGACTCCAAACCAAACAAAGTTTCCCTAAAAATCTTCCCTAAAGACATACAGGGAAACCAATTTCATTACATATCAACCTCTGTGCTCAAGATAAGGCATTTTTATGAGTTTATTCTGGTTGATACTAACTTAGTCCAGATTAAACATCATAAAAACAAGGATTCTGAGTAGATTGCTTATTCAACTCTTCAAATTCTTAAGGTTCTGTCACCTAGGGAATTTGGAGATATGAATAAGATAAAACGTTTTTCTCAAAATTATGATCCCATTGGTTTTTCATATTAGGATTATCAAACTGCCTGGAATAATGTTTTTTTATTTCCAAAATAAATATTTTATGCATTCTTGGCTTGTTTATTTCAAACAGAATGTCCAGTATAAGTTCCCACAGTGGTGGAATTTTTATGGACCAATCCTTGAGATACTCCCTTCTGAGGTGGTATCTAGCTTAACAACCTTCAGAAAGAAGTTCGAACATCCAGACAACGATCCGTTCCCAGTGGATCTTCACTTCTTCAGCAAACTCTCTCTAGCCTAGATCTTCCAATGGCGATATACTTTTGGTAATGTCTCCATAAAAGGACAATTACCAATGCTCAAACGACAAGCTCTGGTAAAATGGTGGTCTCAGTTTGACCATTCAAGGGCCAGTTCTGAACAAATTTCGCTTTGGTTCAAATAGCATCCAACCCTCACCAAAGCAACAGACCCAGAAGTCTGCAAATTCCTCAATCAAAGATCCCAAATGTTATTAGTCTTGGCATCTTCTTCCTCTAAGGAGAAGTTCATCGAAAACATAAAGATGATCTTTAATCTTTTGGAAAAGGAGAATCAAGACGCCTGCTCCTCATCCAAAAAACCTGCCGAAGCTTCCTCAGAATCGTCAGATGATTTCTATCAAAATGAAGACGATGTTTTCGGCATCAATATTGGGGATGACTGAAGAACTCAGTGTCATCCAACTAAAGGGAAAGTGGAGAACACTCCTTTAGACAAAACAAAACATCTAAAGGGAAAGTGGTGAAAGCTCCTTCAGTCGAAGATGAAAACTGACATCATCATTGTCCAAAGCATGACATCATTATTTCCTGTGGCAGACTACTGTTCAGCACTGTTCACTGTAGCGGTAGGTTTTCCGGTTTTGTTTACCGAAACTGTAGAAACAGGAATTTATGAGTCTATATAAGGGCTGCGCCCCTCAATCTGTGGACAAGTTCTATTTTTCTTGAGTGTAGTACGATTCAGAGTGTTTTCCCCATAGGTAACTCTGAGTTTAATCTCTGTTGTAATCTTTAATCATTTTTGAGAAATAAACATTTTTTTCTCATCTTTGCATTGCATGTTTATTTTCCTATAATTAAACCTTTCTCTTCTCATCCACTCCCTCTCATCTCCTTGGCTCTGCCGCGCTTGAGAGTTAACTTTAAATTTATGATCTAAGTAAATTATATTCTTGCATATTGTTTATAGCCATGTGAATTCCGTATTCTATTCCTGCTTTCCATATGCATTGGTTGTTCTGATTTCTTCTTCCTAGTCCTCTCGCTTCCACCCCATATGGTGTCAGAGCCTGATGGGGAAGTAGGAATATATGGCTAGATCTGGATTGTCTTTTACTTATCCGATTAAAGGATGGTAGGCACGAATTCATTTCTAATGTTTATTATGTGCCCAATATGAAGAACAATATTTTGAGTTTGGGACAACTCTTGGAGAAAGGGTACGATGTTCACTTAAAGAATAATACTCTTTCTTTAAGAGATAATAAAAATAACTTGATCTCTAAAGTGCCAATGACAAGAAATAGAATGTTTCTGCTAAATATTCAACAAGACATTGCAAAGTGTCTCAAAGCTTGCTATAAGGATGCATCCTGGTTGTGGCATCTGCGATTTGGACACCTCAACTTTGGTGGTCTTAAGCTTTTATACAGGAGATGGTGAAATGATTGCCTTCCATCAGTCAACCTGACCAACTATGTGAAGGATGCTTGCTTGGGAAGCAATATCGAAAGAGCTTTCCGAAGGAGTCTTTGTCAAGAGCCAACAAGCCGCTCGAGCTTATACATACAGACGTTTGTGGACCATTAAAGCCAAGCTCACTCGGTAAGAGTAATTACTTTCTTCTCTTCATAAATGATTTTTCAAGGAAGACGTGGGTGTATTTCCCAAAGGAAAAATCGAAGGTGTTTGGCGTCTTCAAGAAGTTCAAGGCAAGTGTAGAGAAAGAAAGTGGACGTGAGATCAAAGCCTTGAGATCTGATAGAGGAGGAGAGTTCACTTCCAAAGAATTCCAAGAATTTTGTGATCATAATGGAATCCGAAGGCCTTTAACTGTCCCTAGAAGCCCACAACAAAATGAAGTATCTGAAAGAAAGAATAGAACCATTCTCAACATGGCAATGAGTATGCTCAAGAGTAAGAAGATGCCAAAGGAGTTTTGGGCTGAAGCCGTGGCAACTGCTATCTACCTTTTAAATCGTTCGCCAACAAGAAGCGTGTGGGGAAAGTATAATAACCAAGGCTAAATAAATAAAAGAAAAGTTTAAATTTACTATATTCCGTCACAAAAAGTGTTAGCGACAGATTTAGCGACGCTAGAGAGTGGCGCTGTTAGCGTGGGAACTGGCGTTGTTAGCGTGGGAGGTGTGCCAGAGTGGCGCAGTTAGCGCCAGAAGTGGCGCCAGTAGCACCAGAATGGCCTTGGAGGCCCTCTGGTTCGAATATATGGCGCGGTTAGCGTCAGAATGCTCCAGAAAGCTATTTCTTTCAAATTCTTGGCGCGATTAGCGTGGGGTGTGGCACTAGTAGTGCGGGGACGCGGATTGGGCACCTATAAAAGGCCTATTTCGCGTTTTGGGGGAGGAAAATCAGTTATCTTCTTCCCCGGGAGCGCTTCTGCCTTTAACGACTTAAATAAGCTTCGTATCTCCCTCATACTTCATCTAAACACCTTATACCCAACTAGAACATTGATCAAAACTCCTCCATGAGCTAGATTCCAGCTTCAGTTCCTCGAGAGAACCATCAATCGGAAAGATCCCGTTCTCTAGGGAACTTTGCAAAGCTTGGATTTTGAGGAGAAATAAGGCGATTCAAGGATGCTGAAGCTTGGAGAAGTGATCCTCCAGCCTTCCTCGACAGTTTAGAGGTAAGAAACTCAAGTTTTACCGATTGATTTGTGAGATTGATAATGGGATGAATAGTAACCCATTTGTGTTAGGGTTGGAATTAGACTTGGGTTCTTTAGGAAAGTATAATCACAAGGTTGTTCTAATGGAAATAGAACTTTGAAACATGACTTTTGATGAAGTTTGATTTTGGCTCTGAGATATGTATGAGTAGAAAGAATGTTGGTTAAATAAAAGGTATTATGATGAATATGAGCTTAAGTGCTTTTACAAAAGATGTTCAGGAGGCTGAATAAACGGTGAAAATGTGTGGGAATAGCTGTTTTAGTCAAGTTGGTTAATCGTTGATATTTGGCCTGGATAAAGGCAATTGAACTGATAGAATTGACTTGTGCAGAGTCTTTGGGAGACTCTAGTACCTTAGTTAGGCCGAGATAGACCTTGTTGAGGGTCTATGAGTAGCCTATAAGATGAGTAATTCTGATAACTCTAAGATAGAAGACAAAGAGGTTTAAATGGGAAGGAAATGCTTTACTTTTCTTTTAAACGGTTGAGGACCGTTGATGATTCTTGCTTGTGTGTGCCTTTGTATAGGGCGTGACACCAAGGGTGTCAGTGGCGGAGACCACAGTCCAGGGATTGGACAGCAGAGCACTGCATTGCCAGGTAAGCTCTTTGTTCTTGGGAGTGTTTCCCACTGACTGTGTTCCACCATACTCCGAGGGAGTTATGGTTATTGTATATCATGATGCATGTGTGTTAAAATTGTGAGTTAATATTTGATTGAGATGAACATGTATGATGTACACTGTGATAGTGTACTGTATTATGGAGATGAACAGGTATCTGATATGCACTGTAGTAATGTTCTGTGTTGTTGAGATTCTCTGGCCAGTAGAATAGGTTTATGTGACGTAAGTCCTGAGCGAATGAGTGCCCTTCAGTGGATGATCTTCCTCAGGTAGAGTTTGAGAGTCCTGAATGAATGAGTGCCCTTTAGTGGATGATCTTCATCAGGCAGTGGTTGAGAACCCTGAGTGAATGAGTGCCCTTCTGATCTTCCTCAGGTAGTGTTTTAGAATCCTGAGTGAATGAGAGCCCTTCAGTGGATGATCTTCCTCAGGTAGTATGTGATGAGAGTCCTGAGTGAATGAGAGCCCTTTAGTGGATGATCTTCCTCAGACAGTGTGTGGATGTCCTGAGTGAATGAGTGCCCTTCAGTGGATGATCTTCCTCAGGCCAGGTTATATATGTTGTATCTCTAAGAGAATGTGCCATGAGTGGATGAAATTCTCTTAGAAGAGCCATATATGTATGAGTAAAGTCCTGAGTGGATTTTCCTCAGGCAATGGTGCACATAGTTATATGTTGTGTTGTATTGTGTTGCATTCCTGATGTTGGTAGTGTCCAACGGAATGATACTGGTGCGATAATACACATGTGAACTGTTTATGAGAGCCGTGATGGCGAATAGTGCTATGTTGATTTTAATACCAAATATCATGGAAGTGAACCAGGGGGAGGAAATACCTCTAAGAATCCTGAGTTTACTGAGATTTTTATCTCACCCCTGTTGGGGATGTTGTTTTTCAGGTGATGCTTCTGGCAGAGCTGATAGGTCCCAGGGCGGGAGGCCCAGTAGGGACAGCCAGTGTGTAGCTGCTTGGCAATATTTTAAGAGCCCCATGGCTCATTATTCTTGTATTTTGGCTCTGTTTTGTACCCCTATGAGGGAAGATATGCGGATGCATATATGATGTATATGGTTTATGATGTACAGAAGATTATATGTATATCTCATATAATGTACATGTGATTTATATTTCTCCTGGTATGTCTATATTGATATTACTGTTTATCTGTCATTCTTTGAGTTATCTGGATCGTTGGGGCTGTTGTGGTGTTTGGCATTCGTTTATGTTTTGTGTATATAGACCATACATAATGAATCAAGAAATTTGGTTTTGAAAACGCTTCTGTGGGTTCACTTTAATTAATTAGTTTTAAGTATATTAATTATTGCGCTAAGTCTGATTAAGTAATATGTTAATACACCGAATGCATACTGGGTGTTACAGAAAGACACCACAAGAAGTATGGAGTGGAAGAAAGCCTGGGATCTCCCACCTGAAAGTGTTTGGAAGCATAGCCTATGCACACATCCATGATGAGAAGAGGTCAAAGTTTGACGACAAAAGCGAGAAGCTCATCTTCATCGGGTATGATTCTAATTCTAAAGGCTATAAACTTTATAATCCGAATAATAAAAAGACCATCATTAGTCGTGATGTGGAGTTCAATGAAGACGAAGAATGGAATTGGGGTCTACAAGATGAAAACTACAACTTACGTCCAACTTGATGGAGGACGAAGAAATGGAGCAACCAAAGATGGAGCAAGAAAGACAAGTGCCTATTACTCCCCCAACTTCACCAACCGCAAGTCAACAAGAAAAACCATTTTCAGCTGGAGGTTCAAGCAAAAAAGTACCACGCTTCAGGAGCTTGCAAGAACTTTATGAGGTAACGGAGAATCAAGATAATCTCACTTTGTTTTGTCTCTTTGCTGATTATGAGCCAATGAGTTTTCAAGAAGCTGCCCAAAGCAAGAAGTGGAGAGAAGCAATGGACGAAGAAATCAAGGCGATTGAGAAGAATAAAATGTGGGAGTTAACCTCACTTCCAAAAGGGCATAAGGCGATTGGTGTGAAGTGGGTCTACAAAGCTAAAAAGAATGCCATGGGAGACATAATCCCTCGCTAATAACATTTTCATTCTTCAACCACTACTCGTGCTCTCCCTAATAACACAATCCCTCGCTGGACGAAACCTGAGTTAGGGTTCATCAAGTGCAATGTAGATGCGTCCATTTCTTCTGAAGCGCGACAATTTATGCTGGGTGCTTGTATTTGCAACTCTGTTCTGCTCGTGAGAAACAGAATGTACCCAACAGGATGTGCTGAGATTTTGCTATGGGATCAGGCTCTCTCTCTCTGAAGATGCCTATAGAGACGAAACACCTCCAGGAAGATGATCACTGCGGGAGACAACACGAGAGGCGTGCTGTGTGTGCAGTGTGAAAGGAAAAGAGAGAGTCAGAATTGTATGTTTTGTGTACCTTTCACCATGGAGGATGCTTTATTTATAGGATACTGACCTGGACCCTAGTGGAGTGGTGGTTGAAGCCCATTATCTTTAATTAAGATATTCAGATTATCTAAATAAATGACCAGCAGCGGTTGTGATTATATCTTCTGTTATATCTTCTATCTTTTGGTGGTTGAGAAGTTTGAATATTTGAATTTCATAAATAGGCCTATCTTTTATCCGTAACAAACTCTAATGGT
This sequence comes from Glycine latifolia, assembly GCA_013407115.1. Classification (NCBI taxonomy): domain Eukaryota; kingdom Viridiplantae; phylum Streptophyta; class Magnoliopsida; order Fabales; family Fabaceae; genus Glycine; species Glycine latifolia. The sequence goes on along the minus strand of CM023941.1, from coordinate 21,747,496 downwards.
GAATTCATGTTAGCTGGAACTTCCTTTAGTCATGTGAACATTCCAGCAGCTGAAGCTGAAGCTTCAAGCTTTCTTGCAGCTGCCCACTGGGTTTCGCAAATGGGGCTCACGCACGTGATATTCAAACTGGATTGTACATAACTGTATATATGACAACCTCTGTTCAAATCGTCATCAGAATTCTGAGTAAAGGATGTATTGTCAAGTATTGTAAGCATTTATCTCGTTCAATTAGCAACTCATCTTTGAGTTTGATTCATTGACAAGCAAATCAAGTCACTCATCACCTCTTGAGAGTGTTTAGATTGTATGTTAGCCCGCTTTTTTTCAAGTAATTCTTGATTGTATCAGTTCTTTGAATTCTAATAAAATGATATAAGTCTTCTTTTAAAAAAAAATAAAATGTACCCTCCCCCTCCCTACCAAAATATATTTAGAGAAGACAAATATCAAGAGATGAAAAAGAGAATAAAAACTTTGAAAGATAAAGTTAAATTAACTACTTGCCTGTTTAATTTCAGTGAACTTAGCAATCAGCTCTTCAGGAATAGACCAGTTGAAGACATCAAAATTTTCCTTGATCCTAGCTTCATTAGAGGTCTTTGGCAGAACACTATGTCCCGTTTGTATGTCCCACCGAAGGGATACTTGTGCAGGTGTCTTCCCCAGTTTCTCAGCAACGAAATTGATAACAGGATTCTTAAGCACATCACTGCGGAGAAATCCTTGTGATCCCAATGGAGAAAATCCCTTAAAAAAAGAAATTTATCATAAATAGATAATTAGCAGTCAGAGCAATGGTTTTTGAGATGCCATCATTTGAATATGTACCAAAATCATCATTTTGCTGTAGAAAGGTTTATGCGAAAAATTGACTTTTTGTTCCTATACTTTTGATCAAACTTAGTCCAAGTTTCTATAATTTCAAATAAATGACATCTTCCTCCAACTTTTAAAAATACTTGACTTTTATCCCTCCAATATGTTATTTTGTCACCAATAGAGTTAGTGGAGAGGGACTAAAGTCACATTTTTAAAAGTCAGAGGATTGATTTTATAGATTTGAAAAGACAAACTAAAAAAAGTTTGACAAAAAATATAAAGACTAAAAACACATTTTTCTCAAAGTTTATGAAAAAGGGAACAAATAATTTCATCATGAACCCTCAAAGAATATGTACTGAACAACTTAATCTAATTGCATGAATGTAAAGATAAAATCACTTTATGTGCTATATATACAGATAGGTGAATTCCTTTAGATGCACAGAATTTATGCACCTTTGGCTGCTACCATTGTGGGTGGCATTCCACTTGGTTAACAGCAGGAGGCACTCCTGCTATATCCAACAGATCTTGAAGCTTCTTTGAAGAGAAATTGCTCACTCCTATGGCTTTTGCCTTGCCTGAGTCATAGAGTGCCTCCATTGCTCTCCATGTGCTTGGTATGTCATGTTGTATAACATTTTCTGGCTTTACTCCAACTGCTCCCTTTTTCATGCGGACTGGCCAATGTATCTACAAATTGAACCATTTCAATTGATTAAAGAAAGAGACTAATGGATGACCCTTGATTATTATGGCAATTATTTATAACTATATATAGCTTATTTGTATAAATTGGAGGAAGTCATCAAGGGGGATCTTAGGCTAAACAATATTTCTGAAATCTTGGTTTTTAACCATGGCGAATGGTGTCATGTGATCCATGTAGCTGACCTCACCTAGGGAGATAAGGCATTATTGTTCTTGTTGCTGTATTTATAACTATAGCTTATTTGTATAAAACCAAACCAAAAACTGAATTGTCTCCCATCTTCAATTGAAATTCACAAAGCAGAAAAGTAAAGATAACACATACAAGATAGAGGTCTACGTAGTCAAGTTGCAGTTCTTGTAAAGTTATTTCTAGCGCTTTTGGTACATCTTCTGGATCATGATCTGCGCACCTATGTATTGTAAAGAAGCAGAGAACCTCTGTTCAGAAACCAGATGCAGACATATGTTTCCAACATTAAGAAACATCACAGTTTTCAGAAGACTTAGAAGACAATAAAACCGGAGTTTGGAGGTGATCCACAAGTCCTCACGCTTCACAACACCATCTTCAAAAAGTTTCTTGAGAGCAGAACCAATCTATAGAAACCAACTTTCTATAATCAAACAAAACGAGACATTGAACTTACCAAAACTAAATGAATTTTCAGTAACTGGACTAAATTCTAATAGCAAGTAAGCATATGCTAAGACATATCATATGTAACTCTTTACCATATAATAAAATTCATAAGCTTTGTAGTACTAGCAGTGAGCCATTGAGCAAAGGGTGGTGACACAAACAAAAAGTAAATAAAGAAAATAAAAGGTATGATTCATTATTATATGCTCTAGTAGCATATAATTATGATTCATTATTATCAAATTACCTCTGCTTGATTGAAATACGCTTCAGCACAGTCGATATGCCTATACCCCACTTGAATTATCAGTGATCACATACAATAGTCAGCCAAACTACTCTTGGGTTAGGTCTTCTACATACAATAATACAAACTAGAATTGTTTAAGGTTCACAGAACTAAACCAAGGACAATCTAAAATAATATCAATGAAAATATTATAACAATAAAAACAAACCCATAAATTAGAAAATAAAATCACTTCCACTATACCTTGATGGCAGTGGTGACAATAGCAGGATCAACGCTAAACGTGCCTAATCCAATCGAAGGTATCTTGGCTCCTGTGTTCAATTCAAAGAAACTGATTGCATCGGTCATTTTTCTCATCACAACAATTACTAGCTCAACTTCGATAGTGGTCACTTGCAACGGATCTTTGATTTTATTCAACCAAGTTTCAAGAGAATTTGGATGAACAAGTAAATGAAGGAGCTCATGGAAAAAATAAAGATGGAGCATGTTGGTTTTTTAAAGATAAGAACAGTTGATTAAAGACAAAAGCTATTAGCTGATGTGTGCGCATGTGTCATGAGTCTCGAGACTGATAATTATATTATATTTGTAGTCGTTGCATTATTGTGAGCCACCTAGCGACCCACTCGTTTAAAGGTTTCTCATTTTATATCGATTTTTATTTTTAGTTTCTCACGATAAAATTGGTCTGGGCAAAAAATTATAAATATAACAGTTTTAATAAAAAATTAGGCAAATATTGCAATGTAAAACATAATTTGAAATCTATAGCAGCCATTCACGTTGGGCCAGGACGGGTTGAATCACGCCAGCCCAAGACGTGATTGGGCTTGATTCACGTCAGCCCACGACGTGATCAAACACATCCAGCCATGACGTGATTAAGTCTCAATCACGCCCCCCCACGACGTGACCATGCCACCCTATAAAAGCCTCTATTTCAGCATTTGTTCCTCACTTCTACATCTCTCACATCTCTCTAGC
>CM023941.1:21715529-21732887 GCA_013407115.1 Glycine latifolia | reverse complement strand
GTCCTTGTTAAATAGTCCAACCATGATTCTCTTGGTCATCTCTTCCTGTAGAAGCTTGGTTTTAGACCTTGTCATGGGTCCTTCAAATCTCACCAAAGGAAGTGCTTCAAGCTCTCCTTTTAGAGCTTTGGCTTGGAATGGACCTCCATCATCATGATCCTTAGATAGTCCTCTATCATTAGAGAACGTCTTAGAGCCATTGGGGTGGATCCTAGTCATGACAAAATTATAGCGGTTGCCTGAAGTGCCATGGACTTTCCTCAATACATGGAATTTCCCTCCTCTGAATATTGTAAATCTCTTACAAAAAAAGAGTTCCTAAAATGCCAAGATGACTTTCTAGCATTTGGAGTTGATTCTAGCCTAGAAGTAATTGAATAGCATGCTTAAACTGCTCGCCAATTTCCTTCTTATAACATGTGTAGACTTCTAATATTGGCAATTCTTCTTGTGACAAGGATAGTATCTCAACCTTGAGCGGAGAAGCTAATGAGTCAGCTCTAATTTAATAGTTCCTTCTATTCCACCTAGGATGGTATGGATCAGAAAGAGCGTTTGGGGAGTTAAATTGATTTGTGACTCTCAGCATATAGAGTCTTTGAATATATCTTGGGATAGGGACAACACAATTTAGATCTTAACTCTCCCAGGCCCTGATTATCGTATTTTCTCTCAAGGGCCGAGAATAAAAATGTTTGTCGACCCATAGATGAAAAGAGTCATATTCAAATTACGACAATTCGTCAAACAAGTCATGTATCTATTAGGTCTGGACGACCATGCGTCTCATCCAACATAGATTTTGATGCATAACATAAGTATAAATTATTGATATTCTAATGAGTTTTTGACATGGACAAGATTATTATGTTAAATGAATGTCATCCATATCTATAGAAAGTATGCTCTATTTGAACCTAGCGTCAAGAACACTATATTTAGTAAACGTCCACTCTTGTGCATAACAATATAACATGCTATCATAAGGTAAACTTGTGCGTTCAGTCTTAAAGATTGTATCACGAAAAAGGGAAGTACTCATGTACTGTTTTATTCACATTCTATTTGCCTCTCATACATTTGAATAACTAAAGTTTGATTTTAAGAAAAAGACAATATAGATGAGCATAAAAGGCTTACGTGGAATAATCTCTTGAAGGTTGCTTCTAGAGCGGAGAAAAAAAAACACATGTTGTCTATACTTCATATAAATCATCACCAGTTAGAGCTTCACTCGCCAACCAATTCCTCTATGTGAGGCAACGCTCCTGTCAAGATAACGACACAAATCCCGCAACATATATCTTACTGAAGTCTATAAAAGGATGTCTCTGTTAATGAAGAAACTGGTGAAAAATGAGAAAAAGAAAGAACAAGAGCGCGAGAAATATTTGAAGAGAAACTCTATTATTCACGCAAGTTTTACATTTATCATCCTTTGCAAAGCAAAGTAGCTTGTATTTGTGCTTAATTGTATATTAACTCTTTGAGTGTTAAGAATACTTGTATTCGATTAAACTTTCGTTTGTGAAAGCTAGGAGTGGCTTAGTGTTAAAAAATATTTGGGTTCTTAGATTCAGGGGGAGAAGATACCAGAAGTGGTGTTAAGAATACTTGGAAAGCCAGGAGTGGCGTGTTAGAATACTTGTTTGTAATCAGTTATTGATTAGTGGAACCTTTTACTAGTTAGTAAAGGAGAACTGGACATAGCTCAAGTTAAGCGAACCAGTATAAACCAAGTTGTTCTACTTCTCTCCATATTACTTTATTAAGTATTCTTGTTACCTTTTTCTAACATCACTTTACACCAAGTGCTTATTTGAAAAAATGTTTTAAGAAACTCTTAGTTGTTACTGGATGACCACATTGTTCTTTTCCTGCAGTCTATTTGTCATCAGTAGATGATCAATGTTTGTCTCTGTTTAATCTATACTATCTATGTTATTGTGAAATTTTTTATCTTTGATAAACACACTATTCAACCCCCCATTTTTAGTGTGTTTCTTGTAGTTTCAATTGGTATCAGAGCTTGACCTTAAGGGTTGAGTATTTGACAATACTAAACACAAAAGAAGGATTTGTCACCAACAAACCACATCAATTCAGAGGGTTATGACTACTGGAAGGAGCGTATGATAGCCCATTTTTAATCTATTCATATAGATTTATGGGATGTGGTGGAAAATGGAGATTACATACCATACGATGACCAACTAAACGAGATTCCCAGAAGCCAGTGGACGGAGCAACAAAAGCTCAGATTTTTTCTAAACTCCAAGGCTAGGAACGTGATGATGTGTGCTCTCTCAGAAGATGAGTACATAGAGGTACACAGCTTCAGGAGTGCCAAATAAATGTGGGACACCTTAGTTGTAACATACGAGGGCACCTCATAGGTAATGAGGAACAAACTCAGTCTCCTCACTCATAAGTACGAACTTTTTTCCATGGAAGAAAAGGAAGACATACAATGTATGTTTGAACATTTTCAAACCAATTCTTAAAAAATTAAGATCCTTAGGTAGAACTTATGATAATTATGATCACATTGACAAAATTCTAAGAAGTCTATATAGGAAATAGAGATCGCAGGTATCAGTGTTGAGAGCGTTAAAGAATCTTGAGTCTATGTCCTTAAGAAACTTGTTGTTACCTTTAAGGTTCATGAATAAAAGCTCCAACAAGACAAAGGTCTTGGAAGAGGAAAATCTATGGCTCTCAACAGTTAGAAGAACAAGAAAGAACCATCATCCAGAGAACGATTACAGATAAGCTCCTCCAAAGTACTAATAGTCAATGATGAATATGAAGAAGACTCAGATGAGGATGAGCTCGCTTTCATCTCTCGCAAAATTTGCAAGACGTGGAAAACAAAAGTGGGTCTAAGTGGAGAATTTCTTCAAGAAGAATGCCCCAGGACAAGAAGGACAAAGACAAAAACTCCATATTCTACTTTGAGTGTAAAAAGCCTGGACACTTCAAGTTAGAATGTTCAGATTTGGAGAAAAGTCAAGATAAGAAGAAATTCTTTAAGACTAAAGAAAAGAAATGGCTTATGTGCATGTGGGAAGACCTGGACCACACCTCATCTAAAGAAGACCATGAAGAAGTAAACATATGTCTGATGGCAGACTCAACTTCTGAAGGATCTGAATCAGACCAGGATGACAAGGTAAATTTCGATGACCCTGAGTCTCTTAGGAAAGCCTATGATGAACTTTTATCCAACTCACCGATTCTCTCAAAAGCTTATAAAAGACCTACAAAGAGATTTAAAAAACTATCCAAAGATCATCTAAAGCTCGAGAAAACCCTTCAGGATCAAGTTATGCATTGAGATAAAGACAAATGCCAACGAAAAAGTTATCCTTCTTAAGAGCTTTTAGGAGTTGGGAAAAAATTGAAAGTTCCTCAAAAGGATCTGAAGGAACTTCATGAACTATGCATTCATCAAAAAGAAGAAAGATATGATCTTTGGAGAGAATGTGCACAAGCACACAAAGATTATGATGAACTCAAAGCGAGTAAACACAATCTTAGGGTGGAATGTGAAGAACACAAGAAATCTGCAAGTTTTCTAAAAGATGAGCTTCTAAAGCATCAAGAACTTAAAGGTAAACCTCAAGATGTTGTAAAACATCATGAAGAAATAAGAACCTTAAGACTACATTATCCAAGTTTGTCAGTGAAACAAACAGTCTTAACAAGTTGTTAGGATACTGTAGAAGTTCTATTGACAAATCTGGAAAAGGATATGAGTGGAAGATACATGTTCATGATAAAGATACAATTGTATGTTACTTGTGTGGAAAACCAGGACACATGAAGTCCAGATGCAAGGATTGTCCTAAGAAGGTTCACCCAACCCCTTCATAACTAACACAAAAGGATCCAAAAAGATTTGGGTACCTGAGAAAAGAATTTTTCCTGTTCTAGATATCCTTGATAGCAAGAAACATATGCCTATCATGATACCTAGACAATGGCTACTTGTAGCACATGACAGGAGAAAAGTCTATGTTCCAATGCCTAACTCCTTATCGTGGTGGAACAGTCACTTTCAGAGAGAATCAGAAAGGCAGAATAACCGGCGTAGGTAAGATTGAAATTCATCTCTATCCCTCTATTGATAACTTTTTTTGTGTTAAAGGTCTGAATCATAATCTACTAAGCATAAGTCAATTATGTGATAGTGAATATGGTGTATCCTTTAACAAGGATGAGTGTGTCGTCTAGTGTGAGGATGGGTCCCCTCTAGTCTTTACAAAGAGTGCCATGCTTACTGTCTATCAAAGAAAATCACTGGCTATGGCATAGAAAACTTGGCAATGCAAGTTGAAGGTTAATCTCCAAACTGCAGAAAAATAACCTCGTAATTGGTCTACCAAGTATCTCATATAAAGATGATTTACTTTGTGAGGCATGTCAAAATGAAGAACATATTAAAATTTCTTTTACCAGTAAAAAAAATAATTTCCACCTCTAGACCTCTCGAGCTATTACATCTTGATTTGTTTGGTCCTACCGGAATTGCGTCTACTAGTGGTAAGAGGTATGGACTTTTCATAGTGGATGAATACTCTAGATGAACATGAGTTATGTTCCTAAACCCCAAGGATGAGTGTTTTGATGTCTTCTTTGAATTCTGTAAATGAGTTCAACACAAAAAAAAGAGTATGCATCACTGTGATCAGAAATGACCATAGGGGTTGTTAGACTATTGGCAAGCATACAAATTGAAAACAATATGAATACACTCAAATACCAAGAGGGGGGTGAATTGGTATGAACTTGTCCTTTTAAAATTTTAGAAAATCAGAGTTAAACAATCTTTATCACTCTTAAAACCAAGGATGCTTCAATTCAATCAAACCACTCATTCCAAGAAACCAATGACAAAAACCTTCACTTGTTGAGTAAGAAAGAATTCACAATAGTCTAGAGATCAAGATAGCAAGAAGAGATAAAGGGGTAGAGATCAACACAAGAATATATACTGGTTCACCTTTCAAAGAGAAGCTACATCCAGTTCTTCTAATCAAACTAGATTAGAGTTCAACTATTCACAAATTCCAGTTCTTACAAGCTTTACCATAATCACCCTTTACAAAACCTAGGCAAAGAACATAAATCTAAAACCCTATTAGATTCTTAGTGATCTAAAACATAGAGAACCCTACTCTACTCTTACCCTCCAAAGAAAACTACTCTAGAAAAAGCTTCAAGAACCCTTTGTCATAGTTTCCAAACAACCCAAATTACAAAACTTACAAGTAACAAATCAGAACACAGTTAGAAGTTCAAGAAAGATATCACCTCATGATCATCAGAACATGAGTAAGATGTATTTTACCAATCAAACAAAGTATGATTGAATGCTTTGCAGTAAACAACTTTCTTTGAACTTTCTTGAAGAATTTTGTCTAAAACATCATGAAGAATGATGCATGTAATCTGAAGTTTTGAACAAGATGTATGAGACAGAAAAATCCTTTTCTTAGACCATTAAAGCTTTGGAAGTAATGAGTGATTCATAAAATCAATTTCTCAAGTATATCTCAAATGTACAGACCCAAAGACTTTAAATAGAAAACGGATTTAACTACATGTAACCAATTAAAACGACATGGTAATCGATTATTTTAACAAATGTAATCGATTAATATGCCAAGTAATTGATTAAAGTGTTCTTGAACCAATCTGGAAAACTGTCAAGAACAATGTAATCAATTAAAACAACCTGTAATCAATTAAGGCAGTTCGTGTCAACTTAGAAATAAGCCTATGTAATCAATTATGATTAGTGGTAATCAATTAAGGCAGTCTTACATGATTTTGAAAATAAGCCTGTGTAATCGATTACGATTAATGGTAATCGATTAAAGTGTTCTTCAAGGCTTTTTAATAGATTACACAAGCTGGTAATCGATTAAAGCAGTGCATGAATGTTTTTTCAAAAGCTTAAATCATGAGCAGCTTTATTCTAAATGCACATATGTAACTTTGTATGCATGTATGAGATTATGCTTATGTAATGCAAGGACCATTAGGTAACTCTCTTGAGCAACTTAACATATTACAAATGCCTTCAATTGATAGGCATGAAAAAAACTAAAATCCTTTAGACAAAGGGCTTCATTCTTAACTTGATGTTCTTCCCAACTCCCCCTATATCCAACAATCTCCCTCTTTTTGGCTTTGATCATGCCAAATATCGATTTGAACACTTGTTGTCCCTTTTAAGTGCATGAGAGAGAGAAATGATAAGAGCTTCATGCTTAACCTGAAAGAAACTTAGCCTTTTGCCAAAATCAAGTGTTAAGTAACCTTGCATAAGCAGAAAATTATTTCTTTGATTGCTCCCCCTGTTTCAGATAATCTTTCATAGATAGAAGATCAATAGTTTCAAGGCAATCAGAGTAATAAGGGCTCAGCCATTAGAATCCATTTATTTCCCCTTTATTTCTCCCCCTATTTAGCTTGTCATAGGCAAAAATTACCATAGTTAAAGCAGGATAGGCAAAAGAACGTAGGAAAGACACATAACATTGATTCATTAAGAAAAATAGAGAATACATTGTTGAATGGAAAAACAGGACATTAAACAGAGCAACCAAAAAAAACATAAAACAAACAGCACATTACATGTAGGTGATTGTGTAGTGGAGAAGCTTGTCTTCACCAGTCATGGAGCCAGAACCCAGCCTAAGCTTCAGCCTAATTTGAGGGTCTTGAAGCATCCCTCTGTAGGTGTCAATCTTGTTGTAGCCATCAATCTCTTCATCAAATTTCCTTACCCCTTCAAAGGAAATTCCAACCACCTCATACCAGACTTCTGGAGTAATTTCCATGGCCACCCCCATTAACTTGAGAGAAAATGGTGCCATCTATGCTTATCTTAGCACAGGTGTAGAATACCCTCACAAGTTCAGGGTAAAAGGTACCCTTCATCTCCATAAATTTCTTCAATCCCTATGCTTCTATCAATGCAGGGAACTGAAATCCTTCAGCCACATACCAGTTTAGGTCAATATATTTGGGAGGAAAGAAAAGTTTGGTGGCATTGAATTGCATGTAGTGCAGCCTATCATTTTCATTTGTGAACCACAAACTCAATCTGTTTATAGGATGGTTGGAGGATTCACCAACCTTCCTTTTGCTGGATTTGGCTTTCTTAGGGGCAGATATTATGCTTTTTAGAAGAAAAAGATAATGGGTAGAGGTTGAGAATGAGAAAGAAAAGAGAATGCTCAGAATACTCAAGCTTAAAGGTGTGAATTTTCCATTGATGAAGAACTGCATTTATAGAAATTTGGGGTTTGAATTTGAATTTTGATTAGGTGTAACTGCTATTTCATGTATCAAGGACAATAACTACACCTAACAGGTTTGAATTTTGAATATCTAGATAGGATAGGCAGTTTATATTCCAAGGAATCTGCAGTTTTTGCAGTAACACCATAGATAATCGATTACGAGCTTATGTAATCGATTAATTCACAGGGAAATAGAGCTTTTGTACAAGGTGTCATCGATTAAATCGAACAGTAATTGATTACTCCAATGAGAACACAAAACAGAGTTAACACACAATAATCGATTACCATTTTGTGTAATCGATTATTCTAGTCCAAGTTAGTTTTTGACAAAGCTTTTATAACATGCATAATCGATTAATTCGCATTGGTAATTGATTACTCCAGTGCGACCAAGTTTTCTGGAGTAAGTTTAAACAATGAGTAATTGATTAATCTGCCGTAGTAATCGATAACTTATGCATAAAATTGTTACTGAAAAGCTTTTAATCAACAAATAATCGATTATTCTGTGGTGTAATCAATTATTCTAGTTCATTATGCATAACATTCACTGATTATGTAGCAGAATATGCATTTTGATGTTTGATCAATCATTCAATGATTTAGCAACTGGAAAGGCAATTTAATGGCATGCTAGAATATGTTGGATTCATCAAGTGTACCTAGCATGTTTCTAAGTGCATAAAACCTATCTCTTGCCAAGGGTTTTGTAAATATATCAGCCAATTGGTTAAGTGTATCAACAAATTCAATTGAACAATTACCCTTTTGGATATGATCCCTAAGGAAGTGATGCCTTATCTCAATATGTTTGGTCCTTGAATGCATAATTGTATTTTTGGATATGTTAATGGCACTTATGTTGTCACAAAGCAAGGGTATTTCCTTTAACTCTACACCAAAATCTTGTAGTTGTTGCTTCAACCAAAGGCTTTGTGCACAACAGCTTCCAGCAGAGATGTACTCAGCTTCAACAGTTGATAAAGCAACACAAGATTGCTTCTTGCAGTGCCAAGAGATTAGTGAGCTGCCCAATAGGTAGCAAATTCCACTAGTACTCTTTCTATCCAATTTGCACCCTGCAAAGTCAGAGTCAGAATATTCAATTAAATTGAGAGATGCACCTTTAGGATACCAAAGTCCAACTTTTGGTGTTGGTTTGAGATATTTGAAGACCCTTTTGACTATTGTAAGGTGTGATTCTTTGGGATTTTCTTGATATCTAGCACACAAACACACACTTTTGTCAAGTATAACAAAAATCCAATCACTCCTTTGTATACTCATCAACACTCCTTCCTTTGACATCTGAATCAAGATAGGTTGATGTAGCCATTGGAGTTGCAACATCTTTGCTTTTCTCTATTTCAAACTTCTTGATCATTTCCAGGCAGCATTTGGTTTGACTAAGAAATATCCCATTCTTCATTTGCTTGACTTGAAGTCCAATGAAGAATGTTAGCTCTCCCATCATTGACATTTCAAATTCACTCTGCATTGAAATAGAAAATTCTCTGCACATAGATTGATTAGTTGAACCAAATCTAATATCATCAACATAGATTTGAACCAACATGATATCATAGCCATTCTTGATGAACAAGGTTTTGTCCACTTGTCCTCTTATGAAAGATTGACTAAGCAAGAAATTGCTCAATCTCTCATACCAAGACCTTGGAGCTTGTTTCAAACCATAAAGAGCTTTTCTCAATTTAAAAACATGGTTTAGATGTTTGTAATCAACAAATCCAGGAGGCTGATCTACATATTTCCTCCTCAATGTATCCATTTAAAAATGCACTTTTAACATCCATTTGAAACAATTTAAAATCCATTAAACATGCATATGCAAGCAACAACCTAATGGCCTCTAACCTTACTACTGGAGCATAGGTTTCATCATAGTCTATGCCTTCCTCTTGGTTTTAACCTTTTGCAACCAATCTAGCTTTGTTCCTAACTATGATGCCACTTTCATCAAGCTTGTTCTGGAAAACCCACTTGGTGCCAATAGGTTTGTGAGAAGAGGGTCTAGGAACTAATTGCCAAACTTCATCTATCTTAAATTGGTTCAATTCATCATGCATGGCCATCATCCAATGTTCATCAAGCAAAGCTTGGTCAATGCTCTTTGGTTCAATCTGTGAAACAAAAGCCATAGTACAACAAAGATTTCTTAATAAGGATCTAGTAGAAACTCCCTTGGAAAATTCCCCAATTATATTGTTAAGGGAATAAGGATCTAGTAGAAACTCCCTTGGAAAATTCCCCAATTATATTGTTAAGGGAAAGGTCTCTTGTTCTCTAATCCTTGGGCTTTTGTAAAGGTGTTGACTGTTCCATTTCAGCAATTGGTTCAGCCTTTTTCTTTTAATTTAAATCATTGAGTTGCAAGTATTCTTCCATTGAATCTGCATCAATATCACACTCATTTTCCTCCTTGGAGGAGTTAGACTCATCACATATAACATGGACAGATTCCTCTACACACAATGTTCTTTTATTAAAGATTCTATAAGCTTTACTTTGTAAAGAATAACCAAGAAAAATAGTTTCATTAGCTTTAGCATCAAATTTGCCAAGAGAATCTTTACCATTGTTTAAAACAAATCACTTGCAGCCAAATGCTCTTAAGTGAGATGTTTGGTTTTCTACCTTTGTATAGTTCATAAGGAGTTTTCTTTAAAAGAGGCCTTATGAGAAACCTATTAAAAGTGTAGCAAACTGTACTCACTGCATCAGCCCAAAAATGTTTAGGAAAATTTTTTTCATTAAGAAGGGTTCTTGCTCCTTCTTCAAGGATCTGTTTTTCCTCTCCACAACACTATTTTGTTGGGGTGTTCTTGGAGCTGAAAAATTGTGGTTTATTCCATTTTCTTCACAAAACTTTTCAAAATACTCATTTTGGAGTTCACCACCATGATCACTTCTTATTGAAACAATATTGCATGCTTTTTCATTTTGAATTACCTTGGCTAATTTTCTAAATGCCATGAAAGCATCACTTTTAGATCTTATGAACAAAGTCCATGTGTATCTAGAGTAACATCAACAATAACAAGCCCATAGAAATTAGCCCCCAAGCTCATAGTTCTAGAAGGACCAAATAAATCCATATGAAGCAATTCAAGGGGTCTAGAGGTAGAAACAACATTTTTACTTTGAAAAGAATTCTTTAATTGTTTCCCCTTTTGATAAGCATCACATATTTTATCCTTATCATACTTAAGCTTAGGTAAGCCTATGACTAAGTCCTTTCTAATAAGCTTGTTCATATGATGCATGTTTATGTGACTAGCTCTCTTATGCCATAGCCATGTGTCATTAACTTTACTTACTAGGCAACTAGAGTTGTGAATAAATGCATGCTCAATGGAGAGAACATAGATGTTACCCTTTCTCTTACCAACATGGATAACCTCACCGATTTTACCATCACATATCAAACAACAATTGTCATTGAAGGAAACTTTGAGTCCTTTGTCACATAATTGGCTTATGCTAAGGAGGTTGTGCTTCAAACCTTTCACATAAAGCACATTTCTTATTTTTGTTTTGAAGTTGTCTCCTATATTTCCTTCTCCAATGATCTTTCCTTTATTATTATCACCATAAGTGACATGTCCTCCATCTTTGAGAGTCAAATTTGTGAGCATGGACATGTCACTTGTCATATGCCTAGAGCAACCACTATCAAGATACCATAATGTTGATTTGGCTCTTGGACACACCTGCAAAAATCAAATTATGTAGCAAAGAAAGGTGCCCAATGTGGGTTGGGTCCATAAGGGTTAGTTGGCTTCCTTTTTCTCTTAGGTACCCAAATGCATTCACCATTAGGCACATATCTCCTTGCATAGCACCTAATGGTGATACTTAGTTTTTGATGCAATAATTGCAAACTAAGAGTGTTTGATGCTCTTTAAAAATGAGTCAATTGGTGATACTTAGTTTTTGAAAAGCCTCTTTGATTGTTCTGTTTTGGTGGTACAAACTTTGTTTTTCCAAAAGGCTTTGATCCATGTTTGTAACCCAAACTAGAAGTATCTCCAGCATACTTTTGAACACTAAGTATTTGATTCAAGCTACATTTCCCTCTATAGAGTCTTTTCAAAAGATCAACCAAGTAAGAATTTTCTGAAAGCAAAAACATATATTTTTCACCTTGACTCTTTTTGTAAAAGCTTGCATTTATCAACATTTGAAGATGATGAGGCACATACACATCCATTAGCTTTGTAACTTGAAACAAGCTTTTCATTTCCTTCTTTCAAATTGCAAAGTTCAGATTGCAATTCAACAATTTTGGTAACATGCCATTTGAGATTACTTTTTAGCCTATTATTGGATTGTGCAAGTTTTTGGGCCTCTTCATGCATCTCATGGAAAGCATCAAAAACATTATCAAATTCAGAATTTACTTCTGATTCAGCACTTGAGAAATCTTCATCATCACTTATTGTGGAAGTGAAACACATATTTGCTTCTTCATTTTCACCGATTAACTCAGAAGTTGTTGAATCATTGTCTTCCCATGCTATGTATGCCTTCTTTGGCTTCCCTTCTTTCTTTGACTTCTTCTCACCTAATTGTTTCTTCAAAAAGATTGGACATTCTGATTTGATATGGCCGGGTTTACCAAATTCGAAGCAAGTGAAGTTGGAGGTGTAGTTGTTGTTGTTGTTGTTGTCATTTTTCCTGTTGAACTTTGATAGCTTTTTGTTCTTGTTTCTTCTCATGAACTTGCTAAATTTCTTCACTATTTGGTTCATATGTTCATCACTTTCATCTTCACTTGAGTCTTCTTCCTTTTCCACATGAGTTGATGCAGTTTTCAAGGCTATACTTTTGTGTTTCTTCTCTGCCTCCTTTGCATGTGTTAGTTGTGACATGTCAAGTTCATACTCAAGAAGCTTATCGAAAAGTGCAGCCATGGACATCTTGGATAGATCTTTTGATTCCTTTTGATTGCCAAGGTCTTGTGAGACACTTCAAGATTTTGATGTTCAATTCTCTAGCATCAAAAATCTTCCCAAGACCAAGAAGATAGTTGAAAATGTGAGTGAACCTTGTTTGTAGCTTAGAAATGTTTTCTGTGTTGTTCATTTTGAACATTTCATATTCATGAATCAAGGCATGCTTCCTTGATCTTCTTAATTCGTCTATTCCTTCATGAGTTACTTCCAACATCTTCCACATGAATGAGATGTATTTTATCAATCAAAACACAGTTAGAAGTTCAAGAAAGATACCACCTCATGATCCTCAACACATGAATGAGATGTATTTTACCAACCAAACAAAGTATGATTGAATGCTTTGCAGTAAACAACTTTCTTTTAACTTTATTGAAGAATCTTGTCTAAAACATCATGAAGAATGATGCATGTAATATGAAGTTTTGAACAAGATGTATGAGACAAAAATCCTTTTCTTAGACTATTAAAGCTTTGGGAGTAATGAGTGATTCCTAAAATCAATTTCTCAAGTATATCTCAAATGTATAGACTCAAAGGTTTTAAATAGAAAACATATTTAACTGCATGTAATCGATTAAAACGACATGGTAATCGATTATTTTAACAAATGTAATCGATTAATACACCAAGTAATCAATTAAAGTGTTCTTGAACCAATCTGGAAAACTGCCAAGAACAAGGTAATCAATTAAAATGACCTGTAATCGATTAAGGCAGTTCATGTCAACTTAGGAATAAGCCTATGTAATCGATTACGATTAGTGGTAATTGATTAAGGTAGTCCTACATGATTTTGAAAATAAGTCTGTGTAGTCGATTACGATTAATGGTAATCGATTAAAGTGTTCTTCAAGTCTTTTTAATAGATTACACAAGCTGGTAATCGATTAAAGTAGTACATGAATGTTTTTCCAAAAGCTTAAATCATGAGCAGCTTCATTCTAAATGCACATATGTAACTTTGTATGCATGTATGAGATTATGCTTATGTAATGCAAGGACCATTAGGTAACTTTCTTGAGCAACTTAACATATTACAAATGCCTTCAATTGATAGGCATGGAAAAAACTAAAATCCTTTAGACAAAGGGCTTCATTCTTGACTTGATCTTCTTCCCAGCTCCCCCTATATCTAACACCAATGTCGTCGCATGTTACAAATTTTATAAAAGAGATAGTCTCCACAGGGACTTGAGCTACTCAAGTTTTTCAAATAAAAGTAAACGGTTCAATAGTTATGTACAATAAATTTAATCAAAGTTTCATGGTTTAATGAAAATAATGGAAATAACAAAAATAACAGAGATAATGGAATTAGTGTGCTGGAAATACGAAAACAAGTAAAATGAATTTATTTAATTCAAGAGAAATGCAGGATTGAATTTCATCGTTGATACCCTCGATATCAAAATAATATTAATGCATATGAATAATTTTCTAACATTATTGATGCACACATCAATTCACCCCGAATCGATCCCTCGCATTCGAGAATCCTAAGGATATTTATCGAATATCAATTCCTCGCATATGAAATAATTATACTAGCATTACAATCATAATTTCGTGCTATTTGCAATCAAAACATCATACTCTATTCCTAGCAATGTAATGTAAAGAGTAATTTCATTCATTTCAAATTATAAGAGCACTTTCGAGTCAAACTTAGAATCCAATTTCATGAAACTAGTGATCAAGTAGAATTAAGCATTACGAACAGAATAAAATCACTAGTAATGAGTAGAAAAGATTTATATATATAAAAAATATCAAAAGAGATAATAAGGGTACGAAGATTATATCCAATATTTTGGAGAAACTAGCCGATCATTGTGTAGAGCACAAGATCAACAAAAGACATGATGAAGGAAGCGATCCATGGTCACTTCTCTGTGAGATCAAATATTTTTTTTCTTTCTTCTCTCTCCTCTTTGTTGGATATAGGGGGAGCTGGAAGAAGATCAAGGCAAAGCTGAAGTTACTTAAGGGTTTTAGCTTTTTAACATGCCAATCTATTTAAAAGGCATTTGTATCTTGTCTAGTTGATTCAAGAAGCTTGCCTTGTGATCCTTGCATTGCATAAAGCATATTCATATACATGCATACATGTTTAAAGAAAAGAACATAAGGTTTAATGCTTGCAATAGGAAAGAATTTTCTCATGGCTTATACTTTGGAAAAATCAGATTCTGCACTACCTTTATCGATTACACCAATAAGTAATTGATTGCTAGCTTGTGTTATTTTCTAGAAAAGCCATGAAAAACACTTTAATTGATTACAAGCAAAGTGTAATCAATTACATAGCTGTATTTCTAAAACATGCATGGCTTCCTTAATTGATTACTACAATCTATAATCAATTACCTAGGCTTATTCTGAAATTGTATATGACTTCCTTAATCGATTACCAAGGCTTATTTCATAATCTATGACTGACTGCGTTAATCGATTACATTGTTCTTGGCAGTTTTCCAGATTGGCTCAAGAACATTTTAATCGATTACCTGGCGTATTAATCGATTACATTTGGTAAAATAATCTATTACACTTACCTTTTAATCAATTACAGTCTGTTAAAGCTGTTTGGGTCTGTGATTTAATACACATCATTCAATCCGATAATACGAAATACCCAACACATGCTAAGCTTTCATAGGCCAAGAAACAGTTTTCTGAGTAATAGATTTCTTGCTTGAGATGAAAAGATCACATGCTTCATAAATGAAGATGAGTTAAGACAAGATTTTGAAAAGAAGTTCAAGAGAGTTGATTATGTGCTTTAACATTCATGCAACTTGGAAGTGATTGGTAATATTCATTCATTCATGGAGGATCACAGGTTGTATTTCTCTTGAATCCTTCTAGATAATTGTTTGCATGTTTGAAATTTCTTGTAAGACTAATGTCAAATAGTTTCTTTCAAGCTTTCTAGAGTAATGTTCTCCAGGGGTAAAGAACTGAGTAGGGTTCTCAAGTTCTTTGTGATTTGTGTTCTAAATTGGGTGTTAGAATTTTGATTCTTTGTCTAGGGTTGATAAAGATAATCACTTGTAACAACTTGTAAAAGAACACATTTGATTTAGTAGAACTCTAATCTAGTTTGATTAGAAGAATTGGATGTAGCTTCTCTTGAGAAGTGAACCACTATATGTGCTTGTGTTGATCTATATTTCTCAATCTCGTCTTGCTATCTTGATCTCTTGACAATTGTGATTTCTTTCTTAATCAACAAGTGCAGGTTTTTGTCATTGGAGTCTTGGACTGAGTGGTTTGATTGAATTGAAGTCATATTGGTTTTAAAAGTGATAAAATCCTTAAACTCTGATTTCATAAAGTTTTTTTTAAAGGTCAAGATTATACCAATTCACCTCTTGGTATTTGAGTGTATTCATATTGTTTTCACTCTTTTGCGTTCTTCTTCTCTAGTTTTCTGCACTGGTCTCTAGACTCCATCTTTGCATGGCTTTTTAAATCAAATGGTCCAAGAGATTCCAGACCAACTCGCCCAGGTGAGTGATAGGTCACCCAAGCGAGCTGGTTACTTCAATCTGAAGTAATCTCATTAGCCCAGACGAGTTTATTGCTAGCCTGAGCGAGTTGCACTCTGAAATATTGCAATAGTGACCCTTTTGCCCTTTATATTGGCTTGATTTATGGATCCAACAAATAATCATGAAAACATACGAAAAGCATGGATAAATCTTCCATTTTTAAACAACATTTATAAATGTAAAAAGTATAAAACAACTAGCATTATAATCCCAAAATAACTAAATATGGCATTTATCAATTCCCTTCAACCTAGAATCTTTCTTGTCCTCATGCAAAGTATAGAAAGAAAAATACGAAGAATAGAAGTATAAGTATAAAATAAAAACGCTTTAATACTTCTACACCAAAAACTATGAACATGATTTGTAAAAAATCAACCTCCAAAGTGATCAGAACAACATTTTCGAACACTCAGAAATAAGAAATGAAAACACAAAAGATGAAATTCACATAACCAAATGCTATTAAGATTAATTCACATTTTGTTTCTAAAGAACATCAAAGAAAACACTTGATTCACTCAATTCCAACACTGATACGTCATAAATCAATTTTACATTTCATTTCCCATCAAATCAAAGATAAAGTACATAATCATCATGGATCATTAGGACTTTTAGGGTTAGGCCTGGCTTGAAAGAAATCTTTGTTTTTCTAGATATTCAAAAATACCTTGAGAATAGGAGAGCAAAGATAAAAACAAGCTTCCTATCTCTTGCCTTTTCTACCAGGTCATCAATATTTCCTATACTAACATCCCAACTTATAGGATTTACAACAACACTGTACAATTTAAAACATAATGTACATAATTCATACATTTATTTATTTACAACGAACTTATTTCTATTTTATTTTTATTTTTTTAACTTTTTGTTATGAACATATTTAATTTACGTAAATAACCACATTTTAAAACAAAGTATTTACATCACATTAGCCACCAACTGATAGAAATTTCAAACAAAACACCTTTTCGCTCCTAACCTAAGGTAAGGTAGGAAACATTGATTCTAGGTTAGTGTTCCAACAAAATATCAAGTATTTGGCTCAAAGGGCTTGCAACTGGTAAAACAATATACATTGGGATAGCTTTTTGGTCATTGGTTAAATTGTACAAGAAAGAAAGAATTCCTAAATCATATCCATGCATCATATGTTATGACAATTAGAAATTCATGCAAAATCAATTGTAGAACATATCAGTAAGGACACTTAATGTAAAATTTGTGGTTGCGAACAATCACTAAAGCTTAAGGCCTGTTTCCATGTTCAAATCAAATCTATGTTTCAAAAGTGTTTCTTTTTCAAGTCCATGCAAAAACATATGAATTCATTTGGTATTTGGGAAAGCCATTCATTGTTTTTCATTCTCAATGTTTTCAAAAATCACTTTGTTGTGTTTTGATCCAATTCAAAAGCAAGTTTCAAAATCACCAACTGCTAATTCTTTCCAAAACATGTTATGTCCAAGAAAAATTTTATTTTTAAGTCCTAGAAAGAGT
>CM023941.1:21657818-21715519 GCA_013407115.1 Glycine latifolia | reverse complement strand
TATATATATATATATATATATATATATATATATATATATATATATATATTCTACAACTACACTAATAGAACAAAATTATTTAATAATGTGTACTACCAAAAAGAGGGACACCTCTTTCTACACATATCAAAGTGCACGCATAAACCAGTCAAAATCACAAAAGCACGTAAATATCCAAGCAAAAATCCAAAATAGTAAATTAAGGAAATAAAGTACTGAAGTTTAAACAACAAAGCAATAAAGAAACATAAAGACAAGTTCACAAAAATTTTGACGATCATGGCTGAGGAGGTTAGTCTTCTCCAATGAAATAATCAATAGGACCTGCCATGTCTTCATCCTCATATACTCTTCCTCCTTCTGAAAAATAGACCTATCCCGAGGCCATGCAATGGTAGCTCTAACAAAATAGATTATGCATTCACAAACATAATTTGCCAATAAAGACTCAAAGTAAAGTTCAGAAATATAATTGAGAAACACAGGACATAAAATTCAAATAACACAAATTAAGACAAAGTTTAGAAACACTAGGTTGCCTCCTAGGAGTGCTTTTTAACGTCTTTTTAGTTGGACACCCTTGTTATGGCTCAAGCTTCCAGCAATTCGACAATAGTAGTGGTGAGCCAATGACTTCTATGTTCTCCTTCAAAATTTTCACCAATTTCTTTTCTTTAGAAAAACTTGAATTAATGATAATTGGTTTTTATGAATCACCAGCAAGAAAAACATATTTCAAATGTGAAGGTAATGCTTTCAGCTCCATTTTTTATTCTTGATTTTTCTTTTCCTCCGACAATTCTTTAAAGAGAGATTGGTGGTATGAAATTTCCTTGAAAGCATTTAGCTGTTAGAGACAATCTGAACTCTCATTTCCTTCACATTCACTTATCTCCTCAAATGCTTCAGTCCATGTTTTTACTAAACAATCTTTTCTTTGAATTAACCTCTTGGAGTCAGAAATCACTTCATCCAAGAAATCACTCTTTTGGTTCCTTTTGGTTAACCTGTGTGTTTGATGAAAAAGATCCACGTCTATGCTCTCACAGTTGTTTTGCAAGCTGTCCAATCTGAACTTCAAGATTTTTAATGGAAGTCGTAGTGTTGTTCTGATTTGTGATAGACATCTGCATAAACTGAGTTAGAGTATCTTCCATTTTTTACATTCTATCAGGTTGAGTTTGTTGTGGTGGACCCCTATTTGAAGAACCTGCATAAGAGTTGTTATAAAGACCTGCATATGAAGGGTTAATGGGACCAAAATATGCATTATTATTTTTTTGCTGCTTCCAGCCATAAGGCTAATTTGAACTTGTGTTGAGGTCTGCCTTGATTATGCAAATAATGGGCCTCCTCTTCCTATTGGCAATCATCGAGTGCTGAAAAGTGGCTATTTTGATGGTCACCACCACAAAAATCACATTTAAGAACTTGTTGAACTTAATGATCTTTGTACGTTTTCTTTGATCCACCTTGCTGAAATTGTTGAGGAAGTTGGCCTAACTGTTTTGTGAATGCCTCTTTTTGTTGAGTCAAGAGTTTATTCTTAGCTAGAATTGCATTCTAAGTATCCAACTCCATTATGCCTTTCCTTTGAATTGAAGACCTATCATGGTTACTCTGATAATCATTGGCTGCTATGGAATCAATGATCACAATTGCTTTCTCAGAGATCGTAGACATCATAGTACCTCTAGTTGAGGCATCAAGAATCATCTTTGTCTGAGGTCTCAAACCACTGTAGAAAATATGTAGTTGTGCAGCAGCATCATAATTATGGTTTGGACACCTCGACAGTAAAGATTTGAATCTCTTCCATGTTTCACAGAGAGGTTCATCAGACCCTTGGGAAAAAGTATCAACGGTTGATTTTGCACTAATGAATCTAGAAGGAGGAAAGAATCTCACAATGAATTTTTCCTCTCTAACATCCACAAAATTTTATCTTGAGCTTATATTCATGTTTGAATTATTTATGGATATGTGACGATAGCTTGATACAAGAAAGATATGATAGAAGCTAATGAATTCAAGTGGCAATTTTAGAAGTGCTTGGAATATATTTAGTTAGGATTAGTGAATTTAAGAAAGAAACCAATCCTAGCACGTGTAGGATATTAGTTAAAGGCCTAAGACCACATAAGTAACTATCCAATTAATTGAAAAACACATGAAGTACACTTGGTTTAAATCAAAAGAGACAAATTTTTAATGAAGCAAAGCAAGTGCAGGTGAGATTTTCAGCCATATTACTTGAATATGGAAGTGCTAATCATATGGATGTGCACGTGTATTGCTTAGAATTGGTGTGCATAAGCCAATTGTACAGCCATGCATAAAACAAATCAAAGCAAACTTCTACACGTAGACACCATCTATAAATGAGAGAATATTTGCTTTAATTAAGTGATGCATATGCAATTAATGAATAAAGACAAAACTATATGATAAAATATTTAAGCCATGAGTACTTAGTTGCATTAGGACTAAACTGAATCCTAACTAAGTTCTATCATAACCAAATTTATCCATATAACTACCTTCCTTGAATCAAAAACTGCACATGTATGTGTGCTTACTCCTAAAACCCACAACCAATTTCTTTTCTCCTTGCACCTTGCTTTCATTTTCTCATTTCCTTATTGACTTAAAATCGTACGCTCCACTCCTATTGTATCCTATATTTCTATTTCCTTCTTTTCTTTCTTATAAACTATCTTAAGACTTTATTCCTTGAAGACTTTAAAGAGTGCAGCCACTTACTTGGAAAACTTGGAAGCAAATTTACTTGAGGTAGACTAGGCTTCAATCTTTAATTAAGGGTTTAGTTGGACTAACCTTTAAGATATGTTGTTAAGTGAAGTGCTAAAATATTAGTGATATTTGGACTTGATTTTGATGATCTTTGGAATTGAGTTTGGATGGCATTTGGACTGTTTGTTTATATATATATATATATATCTTGGGACTGTTTCGACTTAATCTTAAGAAGTAGAAGTTGAATGGTATGTGCACAAATGGTTTAAATACTTGAGTAGTTCAGTTTTAAGGATTAAGTATTAAGATGGTAATTAGAAAGGAAAAAAAGTTCTAGATTATGTCCATATTTTTCTTGAGTAAGTAAAAGGAATTAGACTTTATATTTGGAATTTGTATTGGAACATACTAACTAGAGAGTTATCACGTGGTTCTTAACCTTAATGAATATTATTTGCCATGCATAAGTTGGCATGACCTTGATTGAATTATGTATGGTGGTCAAGCCATATATGTGATATCACTATGATTTGTGATGAAATTGCCATGAGGTTGTATGAATTTGCTCATGGATTGTATTACAAAGGAAAAAAATGGATCTCATATGATAATATATATTGATTTTGTTTATAATTCCAGTATGAGATTTGAGTAACAAAATCTGATACTACATGCAGTACGTGATGTAGAGACCAGGTGCACTTAGAATTGATCATGCATTGTTTACGTAAGACGACCGCAGTGTGCTAAATCATGACGAGATGTAAAGACCGTGTGCACTCTGCAATTTCCTCATGCATATATTGTTTGAATGATCACTTACTTATATTGATTTTTTTATTGGAATGTATTGATAAATTACTAATGTACTAACCTTTTGGTGGTTTAGTTTTGCCTACTGAGAAATTTATTTCTCACTAGATTTGTTTTAATTTTTTTTATATAGATGGCCTCAGTGATAATCTTCCTTGATGCATTGGATTGGTGGTGGGACCAGGATGAAGTTAGAAATTGTTATGTACTTACCATGCATCCTGTAATACAACTGTATGTGTACTTTGGTGCACACTTTTCGATGTTGGTACTAAATAATATGTTTAATCTTAACAATCCTTTTATCCAATTTCCTCATGGATATCATCATCCTTCTATGGAGCCCATAAACATTTCTTCTAGCAGCAATCAGATGTATGCTCCTTTTGTACCTGTCCCTGGAGGAAATATGAATCTTAATAATGAACCAGAGCCTGGGGAAAGTTTTGCAGATAACTTCTAAGTATGAACATATGTTTCTCTTGGTCCACGAAATCTACTAGGGTTAGCCATACTAGTGAAATGGATAATTTCATGTTTACTTAATACTTCTGTATATATATATGGTTGCTAGAAGTTATGGTTTGTAGTAACTTTATTTGTTGACTAAGTAGGGTTATGGTTTGTATTTAAAACTCACGGACTGTGTAAAAGAACAACATGGAGTGTAATGAAACAACTAGGTATATTACGTTATGTATACGTGTGAGGATTAACTTTGAACCTATACAAATATACTCTCAATTAAAATAAGCAATAAACAAAAATCAAATTTCTAAAAGTTTTAAGTCGTTACAGTTTTGGTATCAGAGCAGTTCTTCCTGATAGAGCCTATGGGGAATGGACTGACTACGTTTTTCTATGTACTCTGAGTGTGAAAATTGAATGTGTATGTGTGCTTGTTTTATTGAATTCTAACACACTTTACTTCATATTGAGCCTAATCACCTCAGTATGTTTGTTAAAGCAAATAGGAATTCATGGCTAGTAGAAGAACAAGAGGAAGATATGCACCACAACCTGGTGGTAACAGAGATGAAATAGATGTTCTTCAGGAAATGGTGGCAGCTATGCGAGAACAGGTGGCTGCTGCAAATCAACAAGCGGTTGCAGTAACTCAACAAGCTACGGTAGCTACTCAGACGATGACCCAATTGAATAACCATAATAATAATCGAAGTTGCAACAATAACTCTAATCAAGAAAATAGTGGGAGACAAGTGACTAATTTAGGATATCATAAGTTTGATGAGTTTAGAAAATCTAACCTACCAATATTTAAAGGAACTTTTAATTCAAATATGGCTGAAGAGTGGATTAAAGAAACAAAAAAGATATTACTGTATTAGATTGTTCTGATCAATAGAAAGTAACTTATGCTACATATATGTTGCAATCTGATACTGAGTATTGGTGGAATAGCCACAAGCAAATTCTGGCAGTTAATGAAGTAGAAATTACATGGGAGGTGTTTAAAACAACATTCTATGGGAAGTATTTTCCCATATCAATGAGAAATGCTAAATAATTAGAATTTCTTAGGCTTCAACAAGGTAATGGCAGTGTGTTTGAGTATATTGCTAAATTTGATGAGTTAATTAAGTTTTTCTCCACTTATCAGCATAACCCTGAAGAGCACGGGAAGTGCATGAAATTTGAAGGGGGATTAAGGAAAGTTATGTTGGAAGTAGGACCCCTAGAAATTAGGGAGTTTGGTCTTCTAATAAATAAGTGTAGAATAATATAAGAGTATAAAAGGAGATCTGCTGAAAAGAAGGAGTCAAGTAATAATTTTAGGAAGAAATTAGGACCCCAACCTTTTAAATCCAAGAATAGGATTCAACAGAGGAAGTTTCAAATAGGGCAAAATTCAGGCAGGGAATGTGACAAATGTCACAAGATCCATGGAGATAGGCCATGCCTATATCTCAAAACACTTGTTTTCGGTGTGGAAAGATAGGACACCTTGCATAGAACTGCCGAAGTGATATTCAGTGTTATAGATGTGGAAAGATGGGGCATTATGCTAACAATTGCAGGAGTACAAGACCCCAAGACACCACACATCATCAAAAGCCTTGAAGGGTCTTTACCATGAATGCAACAGAGGCATCTCAATCCGAAAATCTCATTGAGGATAAGTGCATAATTAAAGATAAAATTTTAACTATATTTATGATTCAGGTGCTACTCACTCTTTCAGTTCTTATGACACTGTTATACAATTAGGGTTACCTTTATCTCAATTACCTTATGATCTCTTATTTTCTACCCCTACAGGTAAACCTATTATTACTAGTCAAATCTGTCTTGTGATTTTCAAATTGATAACAATTTTTTTTTTTTGCAAATTTGATTTGTCTTCCTTTGACTAGGCTTAGTGTAATTTTGAGTATGGATTGGCTTGGAGCTAATCATGTATTGTTGGACTGTTCAAATAAAACCATTGTTTTACCTTCAGAAATTTTAGAAAACAATCAAACTCAGTGTCTGTATTTGAACTCCATTGTTTCTTGTTCCAGTAAAAATGAAATTCAAGGGTATGTGCTTTTATTAGCTAATGTAACTAAATTAACTGATGAACTCTCTAATATACTCATGGTCAAAGAATATCCAGATGTATTTCTGAATAAGATACCAGGGATACCTTAAGAAAGGGAAATAGAATTTCTATTGACCTAATTCCCTGATCTGGACCAATATCCATGGCACCTTATGGGATGTCCCCTGTATAGTTAAAAGACTTGAAAAAGCAGATAGAGGAGTTGTTAGAGAATAAATTTATTAGGCCTAGTGTTTAACCCTGGACAGCTCCGGTATTATTAGTGAAAAAGAAATATGGGGGAATGAGATTTTGTGTAGATTATAGAAAACTTAAAAGATAACCATTAAAAATAAGTATCCATTATCTAGGATAGATGATCTTATGGACCAACTGAGAGGATAACAAAATTTTCTAAGATTGATCTTAGGTAAGGATACCATCAGATTAGAGTTAAGGATGAAGATATTCCTAAAACTGTATTTAGGACTCGATATGGGCATTATGAGTATTTAGTGATGTCTTTTGGATTAGCCAATGCCCCAACAATTTTTATGGATTGCATGAATAGAATATTTAGATCTTATCTAGATAAGTTTGTAGTAGTTTTTATAGACGATATCCTTGTTTACACAAAATCAGAAAAAGAGCATGAAAATCATCTTAGAATAATATTCTAGACACTTAGAGTAAATAAGTTGTATGCTAAACTATCTAAGTGTGAATTTTGGGCCAAGGAAGTGAAATTTTTGGGTCATGTTGTTTCTAAAGAAGGAATTTCAATTGATCCTAGTAAGATTGAAACAGTCATGAATTGGAAATAGGAGAGTATATCTATGGATTTTGTGGTAGGATTACCTAGGATTGCTTCTGGCCACGAATCAATTTGGGTCATTGTAGATAGACTCACTAAGTCAGCTCATTTTATACCAATTAAGATTTCTTATTCATAAGAGAGATTAACTCAATTGTATATACAAGAAATAGTTAGATTGTATGGTGTACCCTCCACTCTGATTTCTGATAGAGACCCCCATTTCACTTCTAGATTTTGGGGAGCATTACAAAAATCATTTGGAACCAAATTATGCTTAAGTACTTGAGGGAGGTCCATTGCAAGCTAAAGGTCTAGAAGGAAACCTTGAAGAACTTCCTTTGGTGAGTCTTAAAAGACCCATGACAAGAGCTAGAATTCAAGCCCCTCAAGACTACATCAATGCTAACTTGTATCTTTTGGACAAGCATGAAGAAGCACACCAATTCAGTGCAAACACAAAAGAAGTCTTGTCTGTTGTAATAGATTACCATCTGTCTGTAATAGATTACAAAGGCACTTTGTAAAACAGTGTCTGTCCGTTGTAATCAATTACTAGATAGTTGTAATCGGTTACTTATGTCTGTAAAATGTAAAAAAACTATTTTAATCGATTACAAGGACGAATTAATTGATTACTTCAACATAAAAATAACACTGCACATGTTGGGTCAGCCAAGAGTCACTTTAGGAGGTTGCACTTCAAGCTTCATTTGGGCTTCATTTCAATTTGCATTTTCCTTACTTTTAGTGGCATTAAGCTTATAATTTCAATCCTTGTGGAATTCTTCTTCAAGTTCAGTTTTTAAAAGTTCTTCAAAGGTAAAATTCTGCAACTTTCAAAAATCTGAAAATCCATTTCAATTCCTTCTGTTCTTGTTATTTTCGTGTGAATCTTGGTGGGTTGGCTTTGTGATTGATTCTGCCACCTATCCTTGTGTATTCCTTTAAGTTCCATGTGATTTCATGTCTTCATGTGTTCTTGAAAATTTTCTAATTTTCTAGTCTTGATTCTTGTCAATTTTTGTTTGTAGTGTTTTTTGTGTTGTATGACCACCTATTTTGATTCTACTCTCATGCCTAAACTGAATTGAGTTGTTAGAAACAAATTTTACAATTTTTATACATTGTTTTTTTTAGTGATTCATTGAATTTCCTTAAGAAATTTTGAACTTGAGTAAATGAAAAACAAAAGCTTACAAAAACTGTTGTGGAAGAAACAAGTAAAGACCAAAGAGAAACATTTTGGTTCAGCCAAAGACATTATTGAATTGTGGCTGGAAAAAGTGAAAGAAAAACAGAATTTAGAAGCAAAGAAAAATACAAAATTACAAGTTACAAAATTTCCTTTGAACCACAAAATTAAGTGAACTTGTATGATATGCAAATTTTATGAAATTTGGCTTCTAGCAATTGAATTTACTTAGCATAACCTCCTTGTGCAGTTTGGGTACAGCCCATAGTATTCCTTGAGTTGTCTCATTAAATTCCAATTAGAGTTGTGCTTTTCTAAAATTTTGCTTTTGTTATTTGTCTCGAAAAAATTCCAAGGTTTTGTCTTAGAGTTTTCTTGTTCTTGGACTCTTGAGTCTAGCCTAGAATCATTTCCTATTTCAATATAGTAAATAAGCTTGATTTGATTAGAAATTTTTTCTTAAGAACTATAGAGAGGAACAAAAGTGGAAAAAGGCAAGAGAGAACATTATAGAAAGAGCCTAGATAAAGTGTGCAAACACAAGTGAGAGTGACAAACACTTAGAGAGTGGTGAGAAATTTTTTTATATACTTGTATTTTTGCTAACCTTTTCTTTGAAGGATGAGCTCAATAGGAGATGAGGCTTTGCCACCTAGGACCTCTAGGTTGATGAGAGCCATGACATAACAAATGGAAGACTTGCAAACCACAATGGATGCAAGGTTTGAAGAGTTACAAAGGGAGACCCAAAGGAGGAGTCATCCAATGGGAAGTGTGGGTGGAGAGGCTGATAGTGGTAAGAGGGTGAGTGAGTATGCTTCTTCTCATAGAGGAAATTATTATGATGAGAGGAGTGAGAGGGAGGATAGGAGAGAAAATAATAGAAGAAACAACATAGGAGGCAAAATAGAGATGAGGGAGATTGGAGGCTTAGGAGAGAAGAGAGAGAAGGGAGGAATGGAGACTCGTCGACAGCGCCTCGTGGTGCGACAGGGTCCGAGCACGACGGGGCTATCACCCTCTCTGGCGCCCCCTTCCAGGGGACTTAGGCCCGGTCCGCCACTGAGGACGCTTCTCCAGACTACAATGATTGAGTGAAGTGAAAATAAAAATTCCAAAATTCTATGGTGATTATGATCCCAAAAAGTACTTTGAGTGGGAGATGAAAGTAGAACAAATTTTCTCATGCCAACAATTTGATGAAGAAAAGAAAGTGATTATAGCAACTCTAGAATTTGGTGGTTGTGCTTTGGTGTGGTGGAACCAAATTCAAATGGACATAGGGAGGTTGAGGAGAGGAAGAATACATGGCTGGAATGACTTGAAAAGATGTTTGAGAGAAAGATTTGTTCCAACTTATTATGCAAGAGAAATCCACAACAATCTCCAAAGACATTTCCAAGGTTACAAGAGTGTTTGATGAATACTATTGGGAAATGGAATTGATGATGATGAGGGATGGAATATTGGAGTGTCAAGAGGCAACCATGGTTAGGTTCCTTCATGGCTTGAATAAAGAAATTCAAGATGTGATGGAGCTACATTCTTATACAACAATTGAGGAGCTAGTCCACAAAGCTCAAAAGGTGGAGGAACAACTAAAAAGGAGAAAAGCTTCCAAGACCAATGGGGCTGCAACTTCCAGTTGGAAAGACAAGCCTAAATGGGAGGTTTCTCAAGTGAAAAATAAAGAAGAAAAGGTGGAAAGCTCAAGCAAATTAATTGTGGAACCAACTCCAATAAGATCAAGCAATATCAAGTGTTTAGAGTGCCTTGGTAAAGGTCACATTGCTTCTCAATGTCCTAAGAAGAGAACCATGATTTTGTTTGAGGATGGAGACATAAAGAGTGAGTCTTCAAGTCACTCAACTAGTTCTTCAAGTGAAGAGGAAGAAGAACTGACACTAGTGGAGACCGAAGAGGGTGATCTCTTAATAGAAAAGAGAATGCAAGAGCTGGAAAAAAAATACTACACCAAAAAAGAAAAGAATGGTGAGCTACCAAAGAGAAAAACAAGTGAGAAGAAAAGAAAAGAGAAAGAGAATGATAGCAAAAAAAATTCATGAGACTAAAGAAAGCTTGTTCTTGAGTGAAAAGGAAATCAAGAGAGTGTTATTGGCCAAACAACCTCTTTATTATATGCTTCCTAACTCTCTTTGTTTACATGTTGAAAAGGAAGGAGAAAAATTGCCCAAAGCTATGCAATCTTTTTTGGAGGAATATGCAATCTCTTGGAAGCAAGAACATGAAATTGCTTTCCAAACTTTGAAGGATAAATTGTCTCATGCACCTATTCTTGCAGTGCCTAATTTTAATGCTTCTTTTGAATTGGAATGTGATGCATCTAATGTAGGCATTGGGGGGGTTTTATTCAAGATAAACATCCTATTGCTTATTTTAGTGAGAAATTGAAGGGTGCATGTTTGAATTATTCCACTTATGATAACGAGTAGTATACACTAGTTAGAGTATTGTAAACTTGGCAACATTATCTTTTACCTAAGGAATTTGTGATCCATAGTGATCATGAGTCTCTTAAATATTTGAAAAGTCAAGGCAAACTCAACAAGAGACATGCTAAGTGGTACATCAAGGGCAATTTGAGGACTTGGGAGGAGTGTCTACCTCACATTGAGTTTGCTTACAATAGAGTGGTTCACAAAACTACTTCCTTATCTCCTTTTCAAATTGTTTATAGCTTGAATCCTTTAACTCCTCTTGATTTATTGCCATTACCTACACTTCTTCTATGAATAATCATGATGTTTTGTCTAAAGCTTCTTATGTTAGGAAATGGCATGAACAAGTAAAAGCCCATGTGGAGTGGAAAATGGAACAATATGCTAAACAAGCCTATAAGAACAAGTGGAAGGATGGATTTCCTCAAGATAATGTTGAGTTGCCAAGTAAGTATGGTGTGAGTACTACTTTCAATGTTTGTGATCTTTCTTTGTATGATGTAGGTACAAGTTAGGAAGCAAACTTGAGGTCAAGTTTCTCTCAAGAAGGGGGGGATAATGGAGGTCCATTGCAAGCTAAAGGTCTAGAAGAAAAGCTTGAAGAACTTCCTTTGGTGAGCCTTAAAGGACCCATGACAAGAGCTAGAATTCAAGCCCCTCAAGACCACATCAATGCTAACTTGTATCTTTTGGACACGCATGAAGAAGAACACCAATTCAATGCAAATACAAAAGAAGTCCTATCTGTTGTAATAGATTACCATCTGTCTGTAATAGATTATGAAGGCAGTTTGTAAAATAGTGTCTATCTATTGTAATCGATTACCAGATAGTTGTAATGGATTACATAAGTTTGTAAAATGTAAAAAACTCTGTTTTAATCGACTATTAGGACTAATTAATCGATTACTTCAGCATAAAAATTGCACTACACACATCTTGGGTCAGCCAAAAGTCACTTTAGGAGAAGCTTGCACTTCAAGCTTCATTTGGGTTTCATTTCAATATGAATTTTCCTTACTTTTAGTGGCATTAAGCTTGTAATTTCGTGGGCTATATAAGCTACCCAAAAACTGATTGTAACTAACTTTGGTTCATTAATACAAATATGAAATTTGTGTGAGAGTTTCTCTCATGTTCTTGTTCAAGAACTTCTTGAGTCTTATCAATGGCTTCTCAATGTTATTGTGGCGATTCTTCCTAGACTTATTGGAGAGCTTCTCCATGGTTTCTTCCACCTTCATCCCTAACCTTTCTTCCATCTTTCGTTTCTGAAATTAAAAGCTTCTAAACAGCCCTATTTCACAAGAAGTGCTGATAGCTTGTGTGTTCTTGAAGTTGCTTGAAGAGTGGGTTTTATTGCAAGGTAGATTTGGGAAAACTAATGGCTAATGGGTTCAGCCATACATTAGTACTGCTTATCATCCCCAAACAGATGGACAAACAGAATGACCGTAGAAGATATGTTATGAGCTTCTGTGATAGACCAACAGGATTCTTGGGAAAAATATTTGCCATTAATAGAATTTGCTAACAATAATAGTTATCATACAAGCATAATGATGGCTCCATTTGAAGCTTTGTATGGTAGGAAATGTTAGTCTCCTTTGTGTTGGTATGAATCTGGGGAAACAAGTATCTTGGGGCCAGACCTGGTAACTCAAACTACAAAGCAAATCAAGAGGATTAGGGAGAAATTGGTAATAGCTCAAAATAGACAAAAACATTGTGCTGATAAAAGAAGAAAACCTCTAAAAATTCTAGATGGAGAACATGTTTTTCTTAAAGTTACTCCAATTAAAGGAATAGGACGAGTAATGAAGGTCAAAAAGTTGCGTTCTATTTTAGTGGTCCTTTCCAAATTCTAAAAAGAATAGGTACAGTAGCTTATCGGATAGCTTTACCACCAAATCTTTCCAATCTTCACAATGTTCTTCATGTCTCTCAACTCCGTAAGTATATTCCTAACCCGAGTCATGTTTTAGAATCTGAATCAATACAGTTAAAAGATAATTTATCTATGAGCTTACCCCCAACAAGAATTTTGATAGAGAAGTGAAGCAATTAAGAAATAATTCTATATCATTGGTAAAAGTAGCATGGGGACAAGGACATTTGGAAGAATATACCTAGGAGTTACAATCAGAGATGAGAAAGAAATACCCTGAACTGTTTACAGGTATTCAAAAAATTTTGAGGGCAAAATTTTCTTTTTAGAGGGGGTGAATTGTAACATCCCCAAATTTATATCTTGAGCTTATATTTATGTTTGAATGATTTGTGGATATGTGACGATAGTTTGATATAAGAAGGATAGAATAGAAGCTAATGAATTCAAGTGGCAATTTTAGAAGTGCTTGGAATATATTTAGTTAGGATTAGTGAATTTAAGAAAGAAACCAATCCTAGCACGTGTAGCATATTGGTTAAAGGCCTAAGATCACATAAGTAACTATCCTATTAATTGAAAACCACATGAAGTACACTTGGTTTAAATCAAAACAGACAAATTTTTAATGAAGCAAAGCAAGTGCACGTGAGATTTTCAGCCAAATCAATTGAATATGGAAGTTCTAATCATATGGATATGCACATGTATTGCTTAGAATTGGTGTGCATAAGCCAATTGTACTGCCATGCATAAAACAAATCAAAGCAAGCTTCTCCACCAAGGTTCTACATGTAGACACCATCCATAAATGAGAGAATCTTTGCTTTATTTAAGTGATAAAGATGCAATTAATGAATCAAGACAAAAATATAATATAATATCTTTAAGCCATGAGTACTTAGTTGCACTAGGACTAAACTGAATCCTAACTAAGTTCTATCTTAACCAAATTTATCCATATAAATACCTTCCTTGAATCAAAAACTGCACATGTATGTGTGCTTACTCCTAAAACCCACGACCAATTGCTTTTCTCCTTACACCTTGCTTTCATTTTCTCATTTTCGTATTGACTTAAAACCGTAGCCTCCACTCCTATTGTATCCTATATTTCTATTTCCTTCTTTTCTTTCTTATAAACTATCATAAGACTTCATTCCTTGAAGACTTTAAAGACTGCAACCACTTACTTGGAAAATTTGGAAGCAAATTTACTTGAGGTAGGCTAGGCTTCACTCTTTAATTAAGGGTTTAGTTGGACTAACCTTTATGTGTAATGGTGCAGATTTATGGTTGATCATACTAGGCTGAAATTTCAGATCTTTGAAGGGTATTTTATTATGTGTTTATGTGGATTTAAGAATATGATATGTTGATGAGTGAAGTGCTGAAATATTAGTGATATTTGGACTTGATTTTGATGATTTTGGATGGCATTTGGACTGTTTGTTTATATATATATATATATATATATATATATATATATCTTGGGACTGTTTTGACTTAATCTTAAGAAGTAGAAGTTGAATGGTGTGTGTGCAAATGGTTTAAATACTCGAGTTGTTCAGTTTTGAGGATTAAGTATTAAGATGGCAATTTGAAAGGAAAACAAGTTCTAGATTATGTCCATATTTTTCTTGAGTAAGTAAAAAGGAATTTGACTTTATATTTGGAAGGTGTATTAGAACTTACTATCTAGAGATTTATCATGTGGTTCTTAAACTTGATGGATATTATTTGCCATGCATAAGTTGGCATGACCTTGATTGAATTATGTATGGTGGTCGAGCCATATATGTTATATCATTATGATTTTTGTTATGAAATTTCCATGAGGTTGTATGAATTTGCTCATGGATTGTATTACAAAGGAAAAAAATGGATCTTATGTGATGATATATATTGATTTTGTTTATAAATCCAATACGATATTTGAGAAACAAAATTTGATACTATATCCACTATGAGATGTAGAGACCAGGTGCACTTGGAATTGATCATGCATTGTTTACGTAAGACGACCGCAGTGTAATACATCTAGTATGAGATGTAGAGACCATGTGCACTTTGGAATTTCCTCATGCATATATTGTTTGAATGGTTACTTACTTATATTGATTTTTTTATTGGAATTTATTGATGAATTACTAACGTACTAACCTTTTGGTGGTTTAGTTTTGCCTACTGAGAAATTTATTTCTCACTAGATTTGTTTTAATTTTTTTTTATATAGATAGCCAAATACTTAAGGGTACCAACAACTTCTTCAAGGGACATGGAATCAATATTCTTTAGAGCTCTTAGCGTTATTACCTATGGTCTTCATTTTCTAGAAAAACTTCTTAAATTTTTTTCAATATGATCATAGTTATCACAAGTTCTACCTAGAGATCTTAACTCATTAAGAATGATTTGGAAGTTTTTGAACATACTTTGTATGTCTTTGCCTTCTTCCATAAAAGATAATTCATACCTACGAGTGAGAAGACTTAGTTTGTTCCTTCATACGTTACAACTAGAGTGTCCCATATTTGTTTTGCACTTCTTAAGTTGTGCAAATTGGTGTACTCCTATTTTGATAGAGCATTTAGCATTGCATTCTGAGCCTTGGTCTTGAGTAGGAATCTGAGTTTTTGCTCCTCTGTCACTGGCATGTTGGAATTTCATTTAATTGATCATCATATGGAATGTGATTTCCATTTTCGACAGCATCCCATAGCTCAATATGAATGGATTCAAAACAAGCTATCATTTGTTTCTTCAAATAATCATATTTTACACCTTTAAACAAGGTCATTTGTTGGCGAAGAATGCTTCTTCCATATCAATGATTTTCTGGATCTTTTCCTTAGTATTGTTAGATACTAAACTCTTAAGGCCAAGCTCTGATACCAATTGAAATAACAACAATCACACTAAAAGGGGGGGGTAAAATAGTATGTTAATCAAAGCTAATTACTTTATAGAATTTTTTTACTATCAAAGGTCATATATATATATGGGGTGGAAGTGAGGACTAAGAAGAAGAGGTCAGAACAACCAATGCATATGGAAAGCAGGAATAGAATACGGAATTCACATGGTTATAAACAATATACAAGAATGTAAGTTTCTTAAATCATAAATTTAAAGTTAACTCTCAAGTGCGGCAGAGCCAACGAGATGAGAGGGAGTGGATGAGAAGAGAAAGGTTTAATTTATAGGAAAATAAACATGCAATTCAAAGGTGAGAAAACAAATGTTTATTTCTCAAAAAAGATTAATGATTACAAGGGATTAAACTTAGAGTTACCTATGGGGAACACTCTTCTTCTTAGTCCTCACTTCCACCCCATATGTTATCAAAGCCTGATGGGGAAGTAGGAATGTATGGCTAGATCTGAGTTATCTTTTATTTATTTGAACTATAATCTAGACATGTCTTTTATTTCTGTTCTTTATCTTTTGTAAACGGATTTATGAACCTTTATGTATTAACTGGTAAGCATGATAAGCAGAGAAAGTTCCGATCTGGTGTTGCTGGGGTAGTAAGTCCCGTTGAGTGAGGACAGTAAATCCTACAAATTATTGGAACGCAAAATCTGGACTTTTGTCTGAGATTCATTGGCTTTAGTTAAGAGATAAAAAAAAAAGGTCTGGAATATAGCTCATTAAGTAAAATTTAACCTGGATCTATCTTTATGTTTATATAGAACCAAAGGATGGCGATGATATCAGGGGACTATTTTTATAATCTTTTCTCTATGTCTCTTTTCCGCACCTTTTCCTCTCGCCTTTCTTTCAAATCTTCTCAACCCTCTTCTTCCTCTTTCAACCCTTCCCAAGCAGAAAATGCTTTAATCAAATCTAACCGTAATATTTTCAAAGAAGAAGTTTCTTTTGAAGATATTAATCAAGACCTGGATGATTGGAAGATTCCCAGGATTCCAGAAAATGAGCTTTACAAACTCGACGGAAGATATTTTTGTAAATCTGATTTTGATGAAATTAAACCTCTTTCAAACAGTTTTGTAAAACTTCACAAACAAAAATATAGCTTTTTGCACATTGGTTGTGTTCAAGTAGCTGCAAAACCTTTGGGTATAGAAGGATTAAACACCTCAATTCTTTTATGCTTAAGAGACTCCCGTCACAATCAGTTTACCGATTCCATCTTAGGCACCGTAGAGACCAGTCTTAGCAATGGACCAATCTATTTCAATTGTTATCCTGATAGGACTGTCAGCCTTGAGGATGCCAACATTCTAGATGTCTTAACCTTAGATGTCCAGCTTTATGGTCTTGATATGAAGGTTGGATCCATCCCAGTTAATATCATCTACCGAGTTCAATACAAGGTAATGAACTCGTGCATGTCTAGAGTCCTCAAACCCAGAAAGACTGGAGAAACTACCTTGTTCCTTACTGATACCATCAAAGCCAAGGCAGTCATTCCAAAAGTCATCAAGTGGGAAGACATCAATTTCCCTCAGACTTGGGCCATGGACAAAGTTACTCTGGCTAAACCCCAAACCACACCTAGTTTTGAGTCAGTTAAGCAGTATGACTCTAGAAGAGTAGAAATCACCTTCAATAGGTCCAACTCCTTCAACACTGCTAGGTTATCCTTCACTAGAGATTCTAGATCTGAAATGTTTGGGTCTGTTTTCTCTAGGAAATCCTTCTCTGCTGCTCCCAATGGAAGCAGTAGTAGAATCAAGCTCCAAGATGTAGAAACCTCATCCTCCATTCCTCAACCTGTATATCAACAGGAAAATCCTGAGGAAGAGTCCAGATCTATCCCCTCTCCAACTTTTTCATCTATGCAAGATTATGAAGTTACCCATGATTAATAAGACCTGCATAGATTATGAAGCCCTTAAGCTAGATTTCGACTCTGAGTGAAATGACTCCTCAAAGAGAGTGGTTTCTTAGCCATTATAAGGATGCCAACAAAACCCAGATTAGGAAAGAATATTATTCCTTCCTTAACCAAGTCCAAACCCAGATCCATTTCTTTGATTGGTTTAAGTCTTATGCAACTTATCATAAGATGGATTACCCCTTCTTAAAACCAAACACCATTAGTGTCATCACCAGGTATGACCTTAAGGACGATCAGATTGTCAGATCTGAGTTCCCCCCGTCAACCAAGTTTATCCTTCCTAATGTCAGGAATGAAAAACATGACCCCATCTATGTCTCACCCTTTAAGTCTAAAGATGAGACTGAACCCATATCAGCCAAAGATATCAAGAATCTTATGGAACAATCCAATTATACCAACAAGTACCTCCAAACCCCAATCTTTAAACCTTTTAGGATGACTGATAAGCTTAGAAAAGAGTTTGCCAAACTCAAAGCTTTCAGCCAGGCCCCTAGTCACCCTTCTACTGAGTCTAGAGAAAAACTTGAAGGATTAACTTCCATTATCATTCAAGATACTCCTCAAACCTCCCAAGAAGCCCATTCCAAACCAACCCTTACTAGAGCCAGATCTAGGCATGAAGCCCAAAAGGACAAAGATAAGGAAATCAATGCCTTAACCAAGCTGAGTCAGAAAATGGTAACTCTAACTCTGATAGGTCTGTCCAAATTAATCCCATTAGAGACCAGCCCAATTGGAGGCAACCCTCTAAGCTGTATTACCATAAGGCAACCCCTCCTAATCTTCTCCTAGAAGAAAGGGAACAATCCAAATCCTTTAATGCCAATCATGTCTATGAATGGAACATAGATGGCAAAACTGAATACCAAATCTTTCACATCCTCCAGCAGATGACCATGGTTGCTATGGCCTATGATACATCCCTTAACTGTTCGGAAGCAGTTATTGTAAATATTTTAGTTTCCAGTTTTACTGAACAACTAAAAGGCTAGTGGGATAATTACTTGTCAGAAGATCATAAGATTACCATCCAGGAAGCTGTCAAAATGGAAAATGATGGCACTATCCCCCTCAAAGATGGTAAACCTATTCCTTATTCGGTCAACCAATTAATCTTTACCATAGTTCAGCATTTCATAGGAGATTCCAGCCTTTGGAAAGACAGATCTGTCAAACTCCTCTCAAACCTTCGGTGTAAGACTCTAGCCGACTTCAGGTGGTATAAGGATACCTTCAGTGAAAAGGATTTTAATGATCAACAAATCCCGACCAAAGCCAGACCTATCCAGATGAGCCAAGAACTCTTTGTTCATTGCCAGAAGGAAATTCAAGATCTTCTGCAAAAAGGGCTAATCAGAAAAAGTAAGAGTCCTTGGTCTTGTTTGGCATTCTATGTCAACAAACCAGTCAAGATTGAGCGTGGATCTCCCCTCCTGGTCATCAACTAGAAACCCCTCAACCAAGCCCTTCAGTGGATTCCTTATCTGATTCCTAACAAGAAAAATCTTCTTAATCGTCTTTTCTCTGCCAAAATCTTTTCAAAATTTGACATGAAATCTGGATTTTGGAAAATTCAAATCAGTGAAAGGGATTGTTATAAAATGGCTTTTAGAGTTCCTTTCGAGCAATATGAATGGAGAGTTATGCCTTTTGGATTGAAAAATGCTCCTTCAGAATTTCAAAAAATTATGAATGACGTTTTTAATCCCTACTCTTCTTTTATTATTGTCTATATTGATGATGTTCTTGTGTTTTCCCAATCTATGATCAACATTTTAAACACAAACATTTTCATTCAGGTAATCAAGAAAAATGGTCTTGCTTTATCTAAAACTAAAATCAATCTTTTTCAAACAAAATTATGTTTCCTTGGTCACAACATTCATCAGGGAACTATCACTCCTATCAATCATGCTATTGAATTTTCAAACAAATTCCCCAACCAGATTATCGAAAAAACCCAACTTCAGTGTTTTCTCGGTTGTCTAAATTATGTGGCTGATTTCTTTCCTCAACTAAGTAATCTTGCTAAACCTTTGTATGACCATCTCAAGAAGACTCCTCCTCCTTGGACCAATTCTCATACAGACATCGTCAAACAAATGAAAACCCAAGTTCAAAATCTTCCTTGTCTATATCTTCCCAATCCTACAGCCAAAAAGATTGTTGAAACTGATGCCTCTGACATAGGTTATGGTGGCATTCTCAAGCAGTCTGTTAATGGCAAAGAACAAATAATTGCATTCACTTCTAAGCATTGGAACCCTGCTCAGCAGAATTATTCCATAGTTAAAAAGGAAGTTTTAGCAATTGTTTTATGCATTTCTAAATTCCAATCTGATTTGCTTAATCAAAGGTTTTTAATTCGTGTTAATTGTAAATCTGCAAAAGAGATTTTACAAAAAGATGTTAAAAACCTTGCATCAAAACAAATTTTTGCCCGATGGCAAGCTATTCTAAGTATTTTTTATTTTGAAATTGAATTTCTCAAAGGTACTTTAAACTCCTTACATGATTATCTTACTCGTGAATACTTACAGGGGAGAGATCAGTGAGCAAATGCCCAATTCGGTTAAATCTTCCTCCTCACAAGGAAGAGGGAGAGGAAAAGGCACCAAACCTAGACTAGTTGTTGCTGGTTTAATCTCCCATACAGGATCTGCAGGGGCTGGATCTTCATCCAATCAAGAAGAAGATTCCAAGAAACAATCAAAATCTGGGTCATCAACCCAGTCTGGGTCATCTACCCGAGTGTTACCTCAATCTATCACTGGGCCTTCCACTCAGAAGCCTAAACCTCAATCACAAACAAAGGCAGATTATGCCATGCCAATCCAAACCCTTTTGGCCCTTCATGAACAAGGTATTTCCCACCTTCCAAAAGGCCTTCCATCAAAAACTTGGGCTGACATTACTTCTGAAGAAGAAGAAAATGAAACCATAGTCGACATGATCAAGACCATGTCCCAAACCCCTATAACACTTCACAAACCAAAAGGCAAAGCCATAGTTCAACAACCTGAACCATTGGCAATCCAAAATCCCAAACACAATATGTCCGAAAAAATAAGTATCAGGATGTCATCCAAATGGAACTTGAATTTTGGGACTCCAAACCAAACAAAGTTTCCCTAAAAATCTTCCCAAAAGACATACAGGGAAACCAATTTCATTACATGCCAACCTCTATGCTCAAGACAAGGCATTTTTATGAGTTTATTCTAGTTGATACTAACTCAATCCAGATTAAACATCATAAAAACAAGGATTCTGAGCAAATTGCTTATTCAACTCTGCAAATTCTTAAGGTTTTGACACCTAGGGAATTTGGAGATATGAATAAGATAAAACATTTTTCTCAAAATTATGATCCCATTGGTTTTTCATACAGGGATTATCAAACTGCCTGGAACAATGGTTTTTATTTTCAAAATAAAGATTTTATGCATTCCTAGCTTATTTATTTCAAACAGAATGTCCAGTATGAGTTCCCACAGTGGTTCCTACAGTGGTGGAATTTTTATGGACCAATCCTTGAGATCCCTTCCAAGGTAGTATCTGGTATGACAACCTTCACAAAGAAGTTCGAACATCCAGACAACGATCTGTTTCTAGTGGATCTTCACTTCTTCAGCAAACTCTCTCTCGCCTGGATCTTTCAATGGCATTACACTTATGGTAATACCTCCATAAAAGGACAATTACCAATGCTTAAACGTCAAGCTCTGGTAAAATGGTGGTCTCAGTTTGACCATTCAAGGGCCAGTTCTGAATAGGTTT
Organism: Glycine latifolia; assembly: GCA_013407115.1. NCBI lineage: Eukaryota > Viridiplantae > Streptophyta > Magnoliopsida > Fabales > Fabaceae > Glycine > Glycine latifolia. The sequence goes on along the minus strand of CM023941.1, from coordinate 21,694,401 downwards.
CGCTTTGGTTCAAACAACATCCAACCCTCACCAAAGCAGCCGATCCAGAAGCCTGCAAATTCCTCAATCAAAGATCATAAGTGTTATCAGCCTTGTCATCTTCTTCTTCTAAGGAGAATTTTACTAAAAACATAAAAATGATCTTTAATCTTTTGGAAAAGGAGAATCAAGACGCCTGCTCCTCATCCAAAAATCCCGCTGAAGCTTCTTCAAAATCGTCGGATGATTTCTATCATAATGAAGACTATTGTTTCGGCATCAATCTTGGGGATGACTGAAGAACTTAGTATCAGCTAAAGGGAAAGTGGTGAAAGCTCCTTTAGCATCTACAATCTCAGTATCAAAATCTGAAGGGAAAGTGGTGAAAGCTCATTCAGACTAACCAATCTACAACCTTAGTATATCAACATCTAAAGGGAAAGTGGCAAAAGCTCCTTCAGACTAACCAATCTACAACCTCAGTATCAACATTTGAAGGGAAAGTGGCAAAAGCTCCTACAGATGAAAACTGACATCATCATGACATCATTTTTTCCTGCGGCAGACTACTGTTTAGCACTGTTCACTGTAGCGGTAGGTTTTCTGGTTTTGTTTACTGGAACTGTAGCAACAGGAATTTATGAGTCTATTTAAGGGTTGCGACCCTCAATCTGTAAACAAGTTCTAATTTTTTGAGTGTTGTACGATTCAGAGTGTTCCCCATAGGTAACTCTGAGTTTAATCCCTTGTAATCTTTAATCTTTTTGAGAAATAAACATTTGTTTTCTCACCTTTGCATTGCATGTTTATTTTCCTGTAAATTAAACCTTTCTATTCTCATCCACTCCCTCTCATCTCGTTGGCTCTGCCGCACTTGAGATTTAACTTTAAATTTATGATTTTAAGCAACTTACATTCTTGTATATTGTTTATAGCCATGTGAATTCTGTATTCTATTCCTGCTTTCCATATGCATTGGTTGTTCTGACCTCTTCTTCTTAGTCCTCGCTTCCACCCCATATTATATATATATATATATATATATATATATATATATATAAAACCATTATACATCTTTCACATGTCAGAACATAATTCAATTTTTACATGAATCTAAATCTGGGATTTAAATGCCCAGTCAAAAAGAATCAAGGAACCAACTGATGAAGAATTGATAACAAAACACAACTCTCTCCTAAAATATATTCCAACGTTATCACATCGGCTTGGTGGCTGCAGCAAAGACTTTCCTCCAAAGACACCTATTGGTGCCCATCTTCTCCCACGAACAAAGGCTCGCATCACAATTACCAACAACACGGTACAAAATTGCAAGGGTGAGTTTATTGTAAAGATCAACAAATATCAGATGACCATAACTAGAAAGAAAATGATAACAAACCATCACAATCATTATCAATATATCCATCAGTTTAATATACACTTAACAAACTAGTCATCAACTTTTCAACAATTCAGATCAATTATGCTCAGAATGATGCATTCGCCTGACCAAACTCTCAAATGCAATGTGGTACCATTCGTTAGAACATAGCATAATCTCACTTAGGAAAACTAGGCAACCACTGTTGAGGTCACCTTGTCATGCACAGGCAACTCCTCCCATGTGATCAACACAAGTCTCCACGGAGTTCCAAACTGAGCGATGTGACCCCAAGTACCAGAAATTTTCAACATGAAAACCACAGGTACTTACTGACAAAGTTGTACTATTTCCATGCAATTATGAAGTATGAAACATGGGCACCACCCATGCACTGATAATGGATAGTCAAAAATTCTAACCAATCCCCTTCCCTCTCCAGGGACGCTTGATATTTTTAAAGCAATCCTCTTTTCTCTCTAGGGATATCCAACAGGTTATTGCCCCCCCCCCCCCATGTACATACACGTCATACATCCATCACGATGACATCATCGACATAGACATTATCTCATCTCAATGTCATCATCAACATCAACATCGACTCATCTCAATATCATCATCAACATCAACATCATCTCACATAATCAACATCAAAAGCAATCACATTCCACGTATATACATATAAATTTGTGCTTGAGATTCACATTCCCCAGGTCTTTAGACAACACAAATCTAATACAATCACAATCCATAATACCAAGAGAATGATATTTAGGAAAAAATTTAAATTAAAGAGGAGAACTATGATATACAAGACAAACTCTTATGCCCAAGAAGAACAAATATAAAATTTTGGGGTAGAGTCTCCTATGTAATTAAGACTTTTCCCAAAAATTCCAATCATTACAACAACAACATCTTTCACAATTGCATTCATCAATAACAAATATATCACATCCCATTAGTTAAAAACACAGTTTTTCTTGAAAATCAGCATGCACAGGGACAGACATACATTCCCAAAATTGGAATCACCGACCCCAACTATGGTATCAAAAGTTGTAAACAAATAATAAACTCCCTCCATCTATCTATATCTCTTTGTTAGCTCCTTGCAATGTCGTTTGGTCCAAACGGAGAGCTCTATATATCAAATTACAGACAATTCAGTATATATTTCAAAGACAAGGTTAATATTAACATTCTGGTTCAAATACCCATTCAGTTTTAAAAGTGACTAAAATGGTGTTTTTGGAGTCTACATCAAAGAGACGTCATTTTGAGTTTACAATCACATCAATGTGAACAGGGTTCAGCGAACGTCACGAAAACGACATCAATATTATAAAAAAGGAAACTTTTACAGCGTCCTGATGGAGGTCCATTACAAGCTAAAGGTCTAGAAGGAGAGCTTGAAGCACTTCCTTTGGTGAGCTTTAAAGGACCCATGACAAGAGCTAGAACCCGAGCACTTCAAGACCACATCAAGGCTAACTTGGAACAGCAAAAGGAAGCACACCAACTTAATAATAACAAGGGATGGATTTTATTATCTCAAGTTCAATTTAATTCCAATTAAATTCAGCACTTGTTAGAAGCAAAAATAGTTGTAATAAAAAGGCTTTTTAGTGCATTTGTGTGAAGCTTTGTAAGTGCACTTGTGTGTGAATTGTGGACTGCACTTAGAGGCTGAAAACTGCACCTTAACCCTTAAAATACTGCACCATTTCATGAAATTAGGACAGCCAAGGTCACCTTAGGGAAGCTTGCATTTAGGCTCCATTAGTTGCATTTCAAAGCTTCATTTTAATTTGCATTTCCTTTACATCTGCTTGTAATTTCGTGGCCTATATATGGCTGCCCAAAAACTGTTGTAAACAACTTTGATCATTGAATGCAAATCTGAAATTTGTGAGAGAGTTTTCTTTGTTCTTGTGCAAGAACCTCTTGTTTCTTATCAATGGCTTCATGCTATTGTGCCGATTCTTCCTAGGCTTATTGGAAAGTTTTTCCATGGTGCCATCCATCTTCATCCCTAACCTTTCTTCCATCTTCCATTGTTGTCCATTAAAGAAAGCTTCAGCCATGTTCATGTGAAAGCTGAAAGTTTGTGTTCTTGAGAAAAAGCTTGAAGTTTGGGTTTCAATGCAAGGTAGATTTGGGAAGTTCTTGTCTAATGGGTTTAGACATACATCACATCCCATTTTCAAAGGTTTTTCGAAGGAAGTGTAAAAACATCCAATAACAGTACCCAAATCACAAGAGATTCTAAGATAGGTTTAATTAACTAGGAGAAGACAAGGAAAACATGGTTACCTCAAAGAAACCATGAAAGGAGGATTGCGAGCTCTATTCTCTACCGAACCCTCGAGGTTAGTTTTGAAAATTTCATTCCGATTAAAGTGTTCCTTGTTGAGTGCTTTTAGTTTAATATTTTTCTATTTTTCTTAGCTTATTTTACTTCTCTTAGACTTTTATTTTCTCATTCTAACTCAGTTTTTGTCTTAGGCAAACAATTGAGCTTAATTGATAATTGTTGCCTATTTTCAGATTTTTTCTTACTTGACCTATCTTCCTTGTGTAGGACCTAGAGGATTCTTCATAACTCCAAATGGAGCATACAAGTAGTCCCTAGAAAGATAAGGAAAGGACCTAAAATTTTGACAAAGATAAGTCAAGGCCAATTCTGTCATTTTGAGGGTAATTTTAGGCTTGGAAGTCAGGATCTCTGCACTTGAGTTTTGGGCTGCAAGTTGGGCTTTGATTGGTGTAATTAGCATAATTAGTTAGATTAGATGGGCCTAATCAGGGCCCATCCTTTCCTACTGACTCCGTCACTATATATTAGTGTAATTAGTTAGTTAGAAAGAATTAATTTCATTTGGTACAAACATAATTTTTAGTCTTTTTACAAGTTTTCATAATTAAAATTTTTTCTCTTTTTTTCTCTCAATTGTTCTTCACTGTTCTTCTATTTTCTTGCACAAATCGTGTGGCTCTTCCACTTATGATGACCATGGAAGACTAAACAATCAATCAATCCAAGGATCCAGTCCAAGCAAGGAGAATTTAAGTTCTAGTTTGGTATTCTAATTTCTGTGTGAATGTTCATCTTCTTCTTCAATCCACTTTTCAATTTTCATGATTATGAATATGTTTAGGATTGAAAATAGATTAGATTATGGATTCATTTCCTAATTTTGAATTTTAATCACATATTTTTTAGATGATATTTCAATTAGGTTTGTGGTTTCAATTAATTTAGGAGTTAATTCAATTGTACTGCTTCTAATGACATTGAATGAAATTTCATAATAAGATCATTATCTGAGAACTATGATAATTTGCATTGCTTGGTTTGGTGAATTAGATTGATATTCTTTAATCTATTTTACAATATCTTATATCAATGTTGTCAATTTCTACAATATTTCTACAATTTTAGTTTGTGTTTTCGCATTTTTGTTCATTGCTTCCAAATTGTTCGATTAAAATCTCCCTATTGTTTATCAGTGAATTGAAGTTGGAATCAAACTGATCGTATCTCTGAGTCAACCTAGGTTAATCATATGCTATAGAGTTAACATAATTTTCTTTGTTTTCAAGCGATGTGATGTTTGTTATCATTCTTTCCCGTGTGGTGTCCGACGGTAAGTAACGACGACTCGTGGCAGTCACCGGTGGTTGTGGGTGGTGGAGGAGGAGGTCTAGGGCTTTGGGTGAGGATTTGGAGAGAGAGATAAAGGTTAAAATTCATGTTTTTCACACTGATGAACGTATTTATAATCTATAGATCTTGCTTAGCGAGATAAGCTCTCGCTAAGCGAAATTCCACTTTTGGCACTGAGCGCAATACTATGAGTTGAGCGAAATGTTTTTCTATGTTTGGAATTGTGCTTATTGCACTGTTTAATGATGTTATTTCACAAATCCCAATGATCAAAACGTGCAAACATGGGTGGCGAACCTATAATACATCTATCGAGGAGGACTTGTCTATGCATGAGGAGGACCCCATCACAGAGCTGGAGTTGATGAAGGATGACACTTTTCTGATGAGTCTTATTAGGAGACCTTTTTCCCTTCTAAGTATACTTCTTTTATGGGTATAGGTGACTACTTTTAGTCTTAGATTTTTCCTTTATATATGTATTTTAGGATGCGTATACCTAGGCTCAAACCTTTTGTATCTATTCAATCATTACTTACCTATATTGTAACACTTTAAAATTCTTTTTCTGAAATATTGCTTTAAAATCATATAAATAATAAAATATTGCGGAATACGCATCATTAAATCTAGTTTCTATTTCTAAGTTGATAAAATATCTCAATATATTTTATTTTCTGAGAAAAGAAGGAACTTGTATACATATGTATGTTATGTTTGATTAAAACATGTATGTATAACTAAAATGCTCATGTATAAAGAGTATTGTCAAAACATGTTTTCTATTTAAAAACCATTTCAAAAGTTGTTGTTATTTTTCTTCCACCTTTACACGATTCTATAAAAAAAACAACTTTTAAAGAATTAACTTGCACAAAACTAAATATTGAGTCCAATCACTACCACCAATCCTCTCATGTCTTGATGGACATATAAAATTATGTGGATGACAACATAAGTGATCACTTCAAACGGATACATCGTACACTGACACCTCATCTCTCAACTCAAAAAGCATAGTCTCAAAACTCGTTAGGAGTAGCAAAGTGAGGCTTATGAGTTACCCACGCTAAATGAGTGCACCAAATGTCGGGTAATCACCACTCGCTAATTCCCCTAGGTTCCTCGAACCTCATCATCTACTTCCTCAACACAACCTCACCTTCTCACAGAAGGAAATAAAACCATTGGTTCTTTTACTCTCTGACTAGTCCTCTTGAATCTTGCCATCGTATTGCATGTGCAATCCTCGTACCATGTACATCAATGAACAAGTAAAAACAAGCAAACAAAAAAGAGAGATGAGGCTTAGTCCTATGTACTACTCTCACCAATCGAGATCCCTTAAGTTGTAGAAACCACTAGCCACACAAATAAACAGACAACATAACAACTGTAATTATAGCTCTCTGACCAATCATAACAAACAATTTGTCGAGGGTTGAACAGCCCCGGACTCAAATCAAAACGCGTATAGATAAAAATGACAATATGCAAACATATATATATATATACTAGAAATAAATTCCCATGCCACAAATATAATTTCCAAAGTTCACACTCTACCAGTCTTATCATTCAATAATCATAATATAATATAGGCATGCATTTCAGTAATTTTATCAGCAGAGAATTATCTCAATTTCAGAACATGCATTAATCATCAGATCTTACATTTATCTCAACTATATAACAGTAAATAAATTAGAAGTATCAGGAAATAAATAACTCTAAGATAATTTATATGGAGGCACAGATTCCAAAGTTAAGTTATCTACTATCTAAAATCACTCTATCATTTGGTATTTAACAGTTTTGCTCCTAACTTATTTTTAGCACTCTCGGTGCTCTGGGAGTCGAATTTTAACAAATCTTATATGCTACCCTACATTTTTAAACCTAAAAATCTCACTTTTGAAGTCAAAACTTTAACAAAAACCATCCATGCTTCTATAACTCTCAGTCCAAATTCATGACATATTTTCCATTTTACTAAAAGTCCTTAAACTTGTTTTATTTGTAACTTTTGCTAGGAAACTCTAATTTAAGTGAAATTTATGGCTAACTCTATGTTTCAACATGCAAATAACTCATTTTTGGCATAAAAAATTCAAGGAAAATATATCAGCGCACAAATTTAGGACATGGAAGCAAGCTCAAAAATTTCAAAGCAAAAACATGTTCAAGGAAGTTCAACAACAAGCACATGGTTCAAGATTTGGAGAGACCCCCCTTACCACTAGTAGTATCCACGAAATTTAGAAGTAAGAATGAGGGAGTTTAGATTCAAATTCTAACCTTCAAGAGTGCAAAACAAGGTTTTGAAACAAGTGAGAATAGAGTAAGAAAATGAAGTCAAAATCAAGCTTAGAGTTGAAAATGGAGGTCACCTACCTAAGCTTGATGGAAGAAGGGCTCACACTTGGTAAAACTTGGAAGAAGAAGAAAAATATGGTCTCCCCTTTCTCTTAAAGCTTCAGCAAGGTGGCAAAACTGGCCTAGACTTTGGATTTTAAAAACAATACTTATTGTAGGTGAAATGCTTAGACCAATGGGATTGCAAGACCTAATCCTTATCTTCTTAATTTAAGCACTTTGGATGACCATTAATATGACTAATTGTCAGCTTGGACAGCTCTTCAGGTGTTCTCCATGAGATCAGCCATCCCTTATATGGCAACTTTCACTTTTCCCAAACTAACTATAAAAGGATAAAGTAGAGTTTTGCCAAAATGGTAAAAACTGTTTTTGCTAAAACTGGTAAATTTTATCCTAATTTTCTGGATTAGTGTGCTAACTTCCTAGACTAGTGTGTTAACCTCCCTTGGGATATGTTTACTCACAGTGAACCTTGCATAGATTTGTTGAAAAAAAAGTAGTTGATCTAGGGAATTAAATGCTTGACAATTGATGATGAGATATTAAAATTTAATTTGTTTAGCGACTCAATGTCTATGCAGGATCTTTTGGAGTTATAGTTATTATATGAATTTTTTGAAAAAAAGGTAGTTGATCTTGGGAACTAAATGCTTAATAATTGATGATGAGATATTAAAACTTAATTTGTTTAGCGATTCAATGTCTATGCAGGATCTTTTGGAGTTACAATTATTATATGAATTTGTTTTGCCAAAAATGGTAAAAAGTGCTTTTGCTAAAATTGGTAAATCTTATCCTAATCTTTTTTAGATTAGTGTGCTAACTTCCTAGATTGGTGTGTTAACCTCCCTTGGGATATGTTTGAAAACAATATGAACACACACAATAACCAAGAAGGGGGTGAATTGGTTAAAACTTGGCCTTTTAGAATCTTTAAAGAATTAGAGTAATAGGATCGTATCACAATTAAACCAAAAATACTTCAATCAATCAAACCACTCAGCTCAAGAAAACAATTACAAAAGCTTTCACTTGTTGAGTAACAAAGATTTCACCAAAGAATCTCAGATTAAGATAGCAAGAGATTAAAGAAAGTAATCAACACAAGAACTTATACTGGTTCACCCCTCAACAAGAGAAGCTACATTTAGTTTCTTCTAACCAAACCTTGGCTAGAGTTCCACTATCAACAAAATTTGTTCTTTACAAGCTTATAAAAGATCACCATTTATCAACCCTAGATAAAGAACTAAAATCTAAACATCCTTTAGACTTCTAATGATCAAGACATAGAGAAAGCCTTCTCTACTCTTCCTTCTAGAGAACCCTACTCTAAACAAGCTTAAAGAACCCTTTTGTAATAGCAACTAACAATCTAAAATGTAAAAATGAATTACAACCAGAGTTTAGAGGAGAGATACAACCTAATGATCCAAGGAATGCAAATGCAAATGTTTACCACTCAGGAATCAAGTTGAAAGAAAGCAAGTTTCAGACCAAGCTCTCCAAGAAACTCTTTTGAAATCTTGTTCAAAAAGAATTCTATCAATGATGCATGAAGATCTTGAATTGTAGGACAAGAGCTTTGTTACTCAGTGTATTTTCTCTTAATTCAGAAGCCTTTTAAAAAACAATGAAAATCTTGAATTGTAATGTTCTGTTAAAATCAAAAGACCCAACAGATTTTTGTAGAAAATTGTTGTAACTATCGATTAAATCATCCATGTAATCGATTATTTACACTTATGTAATCGATTAATTAATCATTTAATTGATTAAAGTGTTCTTGAGCTTTCTGGAAAAGATACATAAACAAAGTAATCGATTAATCCACCATGTAATCGATTACTACATGGATTCTTATTTTCAAAAACTTGCTTAGTAATCAATTACGGATAAATGGTAGTCGATTAACACAGTCAGGATTTGTTCTATGTTTGTAGAGTAATCGATTACTTAATGCCTGTAATCGATTGTTTTGTTCTTTATGGCTCAAGTAATAGATTGCCAAATTGTGGTAATTGATTAAGGCAGTGCAAAATTGGTTTTCTCAAAACTTAAATCATGAGGACTTGGCTTTTATGCAATCATCAAAACTTAAAGCTTTTTCACAAGACATGTGCTTTTATAAAACCATGAATGCAAGCCAATGAATGATGGTTATGCAATGCAATGGATCATAGGATGAAACTCTCATACATCCAAAGATTACATATGTCTTCAATTGAATGACATGTAAAAGCTAAAAACTAATCCAAGACAAAGAGCCTCAACATCTTGATCCTCTTCAAACTCCCCCTGTATCTAACAATGTTGACTCAGAGTGAACCTTGCACAGAGTCCACTCACACAGAGACAAATAACACAACAACTGGCATAATTAAATTCTTACACAAATGGAAATCTACCTTAGACAATTTCTATTTCTCTATCAAGCTTTACTAAATCAATCACACACACATACACACGCACAAAAAATTATATGATTAAAAACCCTATTCTCTTCTCTCTTCATATATTTCATGAGTGACTAGTTTCTTTCATAGCTAGGAGACGTATTTGATTTAATTTTCTCACATTTAATATATTGTTTGAGTACATTATTCACCTTCTATACTTAAGTCTTTGTGAGCCTGCAAACCTCATAGATGATACCAGGAATTGACATTCACTTTGGTGAATCTTGTTGAAACCCAAACTGAATCAAATACTTAATTGGGGTTATCTCTAGGGATATAATAGTCTTGGTTAAGCCTCGCTAACTCCTGAATTATAGTGTTGATTGCTTGTGTTGGTTTGCCAAGGGATTGGGAATCAAGACAAATGATTTATGGTCACCTGAGGGGTTGGGGATAGAACACACTAGTGAATTGAGGATGAATGATATAACGACATAGAAGTGAGAGGAATAGCAAAAAATAGGGGGATTCTAAGTACAATCTTAGTAGCTCAATGTAATTGTTTCTGTCTATAATTATTATTGTGTCAACTAGTACTAGTAACTTCTTACCATTTTCTTTTAATTTTTGTTATTAAATTTTCAGCACATTAATCTATCTAGAAAAATATATCTTTTATTTTTTTGTTTTGATTAGTTTTAGTTTTAGGTAGTTTAAAATATAAAAACACAAAAATATCCTTATCTGAAAAGTTTTAATTTGAATATTCATCCTTGCACTATTCCCTTAGGAGATGACCTGAGCTTTGGTTCAGTACTATAATTGGGATTCGGTTTACACTTGGCTGATGTAAATCCTAACGTAATTAAAATATAACATCTATATTGAAAAGTGTTACAATTAGTAGAACCCTTTACACTTGCATAAAAAAGAACTAGATGTGTTGTGTTTGAGTCAACCAATATAAACCAAGTGTTTACTCTCTTAAGTGGTTTTATTGAGTATTCTTTTAAGCTCACTTTGGAACTTGGATGAAGCAGTATAAACCAAGTGTTTCTACGTCTCTCTTAAGTCGTTTTATTGAGTATTCTTTTAAGTTTATTTTGGAACCATGCTCTCACCAAGTGTTTATCCAAAATGCCTTTGTAAAAATATTACTTTATTAAACTGGATGACTAAACTTATTTTTGTCATTGGAGGACGACTCCAGTATATCTATCTTTTTGAGCTTGTGATAAAAACCTTTATTTGTTAAAAAAGTTATTATCTTTGATTAACACACTGTTCAACCCCTCCTACTAGTATGATTGTTGTTATTTCATAAATATTCTCCAAGTCTAAAGTATATGTTGTGTCTTGAACTTATCTACGTGGTTGATGCTGATTTTTTTTTGTTTTATGGCTGGAATTTGGTTTGTCTAGTTTGGTGAACTTGTTTTATGTTCTTCAGATATATTAGAAAACCTTCTTGTTTGATTTATAAAAATTGGATATGATTGAATTTGGGTGTTTTTTAATATATTGCAAAGTTGAGGACTTATTAGCAATTTGAAGGATAGAAATTGTTTTAAAAAATACTAGGTCAAAAGTGAAAAAAATAAAAAGAGAAAATCATACAGAAAACAAAAAAAAAACTGCCTTATTGAAAGTCCTTCAATACATATACCAAATTCTTTGTTTTGCATATACCTTTACTTCATTTGTCTCTCTTGAATACACTATCTCTTAATATTTGTGTTTTCATTACTCTTGTTTCAATTCCTGTCTTTCTTTGGCACTATACTTTGAGTTTCCTTTTATCTCTTTTAGCTTTTATTGCTTGTCTTTTTTTTTTAATTTTTGTGGTTTTGTCTTTGAGTTTCTCTTCCATTGACTTCTTGAGTCAAGTTTGGATTTGTGACATCTTACACATTGAAAGCTCTTTGTTATTGAAATTTAGAGGTTATCTTTAAGAACTAAAAAGGGAAAATGAGTGGAAAAAGGAAATTTGACACCTTATAGAAAAAGCCTTAAAATAAAGAAACATGAGTCACTTTGAGTGAAACACTAAGTTGAGTGGTAAGGTCCATAATTATATTAGTTTTGCTTAACACTAAGTTGGGGGAAGATGAGATTCAAAAGGAGAACATATGTCAAACTAGATGTTTGGTTCTAGGGAATGTGTGTTCTTTGATTATTGATGGAGGAAGTTATGTACTAATGTGGCTAGTACTAGGTTGGTTAGCAAACATAACCTTGAAACCGCCCTACACCCTAAACCGTATTGCTAGAATTGGCCATGTGAAGGTGAGTTGGTTGTAGACCAACAAGTGTTGGTGCGTTTTACCACTGGGAAATATAAAGATGTTGTGTTGTGTGACGTATCTCCCAAAGAAGCATCATGTCATATTTTGTTAGGTAAACCATGGCAAATTGAAAGAAATGTGAAACACCATGGGAACACCGATAAGATTTATTTTGTACATGAAGGTCATAATATCAAACTTGCACCACAGTCACATAAGGAAGCAAGTGAGGATCAAATTGAGTTGAGAAACACAATAGAACGAGAGAGAAAAAGTTGAGGGAAAAAGAAAATGAATTAAGAGAAACAAAAAATGCAAGAGAAAGAATGAAAGAAAATGAGATGAGAGAAATTAGAAATAATTGAAAAATAGATAGCAAAAGATAAAGAGAAATTTAATCATTCTTGTTTTCATTCTAACCCTTTGTTTGTTTGTGAAGATTCTTTCCACAAGGGGTTTCATGAAGAGCTTCAAAGTGAAGAATTTAGGATTCCAAATTCTAACTCTTTGTTTAGTTGATATATGGCTAAACCCATTAGCCATTAGTTTTCCCAAATCTACCTTGCAATGAAACCCAATCTTCAAGCAAACTTCAAGAACACAAGCATTCAGCAATTCACATGAATATGGGGCTGTTTAGAAGCTTTTAATTTCAGCAATGGAAGATGGAAGAAAGATTAGGGATGAAGCTGGAAGACACCATGGAGAAGCTCTCCAATAAGTCTAGGAAGAATCACCACAAATAGCATTGAGAAGCCATTGATAAGACTTAAGAAGTTCTTGTACAAGAACAAGAGAGAAAATCTCACACAAATTTCAGATTTGTAATGAAGCAAAGTTAGTTTACATTCAGTTTTGGGCACCTTATAAAAGGCCACGAAATCACTTATCTATAGCTCAGCTCCACCTTTTTCTCTCTTCTCTCACCTTGCTTTGCTTCTTCCACCGGTGACTTCATTCTCATTTATTTATGGACTGTTGGAATGCCACAAATCCTCCATTTGCATTGCTTTTTAAAGAAAATGGTGCAAGAGGTGCCAGACCAACTCGCCCAGGCGATTTGTACTTTCTCAGGTGAGCTATACTCGCCCAAGCGAGTTGGTTACTTCTGGCTGAAGTAAGGTAGCTCACCTAAGCGAGTTGTAGCTCACCCAAGCAATTTGATTACTTGAGGAAGAAGTAATCTCATTAGCCCAGGTAAGCTGATTGCTAGCCTGGGCAAATTGCACTCTAGAATTCTGTAAAAATGACCCTTTTGTCATTCATCTTGGCTTCGTTTCTGGATCCAAAAAATACCTATCAAAATATCAGAATTGCATGGATGAATCTTCGAAATTTAAACAACAACATTTATAAATGTACAAAATATAAAACAACTAGAATTGAGAGAAGTTTATAAGAAAATTAATATAATCTAAAAGATAAGCATTATAATCTCGAAAACAACTGAAATGTGGCACTTACCAATCATTGCAAAGGATCATGAAGAGAAGTTAATACTACATAGGTTTTCAAACTTTCACATCTGTCACATATCAAGTGAAATCTTTCCTCAATCTACATTTCTGATTTTTGTTTTTATTGAGTAGATTTCTCAGTGGTGTGCATCTAGTGGGTTTTCTACATGTAGGTTTAGTTCTTGATAATTTTTCAAGAGTTTAGGAATTTGCGGTGTGCATTTGCTTGTGAACTTGGTTGTAACTCTAAGATTATAGTGGATCAACTGGATGTAGATTTCTTAGATAATTGCTTTGTATCAGTGGGTAATTCTTTAATTTTGATTGAGATATAAAAGGATATATGCAACATATTTGTATCTCTTGTTTCAATTGGATTAAAGGAAGCTATTTACGAAAAGTTTTCAATTTAAGTTTAAAATTAGTTTAAAACCAATTCACCCCCCCCCCCCTTGATTTGTCATTTCATACTTCATTATTTCTAATACCTTCTCTTTTCGAATCACATTTCTGCCACCACCACCAAGTGACCTTCACATTTTTGGCACCCTGATTGAGTATTTTTAGTTTAATATTTTTCTATTCTTCTTAGCTTATTTGACTTTTCTTGGACTTTTATTTTCCCATTCTAATTCAATTTTTGCTTTAGGCAAACAAGTGGGCTTAATTGATAATTGTTGCTTACTTTCGGAGTTTTTGCTTACTTGACCTATCTTCCTTGTGCCAGACCTAGAGATCTGTACAACTCCAAATGGCACATATTAGTAGTCCCTGGAAACATATGGAAAAGATCTACAATTTTGTCAGAGATAAGCCGAGACCAATTCTGTCATTTTGAGGGTCATTTTAGGCTTGGAAGTTAGAACATTACACTTTAATTTTGGGCTGCGAAATTGGTGTAATTATTAATTAGTTAGATTAGTTGGGCTTAATTATGGCTCATCATTTCCTACTGACTCAGTCACTATGTTTTAGTGATTTTAGTAATTTGAATGGACACACTTCATTTTAGCAAAAATTTATTTTGTAGTGACTTAAAAAGTTTTTAGAATTAAAACTCTTCCTCTTGTTTTCTCTCATTGTTCTTCACTGTTCTTCATTTTCATTTATGTTCTTTCATTTTCTTGCACTAATTTTGTGGGGCTTCCATTGATGATGATCATGGAAGGCTAAGCAGTCAATCAATCCAAGGATCCAGCCCAAGCAAGGAGAATTTGAGTTCTGGTTTGGTATTTCAATTTATGTATGAATGTTCATTTTCTTCTTCAATCCTCTATTCGATTTTCATGATTATGAATGTGTTTAGGATTGAAAATGGAATAGGTTATGGATTCATTTCCTAATTTCAACTTTTAATCACAGATTATATGGATGATATTTCAATTAGGTTTGTGGTTTCAATTAATTTAGGGGTTAATTCGATTGAACTGCTTCTAATGAAATTGAATGAACTTTCATAACAAGATCATTATCTGAGAATTATGATAATTCGCATTGCTTGGTTTGGTGAATTGGATTGATGCTTTTTAATCTGTTTTAGAATACCTATTATCAATTCTGTTAGTTTCTGCAATTGAATGAACTTTTACATTTTGCAATTTCTGTTTATCGCATGCAAACTGTTCGATAAAAATCCTCATATTATTTACTAGTGAATTGAAGTTGGAACCATATTGATTGTGTCTCTGAGTCGACCTAGGTTAACCATGTGCTACAAAATTAGCGTAGTTTAATTGTTTTGAAGCAATACGACATCGATTATCAAAATTGACGCCGTTGTCGGGGACACAGTTCATTGTGTGCTAACTTTAATTCACTCATAATTAGATAATAGCATTAGTAAAATATAAAAGAAAAAAAATATTCACATTCACTACATATTTACATCCTGCTGCACAATTGCACTTTGTTACATATTTTCTTTGTTTTTGTTGGTTGTTATGAAGTGTGTGTGTGTGAGGTGCTGGTGCAACACAGCAAAAATAACAGAGGAAAACAGGGGAAAAACAGAGAAAAAAATAGATGAGTAATAGGGAGAGATTTGGTGTAGTGTAGTTGTGTTTGTTGTGCAATTTGTTGTCCAGAATTTTTCGGTCCTATGGAGTTTGGCTGTGAAATTTGGTGTAATGTATTTGTGTTTGGTGTGGGTTAAAATTGACAAATTCGACCTCTAAGTAGGAGTTTTAGCACAGTTTTAACAATTAGCATAGGGGCATTCTGGTCATTTCACATCAAACTAGCTCAGAATGGGCTAAAATTTTCCCAGAATGTGGAGAAAATTAATACATCAAGGTGATCCTATGAAGGATGAACATAGTCAAGGGGGGTCCAAATTGCCAAATTCGATGATCTAGACCACTTTTGAATTTATTTTGTGTTTTCATGATTTTTAAAAATCACCAAAAAAAATTACAAAAATCAAGCATGATTTATAGATATTTGCTGTGGCGTTTTTAAATTTTTCTAAAAATTTTTAGGGTAGTTTTCCATTTTCTGTTTCATTTTAACATATATTGTGAATAGTGTCCTAGTAGAGTAGCTGTCTGACATTTATGTGATTTCTGTGTTTTTGTCCCTTATGAGTTGAACTGTGCATGACTAGGTCCCAATCAACTGACTTGCATTTAATGATCCTAAGATAGATAGGACATTTCACAAATTAAGCAAAAATAATATGAGTCTACATGAATTTGATAGTGTAGTCTTAGATAGTAGTGTAGTGTTTTCTGAGTCTACTTCCAATTCTGCACATCTTGATTCTGAAATTTTTGTTAATACAATGGCTGATAACAACCTAACTCTTAAGGAATTGGCTACACCTGATGTTGTTTACCAACCTTGGTGTATTCAATATCTTGAGAAAGAGGTTAGTTATGAGCTAAAATCTGGACTGATCCATTTGCTTCCAAAGTTTCATGGTCTCGCAGGTGAAGATCCACACAAGCATCTTAAGGAGTTTCATGTAGTGTGTTACACCATGCGACCACATGACATTCATGAGGATTATGTGAAGATGAAGACATTTCCATTCTCACTTGATGGTGTGGCTAAGGACTGGTTGTACCTTTAACCAGATCTTATCAACACCTAGACAAATATGAAGAGAAGATTCTTGGAGAAATTCTTCCCTACATCCAGAATAACTTCCACTCGGAAATAAATTTTTGGTATAAGGCAGCTAGCTGGAGAGACATTGTATGAGTACTAGGAAAGATACAACAAGTTGTGTGCTACATGTCCTCACCATCAAATCAGTGAGCAATTATTGATCCAGTATTTTTATGAAGGCTTGATGTTGATGGATAGGAATATGATAGATGCAGCTAGTGGAGGAGCTTTGAAGGACAAGACTCTTGTTGCTACAAGGCAGTTGATTTCTAACATGGCAGCCAACTATCAGCAATTTGGTACTAGAGGTGTTGCAACATCCAGGGTTGTTGCAAATGAAGTTTCTGTTTATATGGTTGCTGATAACCAGAGGTTGGAGAACAAATTGATAGAGTTGACATCCCTTGTGAGACAGCTTACCATTGGTCAACAACAAAATGTGATGGCAGCCAATCAACCAAGGTTGTGTGGTATTTTTTGTGCACCTGATCATCCAATGTCCCCCTCTACAAGAAACATAAAAAGTTGCTAAAGTTTCTGCCTTATAACCTGGATAGTCATTCAGACCTCAACAACAGTATAATCCTTACTCCAACACTTATAATCCTAGTTGGAGAGATCACCCGAATTTGAAGTATAGTCCTAGTCCACAACCTCAACAGCATACACAATAATAGCAGCCATTCAGACTTCAACAACAGCAATATCAACCCTCCACCAGAAAATACCAAGCTCCTCCGTTCAGACAACAACCATAGTTCCAGCAACCTGCACCTGCACCTGCAGCTGCACCTGCACCTGCAGCTGCACCTGCACAATTTGTGCAAACCAGTTCTGGACCTTCTTTGGAGGACTTGATGAAGCAAATGGCAACCACCAACATTCAGTTTCCACAAAATGTCAATGCCACCATCCAAGACCTGCAAACTCAGATTGGACAGTTAGCTACAACCGTCAACCAGATGCAGCAGCAAGGTTCTGGCAACATTCCAGCACAACCAATTATTAATCCAAAGAATGTGAGTGCTATTACCTTGAGGAGTGGAAAGGAACTTCCAAATGCTGGTGCTACAATTGATGATGGTGCCAAAACGGATTCTGCACCAACACATATTCCTCTGCATTTTCCTTCTAGATCCATTTCTGTAGAGAAAGTGAAGTTTGATTCTGATCTACTTGAGACTTTCAGGAGGGTGGAAGTCAACATTCCCCTCTTGGATGCTATCACACAGATTCCAAAATATGCAAAGTTCTTGAAGGATTTGTGCACCCACAAGAGGAAGCTGAAGGGAAATGAGCAAGTAAAGATGGGCAGAAATGTTTCTGCACTATAAAGGGCAAAACTGTTGATGCCATTCCACTATCCACCTTGCCACAGAATCAGAGATTGTACTTTTGCAGATGCCATGTGTAACCTTGGAGCCTCCATTAGTGCCATGCCCACATCAGTTTACAGATCATTACATCTTGGTGATTTGAAACCCACTGGTGTTGTCATTCACTTAGCCAACAGGAGTGTTGCGCTTCCACTTGGACTTATTGAAGATGTGCTGGTGCGCGTTAATAATTTGATTTTTCCTACAGATTTTTACATTTTGGATATGGAGAATGAGTCTTCCAGCCATGGTTCCACATTGATCAAAGGGAGACCATTCTTGATGACAGCCAGGACCAAAATTGATGTGTATGCAAGAACTCTTTCAATGGAGTTTGGTGATGATGTTGTCCAGTTTAACATTTTTTAGGCCATGAGACATCCTGTAGAGGAGCATTCTGTCATTCTTCTTGATATCATTGATGTTGTAACGACTTGCCTCGTCGCTACTCTATCATTAACTCTTACTGTACAAAATTTAATTTTTAATTAAAAACTTCATTAATTTGATTATGAAAATGATGTTAAACTTTTCGCGATAATACAATTATCATACACGTATTACAATTACATATTTAAACACATATGTACATATATATAAAATCAGTACATGTCATCCACATGTTAGAACTTCCTTTAGCTTTACATGTATATACACCTGAAATGACATATCTAACAAAAAGCCAAAGAACTAACTAAGAAAGAGTTGATTAACAAAACACAACTCTTTCTCCAAAAAGAAATCCAACGCCATCACGTCGGCTTGGCGGCTCCAACCAAAAAGATCTCCCTCCAAGGTCACCTACTGCTGCTCATCTGCTCACACGAACGAAAGTTCGCAATCATCACAGGTACCAACCACACGGTACAACAAATGCAAGGGTGAGTTTATTATATAAAACCAACAAACATCAGATAGCAGCAATTGGGAAGGAAACAACATTACCCACCACAATCATTAACAAAAATCCATGATACCAATACACACTCAATAAATCAATCATCCAATGCATTTCACAACTCAAACAATCATGTATAGAATGATGCGTGCACCTGACTCATCTATCAGCATGCAATGTGGTACCATATCCCAAAAATAGCCTCTCGCAGGAAAAATGATTCACCGCCTATCAGGGGCACCCTGTCGTGCACTGGTCATTCCCCCACCCGGTGATCAACCAGCGTCGCAAGGGAATTCCAAACCTGATGACCCCTTAGTACCTACGTTTTCAGCCCACTGAAACCCACAGGTACACGCGTGCCTTCATTCTATTTCCACACATACAAATGAAGTATGAAACATGAGCATCATCAATGCATGACCCGACTAGGAACAAATCCTTCCTCGCAAGGGTTACATACGTAACACACCAATGTGGGCTCACCGATGCACTGACTGTGGCTAGGAACAAATTTATCCTCGCAAGAGTAACCAACCGGTCATTGCATCCCACGTGTACATACACAGCCTACGACCATGGGCACATCAATGTATGACCTGGCTAGGAACAAATCCTTCCTCGCAAGGGTTACCCATCATACACCCCCATGTATATCCACACACAATGACATTGTTCACATCAACATTACCTCTCATCAATGTCATTATCAACCTCAACATCATATCATCGCAATATCATCATCATGCATATCAATATCATCTCATTTGAACATCATCAACTACCTCAATGGCATCTCAATTTCAATATCATCAACGACATCACAAGCAATCACATTTCACGTCTATACATAATACATATGCCTGAGATTAACATTCCCCACGTCTTCAGACAACCCAAATTTCATACATTCACAATTCATCATATCACAAAACTGATATTTTTAGGAAAATTCTAAATTAAAGAGGAGGACTACATTATATAAAACACATTTTTATGCCCATTTAAAAAATTAATAAAGAATTAAATAGGAAAACATATTATAAAATTTTGGGCAGAGTCTCCTATATAATTAAGACTTTTCCCAAAAATCCAATCATTTTTATCTCAATTTCACTGTCATCTACAACATTAATAATAAATACACTGCATCTCATTAGTTAAAATCATCATTTGTCTTGAAAACAAGCACACACAGGGACAAACACACATCAATCATAAATACATCGCATCCTATTAGTTAAAAACGTAGTTTTTCTTGAAAATCAGCACACAGCAAGGACATATATCCTCATAGTTGGACTCCCTGGCCCCCAACTATGGTATCTAAACTATAACTAAATAATAAACTCCTCTTAGCTATCTATGTCTTTCTATTAGCTCCTTGAAATGTTGTTTTGGGATCTCTCAAGTTCACGTGCTTTGACCCAAACACAGAGCTCTATATACTAAATCCAAGACAATGTAGTATAGATTTCCAAGGTAAGACCAATATAAACATTTGGGGTCAAATACCCACTCAAATTAAAAAGGGGCTAAAAGGGTGTTTTGGGAGTTTACATCAAAAGATATCATTTTGAAATTTCGATCACACCAATGTGATTAGGGTTCAACAAGGATCACATAAATGATATCAATTTCATAAAAAGGAGACTTTTACAACATCTCATTTTCAAAGGGTTTTCAAAGGAAGTATAGAAACAACCAATAATGGTATCAGAATCACAAAAGATATCAATAGAGGCTTAAACTAGCTAGAAGTAGACAAAGGAAACCAAGATTACCTCAAGAAAGCCAAGAACCAAGGATTTGGAAGCTCCGTTATCTACCGAAACTTTGAGAAGAGTTTCGAAGATTCCGTTACGATTATAGTGTTCCTCTCCGTGCAGTGGCCTCATGACAAGGAACGACGGTCTGTGGTGGTCTTGGGTGGTGGAGGATGGTGGTGGGAGGTGGGTTGGATGTTGGGAGGGAGAAGAAGGCTGATTTTTGTGGTTTGGAATGCTGCTGCACTATTTATCACCGCCTTCACTCGCCCAGGCAAGAAAAAATGCTTGCAAAATTTGCCTGGGCGAGCTGACCCAATTCTAGAATTTTCTACTTCAGTGAAAATTCAATTTCTTACGTTCTATACATTATTTTGAGAATCCCAACGGTTAAAAGTTACATATTTAGGTTAGAAACCTCTATTTAAAATTTTATTATGATCTAACGGTTAACGAATCTAGAATGATGATTTTACTAAAATAGGTTTCTGGTCAAACTCAGAATCACTCAAATACAATGCATCTCAAACAAACTCCACATAACTTGATCTCTACATCAAGCAATTGCACACGGATAATTCACATAACATTTCAACTAATCCTAATTAATAAATTAATCAAATCATACAAGAATACATCACACATATATTTTAAGTTACCGAAATTTCAAGGTGTTACAGATGTTGCAGTAGATAGTGTAGATATTTCTGATTTACTTTCTGATTTTTCTGATTTTGATTTTGGTTATTGTAATTGTACCTGTGATGATTCTGCTGTTGTGTGTAGTATTTGTTCAGATATTTAATCCACACTTGACTCTGATTGTGTTGCAGATACAGGTACAGGTGTTGATTCTCCTATCTCCCTTCCCTCAGCCACCAACCTTTCCTTGCCTTCCACCATTCAGCCACCTTCCTTGGAGATGAAGTCACTACCTGAGCACCTTAAATATGCATATTTAGATGATGCTCAATAGCTTCTAGTTATCATATCTAGTAGCCTGTCACTTGAGCATGTAGATAAGTTCCTGCATGTTTTGAAAGGCCACAAAAAGGCCATTGGATGGACACTTACTGACCTTCCTGGAATAAATCCTTCTATCTGCATGCATCAAATACTCTTGGAGGATGATTCTAGGCCGGTGAGGCAGCCACAGAGGAGGCTGAATCCCACTATTCTTGATGTGGTGAAGAAGGAAGTGATGAGGTTACTAGCTGTAGGGATCATCTATCCCATTTCAGATAGCACTTGGGTTTCACCTGTCCTCCCTAAGAAGTCGGGTATCACTGTTGTGAAAAATCAAGATAATTAGTTGATTCCGACTAGAGTAGCCAATAGTTGGCGAGTTTGCATTGACTACAGGAACTTAACCAGGGAACTCACAAGGACCATTTCCCTCTCCCCTTCATTGATCAGGTTCTGGAGAGGTTGGCAGGGAAATCACATTATTGCTTTCTTGATGGTTTTTCTGGTTACATGCAGATTCATATTGCACTAGAGGACCAACACAAGACCATATTCACCTGTCCATTTGGCATATTTGCCTACACTAGGATGCCTTTTGTAACGACCTGCCTCATCGCTACTGTATCATACTCTTTAATCACGTTTTTAATTGTAATTTATATTTGAAAATCCCTTTAAATTGGTTACAAAAATAGTAGTAAATTTCGCGTGTGAACTTAATCAATATCAATAATCAAAACACGAATAATCAATGTTGAAATACCTCGTAATATATTTATCTAAGAATATTTGGAGTGATTACTAATAACCATGTCTAAAGTGTACAAAGTTTTCAAAAGAAACAAGGGATTAAGTGATGGGAGTGTAACTAGCAAAACAATGGGGTGTATCCATTAAAACAAGGGGTACATCTAGCAAAATACAACTCCTGCCCGGGTTACAATTCAATGCTTATTCCGGCAACAGAACACTTCTATAAGCCGAGTTCTAACTAAAAGTGAGTTGTCACAATACAGCTCGTGGCCTGGATATGGTCCAAAGTCATCCCGGCATCACAACTCATCTATAGGTCGGGTTCTAATTGAACATTATCCCAGATACTTGGCGGCTCCATCAAAAAGAAATAACTCCCAGATTGCTTGCTACTGTCCGTCTGCTCACACAAACATGGTTCGTGATCATCACAGGTACCAAAACCACATGGCACAAGAAAGGCAAAGGTGAGTTCATCATGTAAAATAATAATTATTAAATATCATCAATTATAAAAACACAACCCGGTCATTACATTATCACAACAATATTCAAACATTTCATTCACATAATCAATCATGGGCAACCCGTCCAAACCACTTCACCAATTCATCTTATAATGACTAGTCATGATGCATGTTCTAGACTTCTCTCAATCAATGCAATGTGGTACCATCTCAGACAATAGGCCAAATCCATGCTACAAATGATTCCTGCAGCTCGTCGAGGCCATTCTGTTGTGCACGGGTCTCATCCCCCCATGGTGATCAGCCAAATGGGTGTCAGAAGGCTATCCCTACAGCAATGGCCCCCTAATAGCTCTCGTACTCTGCAATCAATCATCCTATTTCCGTCATGCATGAAGTGTGTCTCTCAAGGGCACCATTGTATAGACCGGGGCAGGAGCAAATTCCTTCCTGGCTGGTGTCACTATACACCTCCCATGTACATACTCATCACCCTCAAACAAGGGCACACCGATGCACTATCCGACATCTCACGTCAACATAAACTATCACCATGGCACCTCAATGTATGACCCAAGCCCGGGCTCAACTCGACTCGGGTAGGATAATGTCATACACCCATGGGTATTTATGTATATCCAAATGCATTTACATTACCTATGGGCACCACTATATAGATCGGCGCAAGAGCAATCCCTTCCTGGCTGGTGTCGCTATACACCTTCCATGGTGTCAATGCATTTAATAACTCAAGCCAATACATTGGCCAAACTTCACGTAATCACTTACGTCATTCACAAACATACAAACAAGTGAAACGGTGTGAAGTTCTAGGTGTCTGTTAGACTTTTGGCAAGCGTACCAATTGTCGTTGTAAGTTACAAAATTTATAAAAGTTCGTCTCCACAGGGATTTGTGCTACTCAGTTAATCCAAATAGAATTTAACAGTTTAATAGTTATGTACAACGAGTATGGTCGAAGTTTTGATGATTTTACGAAATAACGGAAAATTACGAAAGATTACGAAAACTAATAAAAGGATTAATTCAAGAAAAGCGTAGGATTTGGATTTCATCATTCATACCTCGGTATCCAATTAATATTACCATGCAATAATCATTATCTATTCTTATTGATGCACACTATGTTAACCTCGAATCGATTCCTCGCAATCGAGTTCTAAAGATATTTACCAAATATCGAACCCTCGTATACAAAGTAAATATCCCAACATTAAGAATTATAATCGCTTGCTTTTATGCAATCAAAATGGTACGCCCTATTCCTAGCGATCGTAACATAATGAGTAAAATTATTTAGTTCAAATCCTAAGAGTACTTTCCAGTTAAACTTAGAATCCAATTTCATGAAACTAGTGATCAAGTAGAATCAAGCATTAAGAATGGAATAAATTTACCAATAATAAATAGAAAAGACTAATGCATAAATAAATATTAATGAAGATACTTAAAAGTAGAAGATTACATCCAATCCATAAGAGAAACTAACCAAGCATGGAGAGAACCTCCTTAAGAGAAGAATTGATGAAGGGCCCCATCACCGCTTCTTTCCGGCAGAGTCTCCACACTAAATCTCACTTCTCTCACTTTCCTAACCTACCTACTACTATTTACTACAAAAAAAACTAAAGAAAAAGCTTAAGGAAGCAAGAAGGAGAGAAAATGGAGTTGGAGAAGTTGAGAGGGATGGATTTTTGGCCTTGGGGTGCTTGGGTATTTATAGAAGCTGGCCTGGTCGAGGTTGGTCGCCCAAGCGACCATTTTATTCATGTTTTAGTCGCTTGGGCGAGTTTAAGGCCCAGTTGCACATCCACTTGGCCACTTGGAGGCCCAATTGCAGGTGTTAACTCGCTTAAGCTACCAATTTACACTATATTCACTCGCTTAAGCGAGTTAAAGGCACTTCTGGAGAGTTCTTTTTGGGCCTTGGGCCTGTTTTGCTTGATACACCTCCCAGGTTTGCTTTATGATCCCTATTTGCTTGCTTTTTGTTTTTGGAAGCCTCGAAAGTCCTCGGAATCTATCAAAATACAAAACATGTTGGATTAATCTTCCGAAATATGACGAATGACATTTATACAAGCAATAGGAGCTTATTTAACTAGGTTTAGGGTAAATTTATGATAAAAGCTTATGAAATTAAAGGATAAGTGCCTTTATTTAAAACATGATTTTAACTGAATTAGGGCACTTATCAGTGTCCGAGTTGGTATTCAGCTATAACAACTCTGAAGAAAGAATCCGAACAAGGTTGAAGGAAGGCGGACAAGGTCGGTCCAGGTCGGTATAGCTCGGTCAAGGTTTGGACAAAGGAGAGTAAAAGTAGACAAGAGCGGTCAAGGTCGGAAGAAGTCGGTAGAAGTTGGACAAGGTCGGTAAAAGTTCGGTTAAAGGATATCAAGGGAACCTAGTAGCTCTATTCCCAAGAATACACAAGCTCTGCCGAGTAAGTAACCCGGTAGCTCTTTTCTCAAGGACATATGAGCTTTGCTGAATAAGTAATATGGTAGCTCACAAAGAAAAGGCTTTGAACTTAGTAGTTCTAAAGATAACAGCTCACCCCGAGTAAGGAACCCGGTCTCTTTAAAGAAAGAAAAGAATGAACTTCTAGAGTCGACACGTGTTTGGAACCCGGTCGTTCTAGGAGAAAGAACACAAACTCAACCGAGTAAAGGAACCCGATTGCTCTCATTCAATGAAGACACGAGCTCATCCGAGTTAGGGAACCCAATGGCTCTATTTTCGAGAAGACACGAGCTAATCCGGGTAGAGGAATCCGGTAGCTCGCTCTCAAATGACTTAAAACTTCAAACTTCAAGGTACACCCTTGGGTGAGGAATCCAATATATCTAAGGAAAAAGAAAGCAAGCCTTAGAAGCTCTTAAGGAAATAACCCCGGGTTAGTAACCGGGTATACAATGGTCCGCCAACAAGAACCAAGTTACGTTCTGCATGCACACATGTATGCTATGTAAACCATTTAACCCGGCATACCCATCCCGGTAGTCGACATCTCAATCTCAAGGGAGTACTACATCTACTAACTCGGCCTACCCTTCCCGGTAGCTGAGGTCACAACAACAGTTTAATATATATATATATATATATATATATATATATAATACACACACACACAACATGCTCAGTCCGACTTACCCAACCTGGTAGTCGTCTTCTTTACAAACTCATCACATAAAAACATCATCAAGTTATTTCACGCATAACACCAGAACACTCATACATATCTCATCCCAACCATGATATCTAAAATCATTATTAACACGATAAACTCCCCTTACCTTAACAGGGATTCTTTTCTTTCGTTCTAATGTGTCTTTTATTCGAACACTGGCTCTCACAGCGGAGAGAGAGAAAGAAGAGAAGATTTTTTAACGGAGACGATTTTTCGCCGCTACTACGGTGGTTCTCAAAAGTTTTAAGTGGAAGAAAAGAAATTTCTGGGTGCAAGGTTTTAAGAGAGAGAAAGAAGAGAAATATACAGAGAAGTGAGAGTGAATTGTGCTTCTGCTTCCTGCACTGCTATTTATAGACGGAGCTATGAGGCAAGTTGCCAACAAATTGAATCAGCCAGCTACCACAGTCACCATAGCTGCCCACTTGCGTGACCAAACAGCCACCAAAGCCACCACTGTTATGCGTGCACAGACAACTTTATTTCAGCCACAAACTTTGACTTACACTCCTTAAGCACAAATATCAATGCACACACACTTTTCAGTAATTTGTAAATAATTATATTAAACAATTAATTAACACAAATATCTTTCAACTTGTAAATTTCAGGGTGTTACACCTTTTGGCCTATGCAATGCACCTGCTACCTTCCAAAGGTGCATGGTGAGTATCTTTTCTGATTTATTAGAGAGTTGCATGGAGGTGTTTATGGATGATTTCACTGTTTATGGTTCCTCTTTTGATGCATGTTTGGATAGTCTCTCTAGAGTTCTTGATCAATGTATTGGGACTAACCATGTTCTTAACTTTGAGAAATGCCATTTTATGGTACATGAAGGTATAGTATTAGGGCATTTAGTCTCTAATAGAGGTCTTGAGGTCTATAAAGCTAAGATTGATGTTATTACTTCTTTACCTTACCCAGCTTCTGTGCAGGAAGTGCATTCTTTTCTTGGACATGCAAGTTTTTATAGGAGATTCATCTAGGATTTCAGCAAGATTGCACTGCCATTGTCCAAGCTTCTACAAAAGGACATAGACTTTATGATTGATCAACCTTGCAAAGAGGCATTTGAGGAATTGAGGAAGAAGCTTATGACCTCTCCCATCAGCAGCCACCAGATTGGGAACTTCCCTTTGAGCTCATGTGTGATGCCTTTAACTATGCACTTGGGGCTGTGTTGTCACAAGAGTTGATAAACGATCCCATGTCATTGCTTATGCTTCACGCACTTTAGATGCAGCCCAAGTTAACTACACCACCATGGAATTGCTTATGCTTCATGCACTTTAGAATTTAGGCACTTTTTCATGTTTTTCATAGGATTTCTAACTTGTATAATTTGTGAGAAATGTACTAATTTTTGTTGGATTGAAAGGTTTCATGCTTGATGTGAATCATTGTTGCAATTGTTGAAGTGATAGGTAGGCTTAAGAAATAGAATTTAAGATGAATCATGTGTGATAGAATTATGCCTTGTGAGTTTTTGGGCCTTTGTGGATGAATCACATTATTTCATTCATGTTCTTTCATGTGTGATTTCACCCTTGTGCTAGATTACTCTATGTTTTGTCTTGCCTCTTTTGACATTCCTTGTTGCACATGCTTTGATTGAGATGATTTAGGCCTTCTTTCTTTTATCCACTAGCCAAATAAACTATCCTTGCATTGATATCCGTTGCTACCCTTTTTGAGCCTTTAACCTTTTCTTTCTTGTGTACCTCATTATAAAAAATATTAAAAAAAATGAAAAACTAAGTTTTCCTAACTTTAGGGAGAAAAAGGGCCTTGGAATTGTTTTGGGAGTGGGCTTCAAACAAGTGTGGGGTATTTTTATTTTGTTTGATTTGAAAAGAAAAGGAAAGAAAAGAAAGAGTTTACAAAACAAAAGTTCAAAGAAAAAATGCATAAACAAGGAAAAAGAAAAGCAAAGAAAAAGAAAATGCAATAAAAGTTGTTGTGATTCATTTTCATCCTTATAAGTTCTTCGTTTCTACCCCTCTTTATACTTGTTGGCTTACTCTCTATTGTAACGACCCGCCTCGTCACTACTGTATCACCGACTCTTAACGTTCCATTAACCTATTTTAAATGAAGAAAACCTTTTAATTTGGTTATGAAAATAGTAGTAAAATTTTCACGAGTACATAACGATCATCATCATGAAGTAAACACATAAGATACGTATAAGACATCTCAAATACATGTATATATAACGTAGTTTAGTAGTAAATACAATTGATCATGTCGGAAATGTATCAGTTTTTCAAAAGAAGCACAAGATTATACAACGAAAAGTAAATCATCAAAACAAAACGTATGGTCGGGGTCTGATCCACGTCATCCCAGCAACTCGGCGGCTCCAACCAAAAGAGGTTATCTTCCCGATCACCTACTGCTATCTGTCTGCTCACACGAACATGGTTCGTGATCATCACAGATACCAAACCTCATGGCACAACAAATCAAAGGTGAGTTTATCATGTTAAATAACAAGCAATAAATATCATTAGTTATGGAAGGCAATCAACCATCACGATATCACCATGATATCCAACCATTTCATCACGCAACCAACATGGCAGTCATTCAATAACATTCCACAGGTCAACTTATAATGTCTAACATGATGCATGCTCTTGACTCATCTCTCAGCATGCAATGTGGTACCATCCCAGAAATAGTCCACCTCTGTGGTCATGATGATGCAGTAGCTTGTCAAGGTCGTTCTGTCTTGCACAGGCCACTCCCCCCGGGGGTGATCAGCCCCAAGTGTCAGAAGGAGTTCCTAACAGAAGTGACACCCCAGTACCTCAGTACCCTACAGCCAATCATCCTATTTCTGCCCTACAAATGTAGTATGTCCCATGGGCACCATCAATGTATGACCTGACCAGGACCAAATCCGTCCAGGCTAGGATCCATCATGCACCCCCTATGTACATGCGTACATTTCCATCATGCATATGTAGTATGCCCATGGGCACCATCAATGCATGACCCAGCCAGGACCAAATCCCCCCACACTTAGCCTTTTGCACTTAGCCTTTTGCACTCCTGGGCAAAATCAAAAAGATAGAGCAAGGAACAATTCTAAAGACATTAAAGAAAGTGACATAACAGAAAGAAAGAAGATAGACAAAAAGAAAACACAAAGACACAAAGACACACTGCAAAATAAACAGTTCCGCATAATCCTCAATGAAAACTGGGAAAAGAGAAAAGAGTTGGCAATTTAGAACACACAAAGAGTCAGAGAAACTACACACTCATGGAATGTATCCAAGCATTCAAAACTTATCAAGACAATCAATCCGCTCAAGAGGTGAATTAAAAGCAACAGAACCTCACCAGATATACTGTATCACACTGTATCTCTCAAGTGTTTAGGTAAGTGTATATTCTCAAAGCACTCATGAAAACAAGCAACAGATAGACTTGGCAAGCCTCTAAAATCAACACCCAGTAAACATGCAAATAAGGATCAAAAGGTCTTTTCAGGGTTGTAATGAGGTTAAGGACATGGCAGGGAATAAAATATAGGATAAGTAGCTGCAAACCAGAGGAACTAGAGGAGCAATGGGGAATAAGCAAGAAGTAAGCACAAGAACAAACCCAAAAATCTCTAATAAGCCTCTCTAACACCATTCCTTTCTCTTTACTTCAATCACAACAACCTTACTTTAACCCTTTAACTATTTATTTCCAAACAAACAGAGGAAATTGCTTTTGTTTTTGATTTTTTTTTTTTTTTATATATATAAATAGACACATGAAGCATAAGCTGAACATCAGAGTAAACAAGCCAGAGGCATCATCCAAACACAAATGTGTATGCACCCCCCCTCACTTATTCCCAAAACAATTCCAAAGCTCCAAAATTCCCTAAGGTTAAGGTAATAATTGTTTTTCACTTAAGGTTTGTAATGGGCTTCAAACAATAGAAAGGGAATTAGGCTCAACGGGGTTATCAAAGGGATTAAATTCAGGACAAGCTTATTTGGCCATAGGCTAATGAAAACAAGAATGCCTTAATCATATCCAAACATGCATGAGAACCAAGAAATATCAAACAGAGTCAAGACAAGACAACTGTGCAAGCAATCAAGAGGCCTATCACACAAGAAAGAACAGATAATGGCTCAAATCCTCACACAGGGTATAGCTGTCACAATTAAATCAATCCTCCAAACTTCATAATCATCTTTCAAAGTAGAGAAAAACATGGAATTCAAACCATAAAGCATGAAGCAACTCTTATCTAAGAGTGAAGTAAATGCCAAAACCTAATCAAAACCCAGAAATCAAAAAGAAAAAATGCAAAACTATACGCAAACAACACAACATAATAGGGATTAAAACTAACAAAAAGGAAAACAAAAAGGAAAATCTCCCCCCCCCACACACTTAAATTACACATTGTCCTCAATGTGGCACAAACAGAAAATCAGAGCAATCAGAATGATGCAATCAGCATGGACAAGTGCGATAAAAGTAAAGGAGGAGAAAGAAAAAGAAAACTCCCTAAGGTGTAGTAGAAGATGGAAGGGAGTCAGGGTCAAGCAGAGATGTCTCTTCCACAACTGCATCCAGCAAGGAAGGATTGCTGAGGAATGGCTTAAGGCGGTGTCCATTGATCTTGAAGCTCTTGCCTGTGGACTCACTTTGGATTTCAACTGTACCATAAGGATAAATATTAGTAACAACAAAGGGTCCAATCCACTTTGACCGTAGCTTACCAGCCATGAGCCCAAGCCTAGAATTGTATAAGAGAACTTTCTGACCAACTTCGAAGTCCTTCCTAGCTATCAGGCTGTCATGGAACTTCTTGGTCTTCTCCTTGTAGAACTTTGAGTTCTCATAAGCTTCAAGGCGGATCTCATCAAGTTCACTCAACTGCAGCTTCCTTTCCTCACCAGCTTGATCCATGGAGAAATTACAAGTCTTCACAGCCCAATAGGCTCGATGCTCAATCTCAACAGGTAGATGACATGCCTTGCCAAAGACAACTCGGTAAGGAGACATTCCTATGGGAGCTTTGTAGGCAGTCCTATGCGCCCAAAGAGCATCATCCAGCCTTATACTCCAATCCTTTCTGTTGGGCTGAACAACTTTCTCTAAGATCCTCTTGATTTCTCGGTTGGAAATTTCAGCTTGCCCATTTGTTTGGGGGTGGTATGGTGTAGAGACTCGATGCATAACCCCATATTTCTTGAGCAAAGCTTGCATGGATCTATTGCAGAAGTGGGTGCCTTGATCACTAATGATAGCTCTGGGTATGCCAAACCTGCAAAATATGTTAGATCGAACAAAATCTACAACAACCCGAGAATCATTAGTCCTAGTGGCTCTGGCTTCCACCCACTTTGAAACATAATCAACAGCTAACAGAATATAAGAAAAACCAAAAGAAACAGGAAAGGGACCCATGAAATCAATACCCCAGACATCAAACACCTCACAGAATAGCATGGGCTGCTGAGGCATCTGTTGTCTCCATGTAAGTGATCCTGCTGCTCTCTGACACTGCTCACAAGTGCTACAAGTCTTTGCCGCATCTCTAAAGATGGTAGGCCAGTAAAATCCACAATCAAGAACCTTGCGAGCTGTCCTCTGTATACCGAGGTGGCCACCTACTGCGGAAGAATGACAAAACTGCAGGACTGAATTAATCTCGTGATCTGGAATGCATCTCCTAATCACCTGGTCACTGCACAATTTCCACAGATAGGGGTCATCCCAGATATAATGCTTAGCATCACTCTTAAGTTTATCATTTTGAGCTCGTGATGCTAAGGGAGGAAAAACAGAAGCAACTAAATAATTGACAATATGAGCAAACCAAGGGGTAGGGTTAGAAACAGAAGAAACAGAAGAAACAAGTAACAGGTTTTCATCAGGGAAATTGTCTTGGATGGGCAACTCTTCAGCATTATCCTCAACTCTCTCAATTCTGCTGAGATGATCTGCCACCAAATTCTGAACTCCACTGCGGTCACGGATATCTAAATCAAATTCTTGGAGTAGAAGCATCCATCTGATCAGTCTAGGCTTTGAGTCCGTCTTTTTTCAACAAGTACTTCAAAGCTGCATGATCAGTATAAACAATAACAGGAGAACCAAGCAAATATGATCTAAATTTATCAAGTGCAAAAACAATAGCAAGGAGCTCTTTCTCGGTAGTGGTGTAGTTTGCTTGAGCGGCATCCAAAGTCTTGGAAGCATAGTATATCACCCTAGGCAGCTTATCAACTTTCTGTGCTAAGACAGCTCCCAATGCATAATTGGATGCATCACACATCAATTCAAACGGGACTGTCCAATCAGGTGCCTGGAGGATAGGAGTGGTAGTCAATGCCTCCTTAAGATGATCAAACGCCTTCTTGCAACTATCATCAAAAATGAAGTCCACATCTTTTTGAAGCAGATTGGAGAGCGGAAGGGCCTTTTTGCTAAAGTCTCTGATAAAGCGCCTGTAGAATCCTGCATGGCCCAGAAAAGAACGAACCTCTCGCTCGCAAGAGGGGTAAGGTAGATGTGAAATAACAGATACCTTTGCAGGATCTACTTCTATGCCCTTACTAGAAATGTTATGCCCTAAGACTATTCCCTGTTCTACCATGAAATGACATTTCTCAAAATTCAAAACAAGGTTAGTTTCAATGCATCTACTAAGTACTCTATCTAAACTATCTAAACAAGTGTCAAAAGAAGATCCATATACAGTAAAATCATCCATAAAAACTTCCATGCAATTTTCAAGAAAATCAGAGAATATGCTAAGCATGCACCGCTGGAAGGTACCAGGTGCATTACACAGACCAAATGGCATTCTCCTATAGGCAAAAGTGCCAAAGGGACAAGTGAAAGTGGTCTTCTCCTGATCCTCAGGAGCAATATGGATTTGGAAATAACCAGAAAAACCATCCAAGAAACAGTAATGAGATTTACCTGCCAGACGCTCAAGCATCTGGTCAATGAATGGGAGCGGAAAATGATCTTTCCTTGTTGCTTGATTCAGCCTTCGGTAGTCAATGCAGACTCTCCAACTGTTTTGCACTCTAGTCGGAATAAGCTCATCCTTGTCATTCTTCACAACAGTGAGGCCTGTCTTCTTTGGGACCACCTGGACTGGACTCACCCACTGACTGTCAGAAATAGGATAAATGATCCCAGCTTGAAGAAGCTTGGTCACCTCCTTCTTCACTACATCCAATATGACCGGGTTGAGTCTCCTCTGCGGCTGTCTCACTGGTTTAGATCCATCCTCTAATGATATTCTGTGCATACAAGTGGATGGGCTAATACCAGGTATATCTGCCAGGGTCCAACCAATGGCTTTCTTATGCCTTTTCAGAACTTGCAACAGCCTATCCTCTTGAACAGCATCAAGGGAAGTGGAAATGATCACTGGAAGTTTCTCATCACTCTCCAAGTAAGCATACTTGAGATTTTCTGGTAAGGGTTTTAATTCTGGAATGGGGGTGGGCTGATCGGAGGAAGGAACCAGGGAAGGAAGAAGAATGGGTTCCACAGCTTGTACCTCAACCTGCAAGTCAGATTCTTGTGTACTTCCTGAAACATGGTTAGTGCATTCTGACTCTAAAGAATTTATATCCAGAGGTACAACACCCAATACATCAGAATTAATCTCAGAACATGAATCGAAATGGGACACAAGTTCAGATTGAAAATCAAAGTCAGACTCATTATCAGATTCACATTCAGATTCCATGCATGCGAGAGAAGTGTAAAGATCAGATAGAAAACATTGTTTCACATGCATGGAAGAATAAAAATCAGAAACATACTCATCAACAACATCATCAAGAATTTCGGCACGGAAAACAGAATGATTATCAGATGGATGTTTCATGGCATCAAGAATGTTAAAATGGACAACAATATCACCAAATTCCATAGACAATGTACCAGCATACACATCAATCTTAGTTCGGGCTGTTTTCAAAAATGGCCTGCCTAAAATGAGAGGAACAGAACCATGAGAGAATCCCTCCTCCATATGAAGCACATAGAAATCAGCAGGAAATATCAGTTCACCAACCCTAACTAAGACATCTTCAATAAAACCAGTGGGGTGGGCAACACTTCTATTTGCTAACTGTATCACCACACCCGTAGGTTGCAAAGGGCCAAGAGACATAGATTTATAAATGGACATAGGCATAACATTTATAGAAGCACCTAAATCTAGCATGGCCTTATCAAATTTATTATTACCAATAACACAAGGTATGCAAAAGGTACCTGGGTCCTCACATTTCTCAGGCATGTGAGGAACAGATTTGTCCATCATAGAAGACACATTTCTGCCCATGCTGACTCTCTCAATTCCTGTCATCTTCCTCTTCCTCTTATTAGTGCACAGCTCCTTCAAGAATTTTGCATATTTCGGAATGTGATTGATGGCATCAAGCAAAGGTATGTTGACCTCTACTTTCTTGAAGATCTCCAATATTTCCTTATCTATCTCTTCCATCTTTTTGGTTGGAATTGGTCTAGGAGGAAATGGAAGAGGAATGGAGGACTGCTGCACATCAGAACTGGTGCTAGAAGAAGGTCCACCTGCATGTATTGATACAGGTGCAGGTGATGGTGTAGGAACTGGTATAGATGGAGGCGGAGGCGCTGCAGTAGGTATGTCAATCTGCTTTCCCGACCTCAATGTGATGACACTCACATTCTTCGGATTCTGCACAGTTTGAGAAGGTAATCTATCTGAATTTTGTGACTGTGCCTGATTAAGTTGAGTAGCCATCTGCCCCATCTGATTAGTCAGACTCTGGATGGAAGCTCTGGTCTCTTGCTGGAATTGTAAATTCTGAAGAGTCATCTGTCTGACTAACTCTTCCAGTGAAGGTTCAGAAGTAGAAGATTGAGGGGCCGGTGGTGCAGGTGCATCTTGTTGTTGCCTCTGGTACTGCTGCTGGTACTGTTGCTGGACTGGTGGAGGTACATAAGGTCTGGATGGACCAGCAGGAGCTTGAAATGGTGGTGCTGGAGGCTGCTGAGGAGTGTTAGACCATCTGAGATTAGGATGATTTCTCCACCCAGGATTATACCGGTTACTGGATAGATCATAATTCGTCTGCTGTTGTTGTTGAGGCCTATTGTTATAAATGTTTGCAGCATAGGCTTGAGGAGTATCAGGGCCAGCATGATGTTGCTGCAAAGAGGGACACACATCAGTATAATGATCATTTGAAGTGCAGATACCACAAACCTTGGCAACAGAGGCAGATTTTTGGTTGAGAGCAAGTTGAGTCACCAAGTCAACCAAAGCATCAAGTTTGCCCTCTAATTTCGTGGTTGCAGATGAAGAAGAATTAGCAGCCACGTCATGAAATCCACGAACCACAATGGCATCATTCCTTGCACTGAACTGCTGGGAGTTAGAAGCCATCTTTTCTATCAAATGCCTAGCTTCTGCGGGGGTCATATCACCAAGTGCTCCACCACTGGCAGCATCAATCATACTTCTCTCCATGCTATTTAGACCTTCATAGAAATATTGGAGAAGTAGCTGCTCAGAAATCTGGTGGTGCGGACAGCTTGCACATAACTTCTTAAATCTCTCCCAATACTCATATAATGTTTCTCCACCAAGCTGCCTAATTCCAGAAATATCCTTTCTAATGGCTGTGGTCCTAGATGCAGGGAAAAACTTCTCCAGAAACATCCTCTTAAGGTCATCCCAACCAGTGATGGACCTGGGAGCAAGGTAGTACAGCCAATCCTTTGCTACTCCCTCCAATGAATGTGGAAATGCCTTTAGGAAAATATGATCTTCTAGGACATCTGGAGGTTTCATTGTGGAACAGACAATATGGAATTCCTTCAAATGTTTATGAGGACATTCTCCTGCAAGACCATGAAACTTAGGCAGCAAATGTATTAGTCCAGTCTTAAGAACATATGGAACATCCTCATCAGGATACTGAATGCACAAGCTTTCATAGGTAAAATCAGGTGCAGCCAGCTCCTTAAGAGTCCTCTCACGAGGTGGAGGTTGACCCATATTGTTCTCAGTGTTAGAATGAGCAGAATCAGAGATAGTATGAACAGAATTAAAGCTAGTAGAAGTAGAAGGAGAATGCTCAGAATTTAAACTAACAGTCTCTAATATTACACTATCTAAGGCTACACTATCTAGTGCTACAAAATCTAATGAGATATGGCTAGAATGTCTAACTAATCTATGATAGGTCCTATCTATCTCAGGATCAAAGGGTTGCAAGTCTCTTGGGTTGCCTCTAGTCATGCACTATATGCAACAGAATCAGCATTTTGGCATACAAGCATAAGGGCAGGTAAAACTAGAGGTATATGCAAATGAAGTCCAAATGAGCTAAAATTTTGTGAGCAACACCCTAAAATCATGAAAAGACAGCATACCAAATTTCAAAGCAAAATTCAAAGGGTAACTATATAAACCAACTCAAGACAGATTAGAAA
>CM023941.1:21623095-21656838 GCA_013407115.1 Glycine latifolia | reverse complement strand
TTTTTGAACAGATTCAAATTATATAGAAATTAAAACCGAATTACTAAAATGCAGAGATTAAAACAGTTAGGGTCTGGAACAGATTGCGAATTTTAATTTCCTTGGTTCACAAAATATAATCTATCCTGCTTAATCCTTGGTCAGTCCAGATTAATCTACTAAGCGAAGATTAACCCGAAACTTCCCTACACAAATTAAGCAAATGTGAAATTTGTTGGACCTAATTTTCCAGGATTAAGCAACCCGAAATTAATGAATTAATCAACTCAAAATCACTAAGCATGATTCCAATTCGAAAATCCATAACAAAAGCCCAACAAATACGAACCAAACAGAATCGATATTCAAGCACAGAGAACCTCCATTAATGGCAATCTGTCCAAAACCTAACCTAGGGTTTAGCCTTCCATTAATCCTAAATTAAGAACAGAACACGAATCTAAACAGCAGCACAACATTAGAACGAAATTAAAATACAGAAACGAAATTAAACCCTAAAATGCAGAAACGAAATTCAAGAAGCAGAAACGAAATACGAAACTGGAATTTGAAATTAAAAACAGAGCAGAAAACGAACTGGAACGAAAATGCAGAAACGAATTTGGGAATTATCAACAGAATTGAAATTGAAAACAGAGAGCAGAAACGAAAATAACAAAGAAAAACAGAAACGAATTTACCAACAGCAAACGAAAACAGAAACTGGAATTTAATTACGCGGAACGTAATCTGGACAACGAACTCAACAGAAGCTAAAAACCTAAACCCTAGCAGAGCACCAAAAACGAAAATAAAAGAGAAGAGGGAGAGAGTCTTCTGTTTGGTGACTGGCCCTATTTATAGAGTCACTAAACCTAAAAACGAAAATGGGCCTTTTTAATAGTTCTGGCCCAAAAATACACTTAAGCGAAATAAAGCGAAAATAACGCGAAAATAAAATGCTGCTGTAGAAAATTAATCTTCAAGTCCACGAATTAATTCCAAGCTCACTCAATTATTAATTTGCCCTGAAAATAAAAATTGGATTAATTAAGCTCAGAAAATCCAAATTCGGTAAAATATGAATTAACGGTCCAATTAAGAAATAGTGCGGAATATAAACGATTAAAGCTAAATTAAGGATTAAAATGAGTATAAAAAAATGAGGAAATATAGGTAAATAGTGACTCATCAATGACCCAACCAGGACCAAATCCATCCATACTAGGATCTGTCATGCACCCTCCATGTACATACGTACTACCCCCATCACGGGCTGTCCTACATGGGCTCATCAATACACTGACCGTGGTCCTCGCAAGGTTAACCACCCGGTTCCGGCATCTCACGTGTCTATACATAACATATCACCACGACACCATCAATGTATAACCCGACCAGGAACACGTCCGTCTAGGCTAGGATCCGTCATACACCCCCATGAGTATCTACGTATAGCCACCCATATTCGATAGGGCACCAACAATGCATGATCCGGCCAAGACCAAATCTATCCAAGCTAGGATCCGTCATGCACCCCCCCATAGTATCAATGCACATATAATCATATCAACTCATTCGATAACCATGGGCACCATCAATGTATGACTCGGTCAGGAACAAATCCGTCTAGGTTAGGATCCGTCATACACCCCCCATGGTATCGTTGCACATGTAATTACCACATAAACTAGTGAGCTGGTGTAAAGTATTAGGTGTCTGGGTCGGCACCTAGATATATTATTGACTTTGAAGTACGAATCTAAACAAGGTCGGACGAGGGTGGACAAGGTCAGACCTTAGACTTACAAGACACCAAAGACGGACTTAGCGTTATGCAATCGATTACATAAGCATTTGTAATCGATTAAAAACAGACAACACTAGCCCGACAGCTCCAAAGAAAGAAATGAGCTCAGCAACTTTAAGGAAGGGAACGGGTGTGGGAAAAGAAACTCGGTCTCTCTAAAGGAAAGAAAGTTCGACATCTCGAGAGAAGGAACGAACCCAGAAAAGGAACCCTGTCGTTCTAGAGAAAAGGACACAAGCTCGACCGAGTAAGGAACACGGTGGCTCTTTCATCGAGAAGATACGAGCTCATTCGAGTAGAGGAACTCGGTGGCTCTTTTCCCAAGAAGGTACGAGCTCATCCAAGTTAGAGAACCCGACGACTCTTCTCCCGAGAAGGTACGAGCTCATCTGGGTAAGGAACCTGATGGCTCTTCTCCCAAAAGACACAAGCTCATCCGAGTTAGGGAACTCAATGGCTCTTTTAGAAGGACTTGAGCTTAGCAGCTCTAAAGGGGGAATAACAGACCCCGGGTAGGGAACCCAATATTTCTAAAGAAAAAAGTGAGCTTAATAGCTCTAAGGGAACAATCCCCGGGTAAGAAACCCAATATATAGACATCCGCCAACAAAAGACTACCAAGAGTCACGTCCTGCATGTAAGTCACATGCTACGTAAAGGGCTCAACTCGGCATACCCAACCCAGTATCGACACCTCCACAAACACTACCAAAAAGTGTCTTGGGAGTTTTTCAGCATCAAAAGCCAACTTCATACACATGCACAGGGATTTCTTACAACATCAACTCCCTCACAAGAACACCATCAGACTCTTCACACAAAAACACCAAGCAACAAACATAGCACACCACATCCCATTCATTAAAAGACATAGCTTTTCTGGAAAACAACACACACCAGGGGTATGCAGTCATCTTCATAGTTGGACTCCCTGTGTCGTTTTGATGCTAACACGAGCTATTAATATAATGACATTTTGGAATCACCTATTGAATTTTAGTGCAGGCCATGTGGCTAATGTTTTTAATAATATTGGAAACATACTCTACATAATTACCATGAAGGCCCATGTTAGGTTTGGCTAGCCCACGTCATTTTCAAACAAGTTGAAGGTTTAATAATTTTTTGTATAAAAAAAATAACTTATACGTTGCCCAGCCATATATATGTATTGCTATTAAAGTTTTATGTGAAATACCTTAATGTTTTTAATTAATAATTATTAATATCATTATTTAATGTTGCTTACAATTAATTTATTTATGTACTAAATTGATTTAGTTATGAGTTATGTGTTTAAAATATTTATTTATTTAGTTTAGTTGTATTTTTTTGTTTAAGCATGCAATATTATGTCGATTAATAAATGCACATTAATATTAATGAGCTTATTGGATAATTGTAAGCATATATTATTTATTTACTTCTTGAAATTTTGTGTGTATGATTTTATGATTATTATACATGCGAAGTTATACCAAATAATTTTTTATGCAATGTTATTCAATCTATTTGCATTATTTAGAATATTATGCAAATATTTATCTCTTTATTAAGAATTAATTAATGTTAAGTTGTTAATATAATTTAATTGATTAAAGAATAGCCAAAACATCTTTAATTGATTAGGTTTATATATTAAGTGTTAAAATCACATTTAAAACATTAGTTGTGATTAATCATACATAATGTAATAAAATCTACCCACAAGAATTTTATTATATTTGTATGACTAATTAGGATAAAATATCAGGTTATATTTTTTAATTTACCCATAGGAATTAAGAAAAAAGTAGCATAATTTGATAGTTTTATCATAAGTTTGGATCTAATTGAGTAAGACTTTAGCTCACATGCAAGTTTTATGTCACTATGTTTATAAACTAATACATGTTTTACATTGGTAAAACATAATATTTTATTTAGTCTCAAATTATGAATAATGAGAATGTATATTTGAACTTTGTAGTTAATCAATATGCGAACATTTCTGATATTCCGGAATTGAAAAGGGACAATTATAAGGTTTGGAGGGACAAAATTCTCCTTCATTTAGGTGGATGGATATTGACTATGCCATTAGGAAAAATGAACTTGCTGTTGATCTTTATGAAAAATGGGAGAGATCTAATCGCCCCTCTATGATGTTCGTATAAACCAAAATTGCTAGTATATGTACTTCTATTGTGCATTGAAAAGGTCAAGGATCTTTTAAAGGCCATTGATGATCAATTTGTTACATCTGATAAGGCCCTTTCTAGCACCCTTATAATGCAATTCTTATCCTTAAAGCTCTATCGGATAAGAGGTGTGCATGATCACATCATGCACATGAGGGATATAGTGGCTCAACTAAAATCCTTAGAGAAGTTACCATGTTAGATTATTTCCTAGTACACTACATTTTATGTACTCTGCCTATGTAGTATGCCTCTTTCAAAATCTCTTATAACACACATAAGGATAAGTGATCAATTAATGAGCTATTGACTATGTGTGTTCAAGAAGAGGAAAGGTTGATAATGGAAGAGGGCGAAAAGGTATAGTTGACTGCTCAGGGAAAGAAGAAAAGGGATCAAACCAAAAACAAGGGCAAGATTCTTGCTCAGTCAGTCATTAACAAAAAGCAAAGTCTTTCTTCTGCAAGAAGAAGAGGTACATGAAGAAAGACTGCTCAAAGTTTAAGAATTGGCTTGATAAGAAAGGTACTTCATTTGCTTTTGTTTGTTATGAATCTAATATGGTTAAAGTTAATTATAACACATGGTGGATTGATTCTGGTTCTACAATCCATGTTTCTAATACCTTGCAGGGTATGGAAAACCTAAGGAGGCTAGTGGAAAGTAAGCAATACATCTATTCAGGAGGCAAGATGAGCTCACATATGGAAGCCATTGGGACATGCAGTTTAGTTTTAAGCAGCGATTTATTTTGTATTTAGAAAAGATCTTTTATGTTCCAAGTTTCTCTAAGAATTTGATTTATGTATCAAGACTTGCACCATTGGGTTTTTCCTTTAATTTTTTTAATTC
The DNA here is from genome assembly GCA_013407115.1 of Glycine latifolia. Lineage (NCBI taxonomy): Eukaryota > Viridiplantae > Streptophyta > Magnoliopsida > Fabales > Fabaceae > Glycine > Glycine latifolia. The sequence goes on along the minus strand of CM023941.1, from coordinate 21,652,017 downwards.
TGATTTTACTTTAATTAATAAATTTGGAATTATTGGTTTCAGTGCATTACTTGATGGTCTTTACTTTATTGAGTTGCAAAATGATGCTACTTATACTTCTATGCATGTTACCATTGGGGTTAAACGATGTGTTGTGAATGAGAAATCCTCTATGTTGTGGCACCATAGATTAGGACATATCTCTATTGAAATAATTAAGAGATTGGTAAATGAATGGGTACTTAGTGCTTTGGATTTTGGTGATTTTGAGACTTGTGTAGATTACATTAAGGGAAATCAAACTAACAAGTCTAAGAAGGGTGCAAAGAGGAGCTCAAACCTATTAGAAATCATACATACAGATATTTGTTGTCCAGACATGGACGTAAGTAGTCAAAAATGCTTTATCACCTTCATAGACAATTTTTCATGATATATGTATCTCTACTTACTTCGTTCTAAGGATAAAGCTTTAGACGCCTTTAAAGTTTGTAAGGCTGAAGTGGAGGAACAATGTGAAAAGAAAATTAAGATCGTGAGATTCGATAGAGGTGGAGATACTATGGTAGACACACAGAGAATGGACAAGGGCTTGGTCCATTTGCGAATTTCCTTCAAGAACATGGAATTTATGTCGAATACACTATACTCTGTTATCTGGACCATAATGGTGTGGCTGAAAGAAGAAATCAAACTTTAATTGACATGGTGAGAATCATGATGAGTAACATAAAACTTCCTTAATTCTTGTGGATTGAAGCATTAAAGACGGTTGTGTATATATTAAACTATTGTAATTATGCAAAATGAAAGTGCTGGAAATCAAAAAAAAAAAAAAAACACACACACTAGGAGAGAGGGCTGATAAATTTTATTGTAATTTTTTACACTTAGGTCCTCATATTTTTATATTTTCATTTTGACCCCAATATATTTTGACTTTTTTGCTCTTTGGTCCTTCATATTTTTCTCTTTTAGGACCAAAACTTTTACATTTGCACAAATGCCCTAATGCTCTCCAACATAATTTTTCAGGATTAAACTCAAAAAATTTCCAGCAGTACTATTAATTTCATGAAGAACAACCCACACTCAAATCATGATCAAATCAACTCTGAATTGAACAAAAAGATAGGGGAATTGAAGGCACATGTAAGATAATCTCAAAAACACACAAGAAACACAATCAAACACAAACAAGCAAGAATCAAATGACATTCATTTTCTCATTTTTTGAAATAAAACAAAAATGCAAGCTGCACCTAATTGATGGAAATATTTTCGAATTGCTCTCTGAATTCAAGCTCTAAATACCACATGATGAGGTCCAAAACATACACGCTTGGATTGTACCATTCTGGATGCAAATTTCCAAGACACTATTGATGAGTTTCTTAGAACTCAAAACAGAAAATGGAGAAAATGAAGACAATAAATAACAATGCCATGATCCTTAGAGGAACGATAAGCCAGAGGAGGATTCACCACAAAGGAATAGCTTCATTGATAAGAATCAATTTGGGTTCACTCAAGAACCAAGAAGAGGCTATGCCCTCAATTTAAGCAAAAGCTTAATTCATTCACAATTTGTTATCCACAAAATTTGGAGTTTTTGAGTATTTATAGAGCTAAGCATAAGAAGATAACTAAGCCTTTAATAACCCCTTAAACACATAGTTTAAGGTCTATTTACATCAATATTGAGGCCCATTACACAAGAAATTTTTTTATGAAAATCCTCACATAAGTATTGCGCTAAGCGAGACATGTGCGCTAAGTCCAATTTCTCCTCTACCAAGAAATTGCGCTTAGCGAGTTTGTTGTGCTAAACGAGCTGTTCAACAATATTCAATGTGCTCCAATTCAACTCCTTGTGTCTCCTTCCTTCCTTGCCTTTGATGAGTAGTCTATCCTTAATTCTCTTCACCATCTCTTATTGTAGAAGTTTAGCTTTGGACCATTCAACTCATGAAGTGTTTCTAGGTTTTTATGCTCTTTGGATAGCCTTATATCATGAACAATCTTCCATGCTAAATCTCTCTAAAACTTTGTTAATATAGGTCTCTTCAGACAAGCCCAAAATGCCTTGAGATCTTTCCTTATGGGTCTTAATGCCAATGACATAAGATTCCTTTGCCATATCCTTCACATCAAACTTCTTTGAGAGAAATTATTTAACCTTATATAGCAAATCCTTATCATTAGTTGCAAGCAAAATATCATCCATGTATAACACAAGAAAACAAATCTTACTCCTACTAACTTTCTAGTATATACATTGATCCATGAAGTTCTCTTCAAAATTAAATGAAATGATGACCTCATGAAATTGTAGATACCACTGGCGAGGGAGGCTTTTTTCAATCCGTAGATGGATTTATTAAGCTTGCAGACTAAGTGCTCACTATCACTAGAGGAGAATCCTTCAGGTTGTTTCATTTAAACCGTTTCCACTAGATGACCATTAAGGAATGTCATTTTCACATCCATTTGATGTAACTCAAAGTCAAAATGAGCTACTAATACCATAATTACTTGGAAATAATCTTTCTTAGATACATGAGAAAATGTCTATGTGTAGTCGATTCCTTCTCTCCGAGTGACCCTTTGGCAACATTTCCTTGTGAGTCTTTCTTTGTTTTAAAGACCCATCTACATCCAATGGCTTTTACATCATTAGGAAACTTGACGAGATCCCGTACTTGATTAGATGCCATAGAATCCATCTCACATTTCATAACATTGTACCAAAATTTTGATTTCTTAGATGATGACTACCAAGGTATGAATGCTTGGTTAGGATCGTTTCTGGATTGCAAACTTCAAGAGACCATGAATTGTAGGTTAAAACTCAGATAGAAAAATCGAGAAGGTTAAGGAATGACTAAGGAATGACGCCACAGTCCACAAAAGGGATGATAAGTCAGAGGAGGATTCGCCACAAAGGAAAGCTTCATTTATAAGAATCAATTTGGTTTCAATCAAGAACCAACAAGAGGCTAAGCTCCCAATTCAAGAAAATGCTCAATTTCTATTAATCAAAAGTTACCAAAATGGTAAAGTATCAGTATTTATATGGCTAGGCCTCTAATAAACACCTACAAATGTAATTTTAGGCCCATTTGTGGAAAATATTAAGGTCCAATACAAAATAACAGAAATACATAGACGCAGTACACACATCTCGGACATCCTGGACAGCTCGAACAAGCTCGAACATTCCAGACATCTCGGACAGCTCGAACATCTTGGATAAGCACCTCATCTAAGCACATCCCGGAACAACTCAGATAAGCTCGAACATCCCGGTCAACTCGGACAAGCTCGAACATCCCAGACAACTCGAACAAGCTTGAACATCCCAGACAGCTCAGACATCTCGGACAGCTTGGCTAAGCACATCCAGTCTACGCACATTCTGAACATCCCGGACAAGCTCGAACAGCTCATACATCTTGGCTAAGCACATCCAAACTACCCATATCCCGAACAAGTCAGACATCTTGGACAGCCCGGACAAGCTCAGACATCTTGGCGAAGCACCTCTTGTCTAAGCGCAACCTGGACAACCCCGACAAGCTCGGACAAACTCAGACATCTTGGCTAAGCACCTCTTGTCTAAGCGCAACCCAGACAAACTATGCACAACCCCGCTATGCACATCCCGTCATTCTAGCTATCGTCCTTGTAGAGATAACACTTGTTTATTACGCATCCCAGCTTCAGTAACCCGACACGTGGTTATTATGCATCCCGGATTCAGCAACCCGGCAACTCGGCATCCCAACACTAGCTTGTGTAATCGATAACAGAAACATTGTAATCTATTAACACAGACAGCACTTGCTTATTACAATAGACAAGACTTTTGACTTGATCTTGAATGGCTTGGGTTATAGCTCTTGTCATGGGTCCTTCAAAGCTCACCAAAGGAAGTGCTTCAAGCTCTCCTTCTAGACCTTTGGCTTGATCCTTAGGTAGCCCTCTATCATTAGAACTCATGGTCTGTGAAAATGATTCAGGATCATTTGCAACTTCAATTTTGTACTTTGATTCTTGCAGATACACCACATAATCACTAGGAATCATTGACCTTTTGACTCTAGTAGACCTTCTTAATGTTGATTCATGATCTTCTTGAGGAACTTGTTGTTCAACCGACAATTCAATAAGTTGTTAAACATTATCTTGTTGTTCCTCATAAGCAACTTGATCTCCAAGATTATTTTCAACACTTTATGGAATTTCAATCACTTGTTGTCTAACAACCATTTGTATGTAACGATCCCGTATGCATCCGGTTCATTAACATTATATTATGGTCATAAGCACAGCAAAAACTTAACGTAATAAGTAAACACAAAAGCATAAAATAAATAAGACGTCTAACAATATCACAAAACATTATGTATGAAGTTTTGTATACAACCCAGCACCTGGGTACAGTTCCACAAAGTACATATAGTACAAAACCCATACCGGGTTACAAAATATACAACAAAATTGAGCCAACAGGCTTACTCAAAACCGCCTTCTGATTTTCGCTCCCTCGAACCCGGCCTCGGCCTCTTGTCCGAGATCCTTGATTAGTAGCCAACCCGGCCCCCCGACCTACCTGGCCTCTCAATAGAGATCCAGTGAATGACCCCTACTTGGGTCTCTTACCCCGGAGCTCGTCCTCAGCTCGCTGGCTTTTACTTGCAATAAAATATAATCCCCAACCGAGGTGAGATACAATCTCAGTAAACTCAGGGTTCTTGGAGTTTCACCTCCCCCTGGTTCACTTCCACAGTACATAGCATTTATATTGGCATTACAATTAATATAGCCAATTCGGCCTTTTAATAAAACAACACATGTACATAATCACACCAACGTGCCATTCCAGCACAGATATGCAACTTAGCCAACCAGAGCATATATCATGCACAATCACATATCAGATATACAAGTTAGATAGCCAGTACACATATTGTGCACTATTGTATATCTTCCAGTGCACCTCTCATGCAAAATCACGTATCCTAGCCTGAGTTCCCAGACCACAGACTCCACGTGTTAATTCCACCAATATGTCATTCTAGCATAGATATGCAACTTAGCCAACCAGTGCATATATCATGCACAATCGCATATCAGATATACAAGTTAGACAGGTAGTACACATATTGTGCACTCTTGTATATCTTCCAGTGCACCTCTCATGCATAATCACGCTCGACCTGAGGTCCCAGACCACAGACTCCACGTGTTAATTCCACCAATATGTCATTCCAGCATAGACATGCACAAATGTATATCCAGTTATACAAATTATACAACTATTGCACATCTCCATTACATGTATGTTTTCAATCAAAAAACAATAACACACAATGTAAATACATGCACCATGACATCCAACAACCATCACCCCTCCCCAGGAGTATGGTGGAACACAATCAAGAGAACAAACTCCCAAGAACGGAGAGCTTACATTATTTGATCATAGCACCGACCCTTTCAGCCTCGTGTTTACAACCACTGGTATCTCCTTTATCAAGCCCTACACCAGGCAAGAAAGATATCAAGAAATGTTTTCAACCATTTCGTGAAAAGAACCCCGTTCTTTTCCAGGTCTCAAACATCTACCACCAACCAGTGACTTGTAAACCCTACAAAGATCTATTTGGACATAGCAAAATACCCAAAACCTAGAAAAGTTAGCTTTCAAGGTTGAACCTTCATCACAACAACCTCCTAAACATACTTTTCCAAAGAAATATCACCCAAAACCAACCCTAACTCATATGGGTCATTTTTCCTCTTAAATCCAAACTCAAAGAAAAATGGTAAAACTTACGTGTTTTACCTTAAAAACATCAATGAAGGCTTGTGGACAACTTCTCCAAGCTTGGATGTCCTTAAAGTTCCTTCTAAGTCTTAAAGGTTGAAACTTTAAACTTCCTTTGGAGAAAATGATCTCCTCGTCTGATGGTTTTCACAACTAACAAAGGGTGGAAACTAGTTTATAAGGTGATTCTCTTCAATCCTTACATTGGTTGTAAAGGTGTTTAGGTCAAGGAATGAGTAACTATGAAGCTTTTCTTACTTTTAACAATGGAGGAAAATGGAATAAGAGAGAGAAAGTGTTTTAGCAAAAGTGGTGGAAATAAGGTTATTACTAAAATATCTCACTCGTGCATATCTTAAATATCCCAAAAATTGACACGCATCATATCGTAATATGATGATCTTCCCGCATCAAAACATCAAGCAGAGAATCAACACGTGTCACTAGGCTAAGTCCAAGTTAAACAGCAAATACTAACTGTTTTAATTGCTTACAAATACTTATGTAATCAATTGCATAAGAACCCGTCCCTGGTACTATAGTACGTCCAATGTTCCCTCGTCCTCTGACCTCATCTGACCTAATCCAACCTATTCCGACCTCATCCGAGTTCCTACCTTGGTACTTCACAAGTCCAAGGTTCCTCCCAACCACTTCCAGGATCACTAACCCGGTAACTCTATCAAAAAGGGGTTGTGAGCTCGTCCAGTCTCTCTACCCGGTAGCTCTTATAAGTCAATTAAATACGAGCTCAACCGAGATCGCAACTCGGACCTCAAAGAAAAGGAATATACGAGCTCTGCCGAGATAGCTACCCGATCACTCTTCCCTTCCTTGTCCAAGTTCCTTTCTATACAGCAACGCTTTTCCCCAAAAGTGCTATGTATATACACCACTTACGTGACAATAACCCAGTCTTCCTATAAAACAACATAACAACATGATCCCGGATTTGTCATAGGGTCATTATATTGTACTTGAGGGTTGTGAATGAAAATAAATTTATGAAAATCAATTTGTCACTTGACCTAGAGGGTTGAGCTTCATAATGATCCTTTTTCAGAAGTAATGTCCTGAAATTGACCACTCCCACTAATCAAGTCATTCTCAAGAAATTTTGCATTTCTCGATTCCATAATCCTAATGTTATGTGATGGACAATAGAATCTATACCCTTTGGACCTTTCAACATATCTAATGAAATACCCACTGATAGTCTTTAGGTCTAGTTTCTTCTCTTATGGGTTATAAATTCTCACTTAATATTGGCATCCCCAATGCTTATATGTCGCAAACTCGATTTCCAACCTTTGAATAACTCAAAAGGTGTCTTGGAGACAGCCTTGGTTGGAACACAATTTAATATATACACAACCGTCTTTATATCTTGCATTAGAGGAGACATCTTACATTTTTTTCATATCTTCTTATTTGTCCTTTTTTTGGCATTCATTTTGAGTTGTACTTTCTTTTTGAGTTTTTACTGCTTGTCTTCTAAACTTCCAAGGTTTTGTCTTAGATTTTTCTTTCTTCCTTGACCTCTTAACTTGAGTTTGAATTTATTTCATCTTTTACTTTGATTACTCTTTGAATTGAAATCTTCGGTTGATCTCAAGGGCTAAAGAAGAGTTAGAGAGTGGAAAAAAACCAGAGTGAACCTTTATAGAAAAATTCTTACAATTGTGAAATATGAGTGTTGAAGAGTGTAAACACTTAGTGATAGTCACCCACTGATGGAGGTTCAAGACAAGCTAAAGGTCTAGAAGGAGAGCTTGAAGCACTTCCTTTGGTGAGCTTTAAATGACCAATGAAAAGAGCTAGGAGTCAAGCACTTCAAGACCACATCCAAGCTAACTTGTATCTCTTGGAAAAACATGAAGAAGCACACCAACTCAGTGGAAACACAAAAGAAGTGTTGTCTGTTTTAATAGATTACTATCTATCTGTAATAGATTAAAATCATATTTTCTGATACCTTTAATCGATTACCAGATGCCTGTAAACGATTATATAAGCATCAAGAAATTAAAAAAACAAGCCTTGTCTGCTTTAATCAATTACCAGACATCTGTAATCGATTACATAAGCCTGAAATTGTAAATAACTCTATTTTAATCGATTACAAGTGCAAATTAATCGATTACTTCAATCTAAAAACTGCACTACACATGTTGGGGTAGCCAAGAGTCACTTTAGGAAAGCTTGCACTTCAAGCTTCATTTAGGCTTCATTTCAATTTGCATTTTCCTTACATTTAGTGGCATTTGATGTGTAATTTCGTGGCCTATATAAGCTGGTCCAAAATTGATTGTAACTAACTTTGGTTCATTAATACAATTTTGAAAATTTTTGTGAGAGTTTCTCTGTTGTTCTTGTTCAAGAACTTCTTGAGTCTTATCAATGGATTCCCAATGCTATTGTTGTGATTCTTCCTAGACTTATTGGAGAGTTTCTCCATGGTGTCTTCACCTTCATCCCTAACCTTTCTTCCATCTTCCATTTCTGCAATTATAAACTTCTAAACAGCCCCAATTTCAAGAAGTGCTGGAAACTTGTGTGTTCTTGAAGTTTTCTTGAAGAGTGGGTTTTATTGCAAGGTAGATTTGGGAAAGCTAATGGCTATGAGGTCAGCCATTTACATCACCCACCTTCCCTAGATCCTCTTAGCTAATTTATTCATTGGCTAAGAAAATGGATAGTTGCAAAGAAACGTTGAGAGGAGGATGGGAGAGAGATTCGATGAGATACAAAGAAGCATTCAATAGTTGAGCAGAAGAATGGAAGACATAGAGAGGAGGAGGCATCATTGGTCACCTCATTATTCTCAAGAGAGTGATGATGGCTATGAAAATGGTAGAAGGCATAGGCATAGGCATAGGGGGATTGGGAATGGAATGGATGATGTGAAGGTCAAAATTCCCAAGTTCCTAGGTATTTATGATCTGAAGGCTTACCTTGATTGGGAGATGAAAGTGGACCAAATTTTCAATTGCAACAATTTTAGCGAAGAAAAGAAAATGAAGTTGGCTAGCTTAGAATTTGGTGGAATCAAATCCAAGTGGATAGAGAAAGATTGAGAAGACATAGAGCAGACACTTAGGATGTAATGAAGAGAATCATAAGGGAGAGATTTGTCCCACCTCACTATGTAAGGGAAATGCATAACAAGTTTCAAAGGCTCTATCAAGGAAGTAAAAGTGTTGATGATTATTACAAGGAGATGGATATTTATTTAATAAGAGCAAACATTGAAAAGACTAATGAAGCTATGAAAGTTAGAATGCACGTTTCATGACATTCATGGAACATGTTCATAAAGGTGAAAAACAAAAATTTTCTATTTTGTTCTTCGTCGTGGAACCTATAACTCCTTATGATCCTCATGAAACTTGTTTAGAATCTACTCATTAAAATGCTAGGGGTTTTAGAAATACCTTTTTGATTGCTTGAAAGGCTTCAAAAGGATGATGCCCTCCAATGTTGACCCACGTGGTTATACCTTGAATGCTTCAGAGAACTCCTTCTCTTTCTTGATCCTCCTTCACTTGGTTGCTTGCAAAGCAATGGCAAGTTGGAGGCTTCAGGTGTTTGGTTTATTTCTCAAAACAAAAGATGGTGTCTTAAGGTTAGGTAAGGGTGCAACAATAGAGGAGAGAAGATGATGAAGGAGAAAGAAAACAAGAACCTTTTTTGTTCTTTAAAGAGCTTGACACATAACATAAGAGTGAAGTGCTTTTATATCCTAGGAGTCTATTATCTTGTAATCTTATTAAGATTAGAATCCTAACTCAATTACTGAAAATCAACCCAAGGATCTTAACTTGTTGTAAAATTCAAAATTCAAATATGGTTTCTAAAATCATCTTGAGTTCGTTCCACTCTTGAAAGATTTGAATTCAAAATTAAAGTTAAGTGAATCCTACTCATTTGTTGTAATTTTGAAAAAGAACCTAGAAGGTTCCATGTCAAAATCTCCCATTTCATCATCATATCCATTTGGTTGTTGCTTTAACTATTTTATTTAAATTAGTAATTCAAATAAAAAAGTTGTTGGAAGAAGCATTATCCAATCTTTATTGTATATAGATTTGGATTATTCACAATTATCCTTACAACCTAACCTCTTGAATTCAAAATTCAAATTCAATCTTTGTCCTAGTTCGTAATTTAAATTCAAATTCAAATTCAAAATTCAAAATTTCAAATTTCAAAATTCAAATTCAAATTTCGAATTCATCCAAAACTTATTTTGGTCAAGTCAACTTCTTGACTTCCTAGGACTCATGGCCCAAGACCCTATTGGGTCTTTTAACCCATTTGGGCCTATTAGTGTAGAAACTAATTTCTCAGTATTAGCCCAAATGGGGCGCATGCATCAATTGGACTTGGAGTCCAACTCTAACTCAATTACACCTTTAGTCTAGAAAAAGCTCAATAACTATTATTGGTCCAAACTTGCTAGTTATAAGCAATCAAGAACAACCTTTTGTGTGTGACCCATTAGGCCCAATTACTCATTGGCATAAATGAACCTGGACCAATTAAACTCCTTTAACGGGCCCAATTCATTTAATGACCACATAAAACACTAACAATGCTCTGCAGTCCCAAAACTAATTGAGTTGATCAAGTGATCTACCTTTCTGATTTGGATACCGTGTTAGCACCATCCTTCATATTATCATTCACATTTAGTCAAGAGCAAGGATAAAGTATCATCTCTCTTAGTTGACTAAATATAGCTTTTTACAGAACTAGGAATATTCTTCTATTGAGTCTTAGACAGATCACTCCTCACGATCTTTTACTATGCATAGATTCCCAAGTCAACTAGAAGTCATCCAAGCCCTACCGATCTTATGAAAGACTAATCCCTTGTAGGGACTATGATGCCTTTCGGCATGTCCATCTTCACTTATGTATTCAAGTTATACCTAAGAGTACATTGTTCTCCCCAGGCGTGATGGAGGTCCATTGCAAGCTAAAGGTCTAGAAGGAGAGCTTGAAGCATTTCCTTTGGTGAGCTTTAAAGGACCCATGACAAGAGCTTGAACCCAAGCACTTCAAGACCACATCAAGGCTAACTTGGACAAGCAAAAGGAAGCACACCAACTTAAGGATAACAAGGGCTGGATTTTATTGTCTCAAGTTCAATTTAGTTCCAATTAAATTCAGCACTTGTTAGAAGCAAAAATAATTGTAATAAAAAGGCATTTTAGTGCATTTGTGTAAAGCTTTGTAAGTGCACTTGTGTGTGAATTGTGGGCTGCACTTAGAGGCTGAAAACTGCACCTTAAGCCTTAAAATACTGCACCATTTCACGAAATTAGGACAGCCAAGGGCTCCTTAGGGAAGCTTGCACACAAGCTTCATTTAGGCTTCATTAAGTGTACATTACAAGCTTCATTTTGTTGTAATTTTCCTTGCATTTAGCTTGTAATTTCGTGCATATATAAGCTGTCCCAAAAACTGTTGTAATTAGTTTTGGATCATAAATTGCAATTCTGAAAATTATGTGAGCATTTCTCTCAAGTTCTTGTGCAAGAACCTCTTGTTTCTTATCAATGGCTTCATGCTATTGTGGCGATTATTCCAAGGATTATTGGAAAGCTTTTCCATTGTGCCATCCATCTTCATCCCTAACCTTTCTTCCATCTTCCATTGCTGCAATTAAAAGTTTACAAATAGCCCCATGTTTCACATGAAATGATGGACAGATTTGTGTTCTTGAGGAAAGCTTGAAGATTGGGTTTCATTGCAAGGTAGAATGGGAAATTTAATGGCTAATGGGTTCAGCCATACATCAAGGCAAATAGAGTTGTACAGTCAAAGTATAATCCTAGGACATAGTGTTCGATGACATCCTCAAGTTTAGGATGATTTGCACTACCAAACGATGAGAGACTTTACAAATCCAATGATACTTTAAAGAATCATTGTTGAGTCTCTCAGCAGGTCAGTTCGGTGTTATTTGTTCTCAAACAGATCCACCCACAAGATTAGCTAAGGCATCACCATTCCTGCATTCCATGAGGTCCCTATCTTATATCTCTATACAAGTAGAAGATGTCGTACTAGTCCTTTTTGAGATCACCAATGTCCTTTCTTGGTGATTCAAGACTAGGAACTTTCAGGTAATTGACATTTAGTGTCCTTGAGTCCTCACTATCATGATCCGTATCATTGATCCTCAAGAGAAGACTCATGGGAAGCTTATGTAAAGATCAAGATGATACACAAAGAGAAAAAATTTCATTCTAGATGCTTGGTGAATAAAAAGGTTTGTTCTCAAATCATTGATGGAGGAAGTTGTACAAATGTTGCAAGCACTAGATTATTGGAGAAGCTTGGTTTAAAAACCACCCCTCATCCTAAGCCTTATAAGTTGCAATGGTTGAATGACAATGGTGATTTGGTTGTGGATAAGCAAGTGTTACTTACATTCTCCATTGGAAACTATGTTGATGAAGTGCTTTGAGATATGGTTTCCATGTTAGATGGACATGTGTTGCTAGGAAGACCTTGGCAATATGATAGAGATGTTGTCCACAATGGGATCATCAATCAATATTCTTTTTTACATAAAGGTGAAAAGTTAGTTCTTTCACCTTTTTCTCCAAGTGAGGTGTGTGAGGATCAAATAAAAAAAAGATTGAAAAGAGAAAATCAAAGAAAATCAAAGAAGAAAAAAGTCCTTTCAGAGAGAAAAGTAAAAAAGAAAAAGAAGACAAAAAGAGTGAAACGAGAGTACAAAAGAAAAGAGAAAAACAGAGTAAAAAACAACTAGTGATAAAAGAGAGTTTGTTCATCAAACCTAAGGAGGTAAAAAGATTGATGCTAGCTAGGCTACAAATTTATTTACTCATTCCAAATTACATGTGTTTGTCTTCTAGTGCCTTTGAGTTGCCTCAAGGTTTTGATACACTCTTAAAGGAGTTTGAGGATGTCTTCCACTAGACATTCCTCATGGCTTGCCTCCTTTAAGAGGAATTGAGCATCAAATAGATATTGTTTTAGGAGCTTCACTTAAGGGCTGCCTATAGGAGCAATTTGGAAGAGACAAAAGAGATCCAAAAGTAAGTTGAAGGGTTGATGCAAAGAGGATAGGTGAAGGAAAGCTTGAGTCCATGTGCAATGTCGGTCATCCTAGTCCCCAAGAAAGATGGCATGTGGAGGATGTTCACGGATTGTAGACCCATCAACAACATCACCATGAGGTTTTCCAAGCTGGCACACTTTATTCCATGTCACAAAGTTAACGATGTTTGTCATGTGGCAGATCTTTTCTTCAAAGAGGTAGTGTGTCTTCATGATTTGCCTATGAGCATTGTGTCGGATAGGGATTCCAAGTTTTTGAGCCACTTTTGGAAAACATTGTGGGCAAAACTTGGAACCAAGCTTCTTTACTCAACTACTTGACATCCTCAAACCAATGGGCAAATCAAGGTCATGAATAGAACACTCTCACAAACTCCTTAGGTATTTCATCAAAGGTAATTGGAAAACTTGGAAAGAGTGATGTAGAATTTTCTTATAATAGGATAACCAACTCTACCACTTTTTTTCTCCTTTTGAGGTTGTTTATGGTTTTAATCCTTTATCTTTTCTTGATCTAATTCCCTTACCTAATGATTCTTCTATGTTGAGCAAGGATGAACTTTCTAGAGCCACCTTTGTTAGATATCTCCACTAAAGGGTGCAAAATCAAATTAAGAAGAAGATGGAGCAATATGCACGACACACCAACAAAGGGAGAAAGTCCATGGTATTGTAACTCGGAGACTAGGTTTGGGTATATCTAACGAAGGACATGTTTCCTTCCCAAAGGAAATCTAAACTCCAACCTAGGGGTGATGGTCCTTCCAAGGTCCTTAAGAGGCTTACTAACAATGCCTACAAGATTGACTTACCAAGTGAGTATGGGGTGAGTTCTAGTTTCAATGTCACTGATCTTTCTTCTTGTGAAAAGTGTTTTGGATGCAAATTTGGGGTTGAATTCTTTTCAAGAAGGAGGGGATGATAAAGGGTTATCCAAAGAGCATAATCCAAGGATAGACTTTTTTCAAGAATGAGTGGATAATAGAGGGTTATCCAAAAAACATAAAGACCTAGAAGCACTTCATGAGTTGAATGGTCCAATGACAAGGTCCAAAGTCAAGCTTCTACAAGAAGAGATGGCCAAGAGAATCAAGGATGAACTACTCCTCAAAAGCAAGGAAGGAGTGAGACACAAGGAGTTGAATTGGAGCACATTGAAGATTGATGAAAAGCTCGCTTAGTGCAACAAACTCGCTACGTGCAATTCCTTGGTAGAGGAGAAAATGGGCCTTAACGCGCATGTCTCGCTTAGTGCAATTCCTTGGCAGAGGATAAATTAGGCTTAGTGCACATGTCTCACTTAGTGCAATACTTTTGCGAGGATTTTGTAAATTTTATTTTCTTGTGTAATAGACCTCTATATTGATTTAAATAGGCCTTAAACTATGCATTTAAGGGGTTATTAGAGGCTTAGTTATCTTCTTATGCTTAGCTCTATAAATACTCAGAAACTCCTAATTTTGTGGATAATAAATTGTAAATGAATTAAGTTTTTGCTTACATTGAGAGCGTAGCCTCTTCTTGGTTCTTGACTGAATCCAAATTGATTCTTATCAAGCAAGTTATTCCTTTGTGGCGAATCCTCCTCTGGCTTATTGTTCCTCTAAGGATCGTGGCATTGTTCTTTATCATCGTCATCATCTTCTGCATTTTTTGTTTTGAGTTCTAAGAAACCCATCAATGGAGTCTTGGAATTTTGCATTCAAAACTATCAAATCCAAGTGTTTATGTCTTTGACCTCATCAGTTCACTAAATGTAGATCCCATTGTGAAGGGTGACAAACTCGATTTGAGTCAATGCCCGTTAAATGATTTTGAGCGAGAACACATGAAGAATATTCCATATGCATCAATTGTTGGAAACCTTATGTATGCTCAGGTTTGCACCAGACCTAACATTGCATATGCTATTGGAATTTTGGGAATATGTTAGAGTAATCCAAGTGTTGACCACTAGAAAGTTGCAAAGAAAGTGATGAGATATCTTCAAGGAATAAAGGATTGCATGCTTATGTACAGAGGAACTGATTATCTAGAGGTGATTGGCTACTTAGATTCAGACTATGTTGGCTACGTTGATTCACAAAAATCAATATCTGGTTATATTTTTATGCTACCTGGTGGAGTTATATCTTGGAGAATTACAAAGCAAACCTTGATTGCTACTTCCACTTTGGAACCTGAGTTCATTTCCTGTTTTGAAGCTACCTCGCATGGTGTATGGTTGAAGAGTTTCATGTTTGGGCTTAGAGTTGTGGACTCTATTTCTAGGCCATTGAAGTTGTACTGTGACAACTCTGTTGCAGAATTCGTGGCTAAGAACTATAAGGATCATATAGTACGAATGGGACTTGGTTCCATGATGTGATTTCATTGTACATACATTTGTTATTTTCAATGTAACTCTTGTTCAATTTGATGTTTTCTAATATGGATTTGTGCACATAGTTATTTATTTCGAGAAATATCATTTGGTTTAGATCTAGAATAAACATATGGTTTATTCATTAAGTTGAGAGTTGGTATTGAGAGACTTGATATATTGTGGTACATGGAAGATACCATTCACTCTTAGAGGACCTATTGCCATGACTCATATTTTGTTTCTTGTTATGGATGATGATGTTGGGTTAAATGGATCAAGTGGGAGAATGTTGGAATTTTCGCTATTCCCGAATTGTTTTTCTATTTTTTTCCCCATTGTGGTTTCTATGGGAAATGGGTTTCTGTAAATGGACCATTTTCCTCCCGTATTCAACCCTTATCTTTACAACATTTAGCAACAAACAACAACCCACAATCCAATCTGTTTTGATCGTTCTTATCCACGTATTTTGTTCTTATCGTGGTGAGCTCTGTAATGGGCAGAACTCTATAAATAGAATATGTTGCTCTTAGTTTTGTATCACCAAGCATGTTTTTCTCTACTGAATAATACACCATCGATTTAAGTGAGTGAGGGTCTAGAATAACAAAGTTGAAGTCATGTTCGAATTTGAGCTACCATGGCTGCAAGTATGCATTTTGTCCTATTTAACTTCTATTAATTGATCTAAATGTATTGTTTAATTTTTTGACATGACTAGATCAGTATATATTTGAATAACAGGGAATAGAAATTCCCAACAAAGAACAAAGGCCTAAGTTTGGACCTTTGGTAGCTGAGCTTTTTCATGCCAGCCCTTTATTTGTATTATTTTCCCTAAAAATTACAACACCGACAATTAAGGTCAACGACGACCCCTACACGGTACACAGGGTTATTGACAGTCATTTTTAATGGCAAAAGAACCTAAATAATACTTTTTTCAAAATTATTTACCAATTTGGGGCTGTTTCAAACTTATTTACCAAAATGGGGCAGTCAAACACGCCTAATTTGGGTGTGTTTAAACACGCCTGATTTAGGCGTGTTTAAATAATCAGGCGTGTTTAAACACGTCCAAATTAGGCGTGTTTAAACACGTCCAAATTAGGCATGTTTGAGTAGTATATATGCCCCCAAAAAGTTAACTTTTTACCATTCTTACTATTTCACCTTCTCTCTAAAAATTTGTTAGCCTTCTCTCTAGAGCTTGTGAGTGGATTATTTATGAAGCGAAGCCCAGCCAACAAGTAAGTGAATTTAATAATTTTGCATATTATTTAATCTATTATATTTTTTAGTTAGGAAATTGTTAGGGCCATATGAAACTGTTAGTGATGTAGGTATTTTTTAATAAAATAGATGTTAAGTTGGTTTTGTGTTTATGGTGGTTAGGTTAATGGTTTAGTGTTTTGGGTGTCTGGATTAGGGTTTAGGTTAATGGTTTAGTGTTTAGGGTGTTTGGATTAGGGTTTAGGGTTGATGGGGTTTAGGTTAATGGTTTAGTGTTTAGGGTTAAGGGGTTGGGGTTTAAGGAGTTTGTGTTAGGGTTTATGTTTGAGTGTTGAGGGGTTTGGGTGTGTGGTTTATGGTTTAGGGTTGATTGTTTATGTTATTCTGTTTAGGGTTTAGGGTTTAGGGTTTAGGGTGTAGGGTTGAGGGTTTAGGGTGTTTGTTAAATGGTTCATTGTTTAGGGTTTAGGGTTGAGGTTAGGGTGTGTGGTTTAGGGTTTAGGGTTAATTGGTGATGGTATTCTGTTTAGGGTGTAGGGTTTATGTGTAGGGTTTTGGGTTTATGGTGTAGAGTTTCGGGTTTAGGGTGTTCGTTTCGTGGATCATTGTGTAGGGTTTAGGGTGTTTGTTTTACAGGTTTAGGCTTAAGGGGTTGGGGTTCATGGTGTTTAGGGTTTAGGGTTGAGGGTTATGGTGTGTGGTTTATGGTTTAGGGTTGATTTGTGATGGTATTTTGTTTAGGGTGCAGGGTTTATGTATATGGTTTAGGGTTTAGGGTGTAGGGTTTTGGGTTTAGGGTGTTTATTTTATGGATCATTGTGTAGGGTTTATGATGTTTGTTTTACGGGTTTAGGCTTAAGGGGTTGGGGTTCATGGTGTTTAGGGTTGAGGGTTATGGTGTGTGGTTTATGGTTTAGGGTTGATTTGTGATCGTATTCTGTTTAGGGTGTAGGGTTTATGCGTAGTGTGTAGGGTGTAGGGTGTAGGGTTTCGGGTGTAGGGTGTTTGATTTGTGGATCATTGTTTAGGGTTTAGGGTGTTATGTTTAATTAATTTGATAGGATAATTATTTGTAATGTTTTGTGAACTGAAGATAATTTTTTTTAATTTAAATTTTCATTTGTTTTTTTAAAGATACTCATTAGATGGCTGATTCATCTTCGCCTGATTCTTCGTGCTCTGGATTGGATCGTGAGGGTGAGCCCATGGATCCGACGACCCATGTTATCCCTACCCCGTATAAGTGGGGTGTTTTGCGTAGGCGTACTCAGCGCATCCACGTTTGACAAGATGTGTGGAATGAGGACACAGCTCGACTGTTGAAGACTTGACGAGGTAAAGTAACGGCGGGGCCACCTCACGATGATATACCTGACAGTGTTGGTAATATGTTGAGAAATGTTGGCTTTCCACATGTCGCACGCATGCGACATATTCAGGTATGCAAGTAGGAAATAAGTAAACAATTTTTTTTATATAACTATACATATGAATTGATTAGTTTTTTTTTGTAGATTGATCCTGCGCTTATTAGTGCTCTGGTTGAGCGGTGGAGACTAGAGACCCATACCTTCCATATGACGTAGGGAGAGATGACCATCATGTTGGAAGACGTGGCTGGCATTTTAAGATTTGCCCACCGAGGGCAAAGTCGTTACAGGAGTCACCGTAGCGGACTGGGACTCCATGTCCACCTCCCTATGTAGACCCTTATGAGGCAGACCCTTTTCATCCAGACCCTTCTCCGCGATTGTGTCATTTGTGTTTTTTCATTTTAATTTGTAATATATTTTATTTCTTAACTTAGATTTGTTAACAAAATTTTTTTGCAACACTTATTTTAATCAGTCAACATATTAACAATTACTAACACCGTGAATAACAGTAATTGATATTAGAGGCAAACAGTAACAATTGAAGATAACCAAACTTCATAAACACTACTTAATACAATGAATCATTCAATTTCGGTAACTGGTTTGTTAAAAATAGCTAAAATCTCAATTGGACAAAAACGTTTCCAGTAGTTGGATTCTACCAACATCTTTAACATGTCTTCATCACTTATCAACTCTTTTATGAGATATTCGATTGTGTTGTCTGAATAAGCGTAATGGGTTGGCTGTCGAAAAAACAATTTTCTAACCACCTGTGAGTTATGAATTCCATAAGGGGGAACCCCAACAGGCGCAACTTGCTTGATGACATCCTTCAATGTTTCAATGTTGCATGTTGAAGGAATTTCAAACCTTCTTGGATTTGTTTCAGTGAATGAATAACCCATAAAATCGCCTTGTCGTGGTATGTTCCACTTGCCATTATAATATAGCATTGCATCATGTGTAAGGACGATGATGGATCGAAGTTGGTTCAGTATACCATCGGGTGTTCTGTTGATGGTGCATAATATTTCTATAGGACCAACACTTGACATTTGGTCATGACACATTAACATTGTGCAAACTTCATCATCATTTGTGAGTTGCAGAGAATGAGAAAAATATTGCTGACCTGCATGTAGGGATGGCTGTCGGTAGTAGATTTCATCAACAAAATGGTCATTGGTTAGCAGAAGGGTGTCGTGCATCCCACTCTTGAGTGTCTGAAAAGAACACTCATTAGGCACTCACATTGGTATTGGAGTAGGACATTGAAAAGAAACACCAATTTCGTTGTGTTTCATTAATCCATTTGGAAAAATGAATGCTAATTTTGAGTTACTAATGGTCTGACTGCTTGTTTCTCCTAAGAATGCCATAGTATTCAGATTGAATTTCGAATGTGGAGGTATGTTGTGTGGGAGTGGGAGTGTCTGGGTTATATAGGGTGTGTTTAGTCACGCCCACGCCCTATTTGGGCGTGTTCAATCACGCCCTATTTGTTAGGCGTATTCAATCACGCCCTATTTGTTGGGCGTATTCAGTCACGTCCTATTTGCTAGGTGTGTCCAGTCACACCATTTTCGTCCACCTAATTTGTTATTTACTTTTACATTTTGAAAACGTGATCATCGTATGTGTAATCACATGCAAAACATGATGAGTAATATCACGTCTCTCAACCAAACACAGGGTTAAGACAACATATTTATAAATGAAATACATTAACATAACATTAATTAAAAAAACATAATTACAAAATCATGAAGTTCCACCACGAGTAGGACAATTTCTCCGATTATGTTCAACTTGCTTACAAATACCACATTTCATGCGTCTCTGAGATGTTTTGACTTCGTCCATCTCGTTACGAATTCTAGTGGACCTTGGACGACCCTTGGCACACAGCATTGACCTGTCAGGTATGACAACTGGATCTTCACTCGGTGGAATAGCACGTTCATTACCGATTGCTGCCATGGCAATGAATAGGCCTGAACCAAGTTACTTACAAGGAACACGTCATCCACATACTGAAAAGGATTATGACGCACATGTAAAGCAGCAGTTGTGGCATGACTACATGGATATTTGAAGGCCTTAAACTTGCCACACTGACAAACATGCTCAGTAAGGTTTACTGAATATGACCTATCCCATCCGTCCTCCATCTCAAATAACGTTGGATCAACGTTATATGTGCGTACATTGTGGCCTGTGGCAAGGGACTAATTACGCCTCAAAGCATCAACCACATTTTTGCAATGTCGTTGTGAATGCTGAAGCTGTAAGGCAGCTGCCTGACCCCTGTCTACAAAATACTGAACCAATCGGGTGTACGTGTGTTTCACAATAGCAGTGATAGGCATGTTCCTCCCTCCCTTCAACACCCTGTTAATTGATTCAGACAAGTTTGTTGTCATATGGTCGTATCTTCTCCCCTCTACATCATATACATGTGTCCATTTTTCCTTGGGGATGGTATCAATCCATGCTACAACCTTAGGACTAGTATCACGAAATCGTGCAAATCCAATGTCAAAATCAACAATAGAGGGAGTATAACCTGCATAATAGTAATATACGTTAACATAATTTCGTTTACAGATTTGTCTTAGGTAAATACATTACAAATATTTGTTAACTCACCTAAATTCATAAGGGTCTTCTTCAATCTTGCATCCCTGAATCTTTGATTAAAATTACTAGCAATATGACGCAGGCAAAACACGTGATGCGCATAAGGTCGTTGCCAACCACCATGATTCTGAACAACAGATATTATGATCCGGTGTCGATTTGAAATGAAGCATATATTTTGCATTTGGGTGACGTGGAAGCGAATGTTAGAAAGGAAGTAATGCCAAGCTTCCAGCGTCTCCCCCTCAATAATGGCAAATATCAATGGCACACATTCATTATTTCCATCTTGACTTGTGGCAATCAACAATTTTCCTTTATACTTGCCATATAAATGAGTCCCATCAACTTGAATGATGGGTTTGCAAAAGTTAAAAGCCTCGCAACAATGTCTAAAAGTCCAAAAGATGAGATGAAACACGCATTTTGCCTGTATCAGTCGATTTGCCACAAAATAACCATTTGTTTGAATATCAAAATAAGAACCTAGTGAAAAACGAAGCATGTAGTTGCACCACTTGGGCAAGAATGCATAAGATTCTTCCCAATCCCCATAACCTATTGCCATTGCTTTCTGCTTCACATACCATGCCTTTCGATATGAAACTTTAAATCCATAAGTATTGGTTATCCTCTCCTGAACCAATGCGATTGACACTGACGGTTCCTCCTTAATCATTCCTAACAATAAAATTGTAACATTCACATCAACAACATACTTTAAAAACAACTATATTTTTCATATAAAACATATTCAATAAAAATATACCTACTACAAGTGAAGCAATAACATCATAATCAAGCTATCTGTGACCCTTTGTAATATGATCATTCAAGCAATTGTGTTTGCCACCCCATCTTGAAATAAGTCACTTCTCACCGTATGTTGGTTTAATAACCCTAACCCTCCAAGGACAACCATCGTTATGAGCAACAACACACCTCATGCTAAACTTGTTAGGCTTGCTCTCAACCACAATTGCTTCTTGATGCTCCTTCATGAGGTTATGCTTAATTGCTATTTGTGCTTCCTTTTTTGAGCCAAATTCCTGTTTAACAAACAAATCATCCCCTATTTGCCATAGACCTTGCATTGATCCTGAATCGGAACCAGAACCAGTAAAAGATTCTTCTTCGCTTGGGTGATTCCAATCAATATATGTATAATGAGGAATTCCTTCCCAAAAAGGAATCACCTCAACACCTACACATTCAAAGTCAATTTAATAAAAAATATCAACCAAATTAAAAAACAATACAAATTTCTTCCCAAAAAGGAATCACATCAATACATGCAAATTCAAATTAACTTTAATAAACAATATCAACCAAATTAAATAACAAAACAAATTCCTTCCAAAAAATGAATCACCTCCGTACATGCACATTCAAAGTCAGTTTGATAAACAATATCAACCAAATTAAATAACAATACAAATTTCTTCCCAAAAAGTGAATCACCTCCGTACATGCACATTCAAATTAACTTTAATAAACAATATCAACCAACTTAACTAACAAAATAAATTCCTTCCAAAAAGGAATCACCTCAGCACATGCACATTCAAAAGCAGTTTAATAAACAATATCAACCAAATTGAATAACAAAACACACATATATACATATATGACTACATTCTAATTCATTTTGTCATGTAACATACCTTCAACACCTTGTTCTAATTGACTAGATCCAGCCTCCGCATGATGACGAAATTGAGACGATCCCACATCAGTATCTTCTTGGAATGCAGTCCCATGCACACCAGCATCCTCATCATTATCCGATGCACTAGCATCCTCCTCAAGAAGCCAATCTTCCATTGTGATATTTTCATCATCGTCATCTTCTTCATCATCATCCATGACCCAAGTTGGGTCATGTGAATCTTCCTCAGACACGTTTACCCCTCGAGCAACATATGATGATGTATTATGTGCAACTGACCTAATGGGTAAAACAACATCCCCTGCTTGTGTAAAATCCATGTACAACTGTAAAAAATCTTTCCTTGACTGGTTGAAAAATTCTTCCATTACCATTTCTATGACTGGTTGAAAAATTCTTCAATTACCATTTCTATGTCTTCATCATCCGATACCTGAAACCTCATGTATTGTTCGTGTTGCCATAATCTTACCGTCAGTAAAGTAATACATTGGTTGACATTTAGACCTAATTTTTGCCATATCTTCTCATGCAATTCACTCAGTGTTGAGGTTCGCTTGACACGGGTCGGCCTTTTCTCCCCTTCAAAAACAACACCTCGTTGTCCTTCAACTTTCCTTCCATTAAAATATAAGACAAAACGAACACAATCACTACTTGAACTTATTTCTTGTCATCAACAAAAACAACTTCAAATATCAATAAGCAATACAAAATGATAAGAGATTTAGAAAGTAAGATGTGAAGAAATGGCTCAGGACAACTCTGTTAAATACAAATGGAGCACTAAAATACGTCTAATTTGGGCGTGTTTAAACACGCCCAAATTAAGCGTGTTTGACTGTCCCATTTTGGTAAATAAGTTTGAAACAGCCCCAAATTGATAAATAATTTTAAAGAAAAGTATATTTAGGTTCTTTTGCAGAAAAGTATATTTAGGTTCTTTTGCCCGTTTTTAATATACACAAGAGTTTTTCGATTTATGATGATTAGTAAGTTCAATAGGGAAGATGCCATGTTTTACTCAAATTACGTTTACTTAATTTGTTTCTTATAATAAAAGTGTTGGGTTGGCATATTTTTCAAGAGAATAGATGGCGTAGAGAAGTAAAAATCTTATCCTAAATCCAAACTAAAAACTAAGCCTCTTAAATATCATCTACTGTCTTGCTCAAAATGAAAAGCAGAAAAAAGGGCAATTAGCTTCTGTTTGGCTTAATAAAGCTATTTTAATTTGATGCAGCAGAGAAACATTTGTTTCAAATTTGGATTTTCGTAATAAATTAAAAAGACGAAAGGAGGAAGAGCGCCCCAGGGTGTACTTTAATCGATTCAAAATGAAAAATTGAAGATACTGCCACTGCCTTCCTTTCACTGATAAAACCTGTCTTCGGTTGGTAATACATCATGTCCAAATCAAGTAATGGTGTTATTTTAATTAATATACCAATCCATACATAATTGCATCATAGATAGGACAGTCAACCGCGTGAAAGCTTTATACTATTCTTTAATTTTATTTTTTATTTACTTTTCTTTCGGTCACTATATATATATATATATATATATATATATATATATATATAATTATTACTATATTTATAATAGGAAAACCTCAAACGAATAGGGCGTCATTTGTTTGATTCCTTTCGAGCAACTAGTCGTCCTTTAGAAAGATATAAATTTTTTATATATATAAAGTGACACATATGCCTTTTTATTTAAAATTCTATGTTTTCATTAAATGTTAAAACATAGGCAGAAAGAGGCAAAAAATTGTGTTCGTTTGCGTTTGCTTATTTAAAATTTAAAAGTATAAGTTGTTGGAACTCACATTATTCAATTTTAAAGCAAAATAGCAATAAAAAAAATGCAATTTACTATTGATTAAATAGATTGATATAACATGATTTAGAATGCTATCCTAAGCTAATTCAAAAACATGTTAAACCTATTAATATATATCCCACATATTTGAGAGTCAAAGTTTTATTCATTTGAATTAAACAAACATTCAATTTGTATAATAACTAAGTAAATCATAGATTGTTGTTCCCATCATGTCATTAATTATTTAAATGATTCTCTAAATCCAAATTAAAATTAAAAAGTCGGCGTAATCCAACTCTTAATATCAGGGATCTTTTTTATCCCGTCACTTGGATATATGTCCCAAAAAAATTACTTGTTATCGATTCAGATCTTGTAATCATACGTAGCAATAATTTCATGACAGCACAAATCTCATAGCCATTTGGTGCAATACTGGAAAAAATGGAGTGTGATTATGATGCTTCAGTGGACCACAACTCGCATAATCGATCACCAAATATAGTAGATTATATATGCACCATTACATCCTGGCAATAGTATATCTTACTTCTTATCATGCATTCATGCTTGCTCCAAGGTTTTAACTTTACCATCCTTCACTATCACAATATAAGAACAAGTAATGGCAATCAAGAGGTTATAAGATTTGTTTTTGTTGAAGAAAAAAAGAAAGAATAGGGGATAGGGACAGGGAGTTGGGTTCAAATTCCTCCACCAACAAAAATTAACAATTAACATAAATTAACAATTAACATAGACGGATAAATAGAAATATTAACAAAGCAATGACAAAAATTTAATTATGACAGCATGCATCTGTTTTCAATATGCCCTCCTATTTACATGCTAACAAAGTGTATTGGACAAATGATTAAATACTTTCACTTAATAGCTTAAAATTTTAATTCAAATCATTCAAAACATAATATATATTAAAGTTTTTATGATTAAGTAGTGATAAATTTAATTTTTTGCACCCTCATTCTTTAAAAGAAATTGAAACTTTAAGGCAAGGTGTGCATTATTCATATTTATTCGTACTTTAAACTCAAATGGTTGCATTAGGATAGTAAGTTCAAGTCAGACTGCATGTGTGTTCTTAAAAAAATAGTCAGACTGTGGGAAGACATATAAATCCAACTTGGTACCGTAAATCCACTTAAGTTATTAGGGTTGTCTGTTTGGCTAATATATCAATAATCAAATAATAAAAACAAAAATTTATAGATTCATTTAGATATAGAATAACATATTAAGTTATTATGCTTGTATATCCATTATTTAAGTTTCCAACAATTATTTCAATAATTATATATTTGATTTGACCTGTAAACAAATAAGCAAGCATACGCTTTTTTTGTTTGGATAATAATAATAAAATTCCTCCATATTATACTAAAATTCTCTCATCATACCATACATTTCAGTGTAAGATTTATGACTAAATTAATTGAATTACACATCTTAACTACATTTAATAATTTCAGTAAAACAAGAACATTTAATAATATGGAAATAAGTCTATTAAAATTAATTATACTCAATTATAATATAAAGGCTTAAATATATTTTTAATTTCTATAATTTAGTATTTTTATTTTTTATCCTTGTAAATTTTGTTTTTGTTTTTAGTCTTTACAAATTTTGTGTGTTTTATTTTTTATCTTTAAAATACTTTAGATAGTATTTTAAATAATAAAAAATATTATCTAATAAATCATAAAGACGACAAAAAAAATAAATAAATAAATTAAGGATTAAAAAAAATTGTAAGAAACTAAAAAACCTAATTTATATGTACTAAAAATATTTAAATCTAAAATAAACGGATCTATATATCCAAGTATACCACGGAGTTCATTAACAATAGTTATATTATTTCCTCCGTCAATTACTCAATTCTATGAACATTATTTGTCCACTTATACACATGCGATGTCGTCATATTTGAATATTTTATAAATAAATATTCAACCTTTATTACTAAACTCATACTGTCAAATTCTACACTAACGTGTGCATCTATTTCTTAGTGAACAAATGTCAAAATAATAACCATAGTTGTCAGGTCATAAAGTTCAGGGGTCAAAACATGAACATACAGTTACAATAAAAGCAAATGTACACAATATTTTTTAGATGTAAAATTGAAAATTCACAGTTTACATAGTGAAGAAACCAAACAAATTTGTACGTACATTGCTCAAAGCTTTAGCTTCTCTCTCTTCTTATCCTAAACCTCAATTAATTACCACAACAAACATTTAGATTTATATTATACCGATCTGTACACATAAACTGCCTTTCTTTATTTGCAGGTCAAAAGAAACTTTCACACCAAACCAAAAAATAATAATATTCTGACTACAACATCACACGTGCAATGTGTGTGTAACCCCTTTCTTCTCTATGCCTTGCTTTGATTTCTTCTGCACACCTTAGGGTCCTCTCAATGTGGTACCCACCTCCAATGCTAACTTCCCTCTCTAAATGGCAGCAATAGCTCTCAAAAACACTCACATTTACATGCAATTTGAAATCCATCAAGAAAAGGAATTCCAGCTCCAACTTATTCAGCTCATCAGTTGTTAACCCACCAACTCTTCCAAAGTAGGAATTTCTATAGTTCCTGTCAAACAAAAAACAAAAAAAAGAAACCATTTTTATTAACACATCATGCCCTGAATTTAAATCCAAGCTAATTGGATTGTTGAGAAATTGACACATTATCAGACACGCATGACAGACCAAATTAAAATCTTGGTGCCCTTATAAAAATTGTCCCTTTCCTCAGTTGTTAGCAAGTAATGTCAACGATTGAGATTGACATGAACAAAGGGAGGAAGATAAGAAAGGAGAATTTGTGGGTTAAAATCTCTCAAATTGATAAAAACTAACATTTAATATTTGCGGATGAAAAAAAGATTGAGATTGACATAAACAAAACTATTTACTCCTTTTCAATTTAACAAACCCCCCATTTACCAAATTATTGGCAAGTAAAAAGCATAAATGTAAAATAAACAAAGTACAAAAACTGAATGAACAAAGGAGATAAATTCTGAATTGAAAACTTACATGTCTTCAACATACTTGGAAGCCAGCATGATGGTAGTGATGAGAAGCCTATGCACATTTCTGGCATTGATTCTGAATCCTGGATTGTTCTGGCAAAACCTGTCAATGTAGACATAGGCCACAACATACACCGATGGCCCTGCACGAGTGTACCTGAAAATTCTCTCTAAATAAGATTGGATTGTCATGTCTGGGATCTCTCTGCAGTCAAAGATGTTTGTGCTAATGGCCTTGGACAAAGATCTCGAACCATTCTTCACGATTCTTTCTGTTCTGGCCATGCTCCTCTCAATCAGTGAAGCCAGAACGTTGATCACCAATGGGGTGCTGTAATGATCCTCTTGGTAGGAGAAGGAATACAAATCAGAGCGAAGCTTTCTTGGGGAAATTGTAAGAGAAGAAGAAGCCATGATGAGTGAAAGGGAAAGTTAATTGGTTTCAGTTTTATTTTTCAAGCATTTGAAAGTGATTTTGTGTTGTCAAGAAGTACCAACTACCAAGTGATGGGGGGGTTTTGATTGATGGTGTAGGAAAGTTTTAGGAGTAGGCTTCATATATAAATGGAGAGCAATAGAGAGTCACTTGGGTGAATAAAAGATGGTGTGAAATGACACGGATTTTGGTCACTTGGAAGGTGAGTGGAAGCTTGAATTGAAAGATAATAAAAATGAAAACCCATAAAGATATTATTAGATCAGTGTGCCTGTTCTTTGTCAAGCCAAAGTACAAACAAAACAAGTTAAGCGTCTTTGCATTGTAAAATAGGTGAGGAAAGAAATAAGAGTAAATTCTTTTAGTTGATAAAAGTATAAGGTAATGATGAATTAATTTTTGAAAGATAGAAAATTTAAATTTAGAATAATGTGTAAAAAATGTAATAGATTGATTTTTTAGATAAATTTATGAGATCATTTTTTCAATAAATTATAATATTTAATAACTAATTTGATAATAAATTATAATTTAAGAATTAATTTAATATTAAATCATAAAATTTAAAAATAATTTGTCATAAAGTTATTCATAAATTAATTTATAACACTTTTTATATATTTACTAACTAAATTAAAATTTTCATCTATTAAATATTAATTTATTATCGTTTGACACTCTCAAACCTAAAACAAATATTTAGCCAACAAAGAAAAAAAAAATGCACACTTTCTGTGGGTGACTATGTCCTTAAATTGAGGTATAGCCGACAGTGTGATGAAGGGTAGAAATGCGAATCGAGTGGAGAATTGAATTCGTGGTTGCTAGGCTGGTAGGTTATTTGGACCCACAAATTTAATTAGAGGGCATTTAAGCATGGACCCTTGCCTTCGAGATTTGTGCGATTTTGAGAGTCCCAACTATGAGAAGGGTAACACTAGCTAGTATCAGAGTGAGGTATCTGGATACTACCACACGTGCATGGGGCTTGACTCATCTTAGATCGTACCATCTTGGTTTTGCAACTTGCAGCCGTACCACGTGCACCGTATTGCGTTCTACTTCTTTGTTGTTTCCTGCACTGTTTCTTTAATTCCGTATGAAGTGGTTAATTGAAGATAACTGGCGAAACTAAAGTTGTACAAGTAGCAATTGGGGGAACTGTATATAAAAAGGCCTTGCGCTCCATGGCACCTATATATACTCCAAACCTCATATTGTTACAGAGACGCATATTTATTGCTGTAACTTAATCTATGAGATTGCGAGAATGGGTATGGTATCTTAGTAGTGAGAGACGTTGCTAATGAAGGACGAGGATGGACTCATTTGTATTTGACGATAAATTTAATGGGACTATTATTTGTATTATGGTGTGACTCC
>CM023941.1:21585583-21620226 GCA_013407115.1 Glycine latifolia | reverse complement strand
AGAAATCTAAAACCCTATTAGATTCTAAGAGACAAGAACCTGAGAATCTAATAGGGTTTTAGATTTCTGTACTTTATCTAGGGTTGATAAAGGGAGACATTGTAATTGATTGTAAGAACTAAAAATTATAATAGTGGAACTCTAACCTAGTGTTGGTTGGAAGAAAACTGGATGTAGCTTCTAGTGTTGAAGTGAACCAGTATAAATCCGATTGTGTCTTGCTTCTCTATCCCTTAACTCACTATATTCATTGTGTTCTTGATTAAATTGCTTGACCAATTATATAAGTTTTGATTCATTGAATTCTTTGGGGCTGAGCTACTTGATTGAATAAAGTTTCTTGGTTTTGAAAAGTGATAAAGATCCTAGAAACTCTGTTTTTGATTAAAGAAATTTTAATTTACTAAGGTTTAACCAATTCACCCCCCCCCCTCTTGGTTAAGTGTGAGATATTCATATCATTTTCAGTGCATGGTTTTTCTAGGCAACCAACATTCTCAATGCCCTAGAGTGCATAACTATCACAATTGACATAAATGACTATAGTACTTAACACCACTAACTATCACTCTTGACACAATCAAATACTACACTTGATATCATTAATAATCACACTTGACACAACTAATTGTCACACTCAACACATAACAGGGCCTAACAATGCCACCAAGCCTTCCAGGTATTGGTGGTCTTACACAACCACATGGATGACAGTTGGGAGTGATCGCAACATATGGGTACAACGTATACGGATCCCTAAGCTCTCAACTCCAAAAAGAATAGTCTTGAAGTCTATCAGGAGTAGCAAAGTGAGGCTTGTGAGTTCCCCGAACCAAATGAGTGCACCAAATTTCGGGTGGTCACCATTCACTAATTCCCTCAGGTTTTAAGAACCTCTTTGCCCACTATACCCTAGTGTACCTCGTAAATCATCCCTTTCTAAACATAAACCTCACCATCTCATAGATGGAACATAACCACTTACGTCACCATCTCACAGATGAACAATAATCATACATCTCACTATCTCATAGATGAAACATAACCACATACATCAACATCTCACAAATGGACCATAATCATATACCTTACCATCTCATAGATGAAATATAACCATAACCACCATCTCACATATGAAACCTAATAACAAAACACATCATCTCACAAATAGGATAGAACAAACGATTCCTTACTCTTCATTCAATCTTCTTACATATTTCCATTGCATTGCTTGTTGTTAGGGTTTTATTTCATGATAGATTCAACTTATAGGCCAAGTGTAACCCAATCATGATGTAGTAACTGAATTATTGTCTAGGTCATATCCCAAAAAACTAAAGGAGGGATTTCATGCAATTATTTAACAAAGAACTAAGTTTTTCTATTTTTGTTTTGCAATTGTGACAAAATAAATAACAAAAAATAAATTGTAATAAAAATTAAATGACAATAAAATAATTAAGTAAAAAATAGAAATACTAGACTTGGATGGTGATGTTGATCTTGATGAATAAATGTCTAGGTTTAAACTTGGAATTTGTTCAATCCACTGTAACTTCACAATTCTCTCTACTCATCTATATTGTTCATCCACAATTCACTAATGTATTCTACCCTAACTCCCACATGGTCCCAGATTCTAAACTACTTGTCCGACACTGTATACAAATAGCACTAGACTACTCATACTCATATGAATCATACTCATCATACACATCTGGGTCATAACTCTTAGTAACCCAAAAGACTTATTATAACAGTCAAGAACTTCACACCTTTCGGGGCTTATTGCTCCTAGCCAAGAAACATTCAATTTTTCTTTTCTGGGTTTGAGAGCTTCCTTTCCCTATAATGAAATCATAGGAGTAGTATCTTGATCTTGAAAGAAAGGCAGGAAGTTTCACTTTCAATCTGCATTTTCTGAGCTCTCCAAAAAGGAGTTTAGCAATCGATGTTAACTCTAAGTCCAGAACTAGATCTCGCCCAATCCCTTGGATATACCGACATAAGCAATCAACATTAATGATCAAGAATTAGCGAGGCTTAACAAAGATTGTTCTATCCTTAGAGATAATCCCAATTAAGTACTTAATTCATGTTCGGATTTCAACAAGACTCGCCAAAGCAAAAGTCAGTTCCTGAATTTATCTATAAGATGGTCAATCAAATAAAAGCAATAAGTACGAAAATCAATAAAGAACTTGAGATGAAATATTGAATTGATAGAATTAAAAGCAAAACAAGGTTCATCTTTTCCTCTCCTAGGTGGAAGGAATTACACTCATTAAAATAATACAATGAAACCTAGAGTGTCTAATGGAATAATGGAGGCATCTAGTAGGTGGAAGTCTAAAATATAATTCTAAGAGCTGCTCGAGACTTCTAGCCTCCAATTTATAGAATTGTAGTTGGATTTAATTAAGGAGATAATCACAATAAATTACAAACAAATAATATTTCTAATTAATTCAAGTAATTATCTTCTTCTTTACCCTTGAAAAATATATTGCTTTTGATTTTTCTAACTTTTATCTTCAATTTCTACAATTTCTCCTTCCCGAACTTTCTGCTGATTTTGGACCTATAGAGCTCTTGCCAGAATGAACTATTTTTTGCTTAAAAACTATAAAAAAAATCATTAAAATAAATAAAATATACAATTTTACCTAAGACAAAGTAAAAATTGAATTTAAAGCTAATATGATGTTAGATGTCTTACTGAACCAATAGATTTAGGCTATTGACAGCCATGTGCCACATGTTTCAAGTTGCATGGAAAAATTTAACATCAGCCTATAAGTGTTTATGTAACTCATGGAAAGTAGAAAAACACCTGAGCTTGAGAGAACCTACAAAATTGTCATTTAAATTTTTTGTTTAAGCTTTTTTAATGTGTCTTTTAAAATTATAGGGAGGGAAATAAAGAGAATGAGTCATATTTTTTTTTAAAAAATGACATTCTACATTGGTTATGAAACTAAATCATGTAGAAAGTGACTATACAACATTGGTTATATGAAACACTTTCTACATCAATTTTAGACAAAATCGATGTTTTGGCATAATTGATGTTGTAATGCACCATACAAAATCGGTTTTGACCAAAACCGATGGTTTAAGTACTATACAACATTGATTTTGGTAGAACCAATGCTGTATGATGCATTACAACATCGATTTTTCCAAAATTTGTCATTTTTGCTTCTTTTTTTTTTGCTATTTGCCACTATAGCACATCAGTTTTAGGGAGAATCGATATTGTATAGTGGATTTCAACATCGATTTTTATAATCGATGTTAAAAATGATGTTCTTTTAACGACGGTCAATTCAAAACTGATGTTGAATGTCAAAAATAACATATATTAAATGCCAATTTTTAAATAGTAAATATATTAAATTATAAATTAACATATAATTATGAAAATAAATTAAGTAAATTTTTTTATTAAAACAAAATCATTTTATTACATATTCTAAAAATAATAA
Source organism: Glycine latifolia (assembly GCA_013407115.1). Classification (NCBI taxonomy): domain Eukaryota; kingdom Viridiplantae; phylum Streptophyta; class Magnoliopsida; order Fabales; family Fabaceae; genus Glycine; species Glycine latifolia. The sequence goes on along the minus strand of CM023941.1, from coordinate 21,616,738 downwards.
TAAATATTTTTTATGAAAACTAAAATAAAAATTAATAATATTTAAACAATTATCATTCATATGGTAACTTCATATTTGGGTCTTTGTAACATAACATTAGATCATCATATAACATAAAAAATTGTTTGAATTTCTCTAAAGATAAATAATTAGATTTCATGATAAAGATTAATCATCAACAAAATTAATGGATATCTCGTACCAATTTCATGGATAAAAAAAATATAATATAGCAAAATAAAATATTTTTAGTTAAATTAAAAACATATGAACGTATAAAAAATATATTTTGAACTGATTCACCTTGATTCTCATATCTACCTTTTTAGAACAAAAGAATCGGATACATGATTGATTTTCTGTTTTTTTTTTAAAATAAAATAAATGAGTCTAATACAAATATTTTTTATTATTATTGCATAATTCAATTATACCATCAAACAACCTTTGGCTTTGAGCCACATTTTCTTATACATAATTAATGGCTTACAGCCATGACTCATGCATACTTTGTGACCAGGAGTGAATAAGTCGTTCATCACATGAATAACCACATTGATTTAATTAAAAAAATAGATTTTATTAAATCATGTGTCAAGTTGAGGAATTTATATAGTTAAAACTTAAATCTTCATATAATTCATCATTGGTGTCCAAGACTTTATTAAAGAATAAATACAACTTCCTTGGAAATTAAATCTCTACAGTTGTGAAAATAGGAAGGACTCATGTTAATTCAAATACATTTACTTTTTTTTTTCTTTTGAATGATGACCTAAGGCCTGATATTACCTTTTTGTTCTTCAGCCTAGACTTCAAGGAATACTCTGTAAATATTAGTGATTAGAGTTCACCAGCAATCACTTCTGCCTCTTCCGCAAAAGCAAAATTACAATTGGATTGACTTGTAAACCTTACTTTTAATCTAAAGTCTATTGTAAAATCCCTACACTCCGTTTGGATTAGTTAATTTAAAAGAATTATAGAGGATAGATGATGGAAATAAGAAAACATGAAAAGCTTTAGGGGGCCACAAGTTTTTTCTTCTCCCCTCTTCACACGAGAGATGTCTTGCACGAACACACTTGTCAAAATTGCTGGGTCCAAATTGCCGCTGAATTCAACTCTTTTAATCTATTTTTCCGATAAGGGTAAATGTGTGTTTTTATCAATCTTTCTAACTTTTCCCTTTTACTTTGTTTTTATTTCAGAGTATCTTTATTAACTTCTCAAAGTACAAAAAAAAATCATTTGATTTCCCTTGATAGATGTTTTTCCTATCATGGATTTGAAAATCGAAATTCTAATCACATGTTTTAAAAGAATAGTTGTATTTTCGTTATATTGTACTAAAGGGGCATATATATTGTATTTCTAAGGATTAGTTATATTATTTCTAGGTATATTTCAAATCATATTTGGTTGCATTTTCATATTTCTATGATTATTTTTTTAAATTCAAAATAATTAGATTAAAAAAAAGTAAAAATGGAAGTTGAGTGTATGTTAGGGAATAACTTGTATTCTGATGGGGATATTATTTTTCCCATTCCTCTTTATAAGTATAAATGTATAAAAAAAATATAGTAAAAGAAATTACCACTTCTTTAGGAATCAATAATACTTGAAAATATTCTTTATAAACTTGTAATAAATATAGTAATATTACATTTTTCATGTTTACGTTTTCAAAAATAACTTTTAATCCAGAAAACAATCCTCCTTTGTTTTTCTTTTTTCTTTTTAATTCACCTAAGTACTTGTAAAGAATATATTGTTTCCTTAATTTTCATTCTCTTTGAAGCCAAGAGGAAAAGAAGTGAAATCAGATATTTCTAAAAGTGGTGTAAAGGCTAATGATACAAAACTGAGTATCCAACCGAAAGTGGGCACCTTTTCATTACATTAATAATTGAGATTTCTTTGTCCCCTGCAATATCTATTCGTATGCCAAGTACAAAATTAGGAACCGACACCCATAATTGATAAAAAAATTAATTCAAGAAAAGAACAAATCAGAAGAAGCAGAAGATGCAGTACCAGTTTGATTTTTTAGTATGATTTTTATGGCAAGAAGATACAGCATATCAGAGGTACTCCCTTGTCTACAAGTTGACCCATGTCGACATAATCTGGGTCTAGGCATTTATAACTATAGAATAGGCCAATATTACTGTGAATCTTCCAAGGACCTATTTGAATAAGATTCACTCACTTATTATACTTGCATTTGGAAGATATTATCAGCTAGAGTAAACAAGCTAACCATATATGTCTGGAAAAGAAAATGTTCAATTGTACTTTTAATTTACAACTTCACCATTTCATATATCACCTAACACAATTAATGTGCTCAAACACGATGTGACTTGAAATTCTACATTGAGTATACACTACTGTCAGAAAATTTTAGTCTTAAAGTACTTCATAAAATAAAGAGGATGCGCTGACTACTTTGTCCCTTCAAATTTTTAATTTTCACACTGTACATAAAGTTTGTGCTTTAATTATTGAAGTTCGAACTAGTAATTTTCTATGAAAACTTGAAATGGCTGGGGCAAAGGCTTTAGAGAGGCTCGGGGATCCTTTGTTTGAAGCTATAATTTGGAAGCAATCATGAAGAAAGGTTCCCTTTACTTTGGGGAACATGCCAGGACTTAAGGAACTACCTAAATCCCCACAACACCCAAGTTCAAGCTTGTCAACATATATAATCAATTTGATTTTGCTGAAAGAACCTACAAATACCGTACATCATGTTTTTTTTTTCTTTTCTTATATCCAAAACTAGTTAAGAAAAATACTTGGTAAGTATTAATCGTGAGATGCACTTGAATATATTTTATAATAAATTGAGTAATTTGATTAAATGATTTTATTAATAAATAAATATTTAAAGATGAAATATAGAATTAATTTTCGATTGTAAATTTTTTTAATCAAACAAGTAAGTTCATAATTTTTAAATTATAAGAGAATTGTCTAACACTTAATGTATAGTAATATCGATAAAGATATCCATTTTTAATTATAGTAATATCATATAATGGTCTATAAGATGATTTCTAGTAATGAGAAAAATAAGATTTTTTGTATTCATTTGCTAAACAAATAGTGTAAGAACTAAAGGGTCTTCTCGAGAAGCGCAGACAATTCGAGTTTGCTTAAAAGGAGTCTATGAATGCTTATCCACATGGACTCAAACCTTTAATGAACTCAAGTGGATTTATTTTATTTGATATGCTAAATCTTCATCTATTGTGGATTCCTAAACAATATTTTATTATTTTCTTTTGATATTTTACAATTCATGTAATCTCCTCTTGAACAAATTGCACTCTAAATTTCTATGTTATGGGAATGTTTATTTTAGTTATCATTGGTTTGTATGATTTTAAGTACTTTCCATTTATCGAACCAATATAATTGTCTGTATTTACTTTCTCAAATCGCATAAGCATTTCCCCAAAAAACCTTTTCGATAACATATGGTCCATCCCAATTTGGTGACCATTTACCAAAAACTTTCTATTTCTTATCCATTGGTAATATAACTTTGCAAACCAAATCTCCAATTCGAAAATATTTTTTCCTCACTTTTATTATTATAGTGTTTATCAACTTTTTCTTTTTGACGAATAATGTTTTCTAGAGCAATTAAACATTCTTCGTCCAAGGTATTCATTATACATCATATCCCAATAGTCTTGAATAAGGATTTCGTTTTGTCTTTGAATTTGAATAGAATTTAGATTTATTTCAATAGGAAAAACTTCTTCATGCCCATAAACCAATTTAAAAGAAGTAACATCGGTGGTCCCTTTTGGTGAATTTCGATAAGCCCAAAGAACTTGATCTAAACTTTCATACCAACTCCTAGGTTTTTGGCCAAAGTTTTTCTTAATTAAGCTTATCAAAATCTTATTCATGGCTTCGACTTGACCATTTGCTTGTGCTTAATAAGGAGTAGAAGTTAATAGGTTAATATTTCAGGAATTAGCATATTGGACCACTTTACTACCAGTAAAAACTGTGCCTTTATCTGTTGTAAGTGTTTCAGGAATACCAAATTGAAAAGTAATATTTTGTTCTATGAAATTTATTATGTCCCTTTAATCAACATTTCTCCAAGGAATTGTTTCTACCCACTTGGTAAAGTAGTCCACTGCAATCAAGATATACCTCTGTCTTTTCGAAGAAGGTGGATGAATTTGTCCTATCCAATCTAATGCTCATCCTCGAAAAGGCCAAGGTTTTGTTACTAAATGTAACTCACTTGCTAGGACCTATTGTATGAGACCATGTTTCTGGCACTCTTCACATGATTTTGCATAGAATGCAATCCTTCAAAATAGTTGGCCAATAATAGCCTTGTCGAAATAACATCCACTTCCTTTTTTCATTAGCTTGAATGTGGTCTTGAAGTGCTTGAGTCCTAGCTCTTGTCATTGGTCCTTTAAAGCTCACCAAAGGAAGTGCTTCAAGCTCTCCTTCTAGACCTTTAGCTTGCGATGAACCTCCATCATCCCCTCCTTCTTGAAAAGAACTTGTCCTCAAGTTTGCCTCCTCACTTGTACCTACATCATACAAAGAAAGATCACAAAAATTGAAAGTATTACTCACACCATATTCACTAGGCAATTCAAGTTTGTAGGCATTGTTGTTGATACTCTTTAGAATCTTGAAAGGTTCATCTCCTCTAGGTTGGAGCTTGGATTTCCTTTCATGAGAAAATCTATCCTTCCTTAAATGAAGCCATACTAAATCTCCTTCATTAAATATCAATTGCTTCTTGTGCTTATTGGCTTGCTTTGCATATTGTTCCATCTTTCTCTCCACATGTGCCTTCACTTGTTCATGCAACTTTCTAACATAAGAAGCTTTAGACAAAGCATCATGATTAACCATAGAAGAAGTGTTAGGTAAAGGCAATAAATCAAGAGGAGTTAAAGGATTAAAGCCATAAACAATTTCAAAAGGAGATAAAGAAGTAGTCTTGTGAACTACTCTATTGTAAGCAAACTCAATGTGAGGTAGACACTCCTCCCAAGTTCTCAATTACCCTTGATGTAGCATCTAAGGAGTTGTCCCAATGTTCTATTAACCACCTCAGTTTGGCCATCCGTTTGTGGGTGACAAGTTGATGAAAACAAGAGTTTTGTACCAAGCTTACCCCACAATGTCTTCTAAAAGTGGCTAAGGAACTTTGTGTCTCTATCACTCACTATGCTTCTTGGCAATCCATGTAGTCTCACCACTTCATTAAAGAAAAGATTAGTTACTTCACAAGCATCATCACTCTTATGACAAGGTATGAAGTGTGCCATCTTTGAGAACCTATCAACAACAACAAAGATAGAATCATTTCCCCTCTTGGATCTTGGAAGACCAAGAACAAAATCCATAGAAATATCAACCCAAGGAAGGTTAGGAATATTAAAAGGTGTATACAAACCATGAGACATTAATCTAGATTTAGCTTTATGACAAGTAATGCATTGAGAAATAAGCTTATGCACATCATGCCTCATTTTTTGCCAAAAGAAATGTTCATATAAAATAGCCAAAGTTTTGTCCACACCAAAGTGCCCCATCAAATTATTCTTATGAGCTTCCCTAATGAAAATTTCTCTCAAAGAGCTTTTAGGAACACATAATCTCTTTTCCTTGAACAAGAAACCATCATGTCTAAAATATCCTTGATGAGCCCCTTTCTTACACAAAGCAAAGATACTAGAGAAGTCATGATTACTTGCATACAATTCCTTTATGTGATTAAAACCAAGCAATTTAGTTTCAAGCATAGAAATCAAACAATGCCTTCTTGATAAGGCATCCGCCACCACATTCAACTTTCCTTGCTTGTGTTTAATTACATAAGGAAATTGGTCAATGAACTCAACCCACTTAGCATGTCTCTTATTGAGTTTGCCTTGACTTTTCAAATATTTAAGAGATTCATGATCACTATGTATCACAAATTCCTTAGGTAAAAGATAATGTTGCCAAGTTTGCAAGACTCTCACATGTGCATACAATTCTTTATCATAAGTGGAATAGTTCAAACATGCACCCTTTAATTTCTCACTAAAATAAGCAATAGGATGTTTATCTTGAATGAACCCCCCCCCCCCAATGCCTACATTAGATGCATCACATTCCAATTCAAAGGAAGCATCAAAATTAGGCAATGCAAGAATACGTGCATGAGATAACTTATCCTTCAATGTTTGGAAAGCAATTCATGTTCTTGCTTCCAAGAAAAGCTCACAATTTTCTTCATTAATTCATTCAAAGGAGAAGCAATGGTGCTAAAATTCTTCACAAATCTCCTATAAAAGCTAGCTAAACCATGAAAGCTTCTCACATCCTTAACACCTTTTGGAGTTGGCCACTCCATGATGGCTTTCACTTTCTCTTGATCCACTTGGACTCCTTGAGCACCTACTACAAAACTTAGAAACACAACTTATGAAGTGCAAAAATAACATTTATCAATTGCTCCATACAAGGTTTCCTTCCTTAGCACCTCCAAGACACTTTTCACATGCATCAAATGATCATTTAAATTGGCACTATAAACAAGAATCTCATCAAAGTACACTACTACAAATTTGCCTATGAAGTGTCTAAGAACATGATTCATAAGTCTCATAAAGGTACTAGGTGCATTAGTCAAACCAAAAGGCATAACTAACCATTCATAAAGCCCAAATTTTGTTTTGAAAGCCATTTTCCATTCATCCCCTTCCCTCATCCTTATTTGATGATAACCACTATTAAGATCAATTTTAGAGAAAATAGTAGCACCATGCAATTCATCTAAAAGATCATTAAGTCTAGGGATGAGATGTCTATACCTTATGGTGATTTTGTTGATTGCCCTACAATCGGTGCACATTCTCCAAGTTCCCTCCTTCTTAGGCACAAGAATAATAGGCATAGCACAAATGATCATGCTCTCACGGATCCACCCTTTTTCAAGTAGCTTCTCCACTTGTGTTTGTATCTCTTTTGCTTTCATTGGTGAAGTCTTATAAGCTGGTCTATTAAGGAGTGAACAACCGGGAATCAAATCAATTTGATGCACTATGCCTCTCAAGGGAGGCAAGCAACCATTAGGAACTTCTTTTGGAAAAACATCTTGATATTCTTCCAAAAGGGATTGTATAGCTTTGGACAATTTTTCACCTTCCTTTTCAACATGTAAACAAAGAGAGTTAGGAAGCATATAATAAAGAGGTTGTTGTGCCAATAACACTCTCTTGATTTGCCTTTCACTTAAGAACAAGCTCTCTTTAATCTCATGAATTTTTTTGTTATCATTTTCTTTTTCCTTTCCTTTTTTCTCACTAGTTTTTCTCTTTGGTAGCTCACTTTTCTTCTCTTTTTTAGGTGCAGTATTTTTTTTTTCAACTCCTTAATTCTCTTATCTTTCATCCTTATTTGATCCTCACACACTTGTCTAGGAGTCAAAGGTCTCAAAATAATTTTATTGCCTAGGTGCTCAAACTCAAAAGTGTTCTCCATGCCATTGTGTATCACTTTTCTATCAAATTGTCATGGCCTACCAAGAAGGATATGACCAGCCACAATTGGAACAATATCACAAAGAACATTATCATGATAAGCATTAATAGAAAAAGGAATAAGCACTTGAGAATTTACCACCACTTCTCCACTTTCACTAAGCCATTGTAGCTTGTATGGCTTTGAATGATTTGTGGTTGGCAAGTCTAATTTCTCCACAAGTCTTGTACTAGCAACATTGGTGAAGCTCTCACCATCAATGATAAGTGAGCATACCTTGTCTTTAACCAAGCACCTTGTGTTAAAAATATTTTCTCTTTGAGTCTCATCTTTTTCTAGGCAAAAATTGCTCAACATTCTCCTTACCATCAAGAGATCACCCTCTTCGGCTTCTACAAGTGTAAGTTCTTCTTCTTCTTCTTCACTTGAAGAACTAGATGAGTTACTTGAAGATTCACTCTTTATGTTTCCATCCTCTAGCAAAATCATGGTTCTCTTGTTAGGACATTGAGAAGCAATATGACCCTTGCCAAGACATTTAAAACACTTGATATTGCTTGATCTTTTTGGAGTTTTATCCCCAATTTTTTTGCTTGAGCTCTCCACCTTTTCTTCTTTATTTTTCACATGGGAAACCTCCCTCTTAGGCTTGTCCTTCCAGCTAGAACTTGCAGTCCCATTGGAGAATTTGGAAGCTTTTCTCTTCTTTAGTTGTTGCTCCACCCTTTGAGCTTTGTGGACTAGCTCCTCAATTGTTGCATATGAATGTAGCTCCATCACATATTGAATTTCTCTATTCAAGCCATGAAGGAACCTAGCCATTGTTGCTTTTTGGACCTCAACAATTTCAGCCCTTATCATCATCAATTCCATTTCCTTATAGTATTCATCAACACTTTTGTAGCCTTGGAAATGTCTTTGAAGGTTGTTGTGGACTTCTCTTGCATAATAAGTTGGAACAAATCTTCCTCTCAAACATGCCTTCAAGTCATCCCAAGATTTACTCTTTGTCTCCTCATCCTCCCTATATCCACTTGAATTTGGTTCCACCATATCAAAGCATAACCAAAAAAAGTTGCTAGAGTAACTTTCTTTTCTTCATCAAATTGTTGGCATGAGAAAATTTGTTCTACTTTCATCTCCCACTCAAAATACTGTTCGGGATCATTATTGTCAAGGAATTTTAGAATTTTTATTTTCACTCCACTCAATCCTCCATTCCTCCATTTTCTTTCTTTTCTTCTCACCCTCCAATCTTCATAATCTTTATTTTGCCTCCTAGGATTGTGTCTCCTATGATTTTCTCTCCTTTCCTCCCTCTCACTCCTCTCATCATAATAATTTCCTCCATGAGAAAAAGCATACTTACTCAACCTCCTACTACTATAAGCCTCTCCATCCACACTACTAATGAGATTACTCTTTCTTTAGGTCTCCCTTTGTAACTCCTCAAATTTTGCATCCATTTTGATTTGCAAGTCTTTCATTTGTTTTGTCATGGCTTTCATCAACCTAGAGGTCCTAGGTGACAAAGCCTCTCCTCCACTTGAACTCATCCTTCAAAAATAATGGTTAGCAAAAACACAAGTATATAAGGAAATTCTCACCACTCTTTAAGTTTTTGCCACTCACACTCGTGTTTGCACACTTAATCTAGGCTCTTTCTATAATGTTCTCTCTTGCCTTTTTCCACTCTTATTCCTCTTTATAGTTCTTAAGCAAAAACTTCTAATCAAATCAAGCCTCTTTACTATAGTGAAATAGGAAATGATTCTAGACTAGACTCAAGAGTCCAAAGAACAAGAAAACTCTAAGACAAAACCTTGGAAATTTTTTAGAGACAAGCAACAAAGCAAAAATTTAGAAAAGCACAACTCAAGTTGGAAATTAATGAGACAACTCAAGGAATACTATGGCTGTACCAAACTACACAAGGAGAATATGCCAATCAAATTCAATTGCTAGAAGCCAAATTTCATCAAATTTGAATGTCATACAAGTTTACTTGATTTTGTTGTTCAAAGGAAATTTTGTAACTTGCTCTAAATTCTGTTTTTCTCTCACTTTTTCCAGCCACTAATCAATAATGTCTTTGGCTGTACCAATATGATATCACTTGATGTATTTTTCTTTTGCTTTTGATTGTTTCTTCCACAATTTTTTTCAGCTTTTGTTTTTCTTTTGAACAAGTTCAAAAATTCTTAAAGAAATTCAATGAATCACTAAAACATGATGTATAACAATTTTAAAATTTGCTTCTAACAACTCAATTCAGTTTAGACATGATATTAGAATCAAAACAAGTGGTTATACAACATAAAAACACTACAAACAAAAGTTGACAAGAATCAAGACTAGAAAATTAGAAAAATATCAAGAATACATGAAGAACATGAAATCACATGGAACTTGAAGAAAACACTAAGGTTTTGTGGCTGAACACACAACAAGCCCACACCACCAAGAATCAAAAGAAAACAACAAGAAAGAAGGAATTGAAATGGATTTTTGTTTTTGGATTTGATGCAGAATTTTACCTTTGAAGAAGTTCTAAAACTGAACTTGAAGAAGAATACTACAAGGATTAGGCTCTAGACACCACATGAAGTAATGGTTGAACCCAGAGCTATTAGCTTTCCCAAATCTACCTTGCAATGGAACCCACTCTTCAAGAAAACTTCAAGAACACACAAGTTTCCAGCACTTCTTGTGAATTAGGGCTATTTAGAGGTTTATAATTGCAGAAATGGAAGATGGAAGAAAGGTTAGGGATGAAGGTGAAGACACCATGGAGAAGCTCTCCAATAAGTCTAGGAAGAATCACCACAATAGCATTGGGAAGCCATTGATAAGACTCAAGAAGTTCTTGAAGAAGAACAAGAGAGAAACTCTCACAATAATTTTCATAATTGTATTAATGAACCAAAGTTAGTTACAATCAGTTTTTGGACCAGCTTATTGTTAGACTTTTGGCAAGCGTACCAATTGTCATTGTAAGTTACAAAATTTATAAAAGTTCGTCTCCATAGGGACTTGTGCTACTCAGTTAATCCAAAGAGAATTTAACAGTTTAATAGTTATGTACAACGAGTTTGGTCGAAGTTTTTATGGTTTTACGGAAATAACGAAAGATTACGGAAGATAATAAAATGATTCTAATTAATTGAAGAAAAGCGTAGGATTGAATTTCATCATTCATACATTCAGTATTCAATTAATTTTACCATGTATAAATCATTTTCTATTATTACTGATGCACACTATGTTAACCTCGAATCGATTCCTCGCAATCGAGTTCTAAAGATATTTACCGAATATCGATTCCTCGCATACAAAGTAAATATTCCAGCATTAAGAATTATAATCGCGTGCTTTTATGCAATCAAAACGGTACGCCCTATTCCTAGCGATCGTAATGTAATGAGTAAAATTATTCAGTTCAAATCCTAAGAGTACTTTCCAGTTAAACTTAGAATCCAATTTCATGAAACTAGTGATCAAGTAGAATCCAACATTAAGAACGGAATAAATTACCAATAATAAATAGAAAAGACTTATGCATAAATAAATATTAAAAGAGATACTTAAAAGTAGAAGATTACATCCAATCCATAAGAGAAACTAACCAAGCATAGAAAGAACCTCCTTAAGAGAAGAATTGATGAAAGGCCCCATCACCGCTTCTTTCTGGCAGAGTCTCCACACTAAATCTCACTTCTCTCACTTTCCTAACCTACCTAATACTACTATTTACTACAAAAAAACTAAAGAAAAAGCTTAGAAGAAGCAAGGAGGAGAAGAAATTTGAGTTGAAGAAGTGATGAAAAGCCTTGAGGTGCTTGGGTATTTATAGGGGTGAATATGTACGCGTTTGGTCACCCAGGTGAGCAATTTTAGTTCATTTTAGTCGCCTAAGCGAGTTAATAGCCCACTTGTAGTGTCCACTTGGCCACTTGGAGGCCCAGTTGCAGCATCCACTCGCCCAGGCGAGTGTTTTACAAAGGATTCACTCACCCAGGCGAGTTAAAGGAGGTTTCTGGAATGTTTTGTTGGGCCTTTTGCTAGTTGCACCTCCCTGTTTGCTTTCTTCATCCAGATTTGCTTGCTTTTTATTTTCAGGAGCCCCGAAAATCCACTGAATCTATTAAAATATGAAACATGATTGGATTAATGTTTCAGAATTATAAATGCGACATTGATGCTAAGCTTTTCATCCTAACAAACTAAATTAGGGCAGATTTATATGGATTTTCTCAGTAAAACTCTAGATAAATGCCTTAAATGTAACCCTATTTTGACTTATATATGGCACTTATCACTTATATAGGCCACAAAATTGCACATCAAATGCCACTAAATGTAAGAAAAATGCAAATTGAAATGAAGCCTAGATGAAGCTTGAAGTGCAAGCTTTCCTAAAGTGACTATTGGCTTCCCCAACATGTGCAGTGTAGTTTTTAGACTGAAGTAATCGATTAATTCGCACTTGTAATAAATTAAAACAGAGTTATTTACAATTTTCAGGCTTATGTAATCGATTATAGATGTCTCGTAATCGATTAAAACTGTCAAGCCTTGTTTTAATTGATTACAGATGCGATTTAATCGATTAAAACAGTCAAGTCTTGTTTATGTGTGAAATTAAAATGCTGGTAATCGATTAAAATAGTGGAAAACTATTTACAAGTGTTTGTACTGAATTTCTTCTAACAAGTGCTGGAATTTATTGAATTAAATTGGACTTGAGACATCAAAATCCAGCTCTTGTCATCCTTGAGTTGGTGTGCATCTTTATGCTTGCCCAAATTAGCTTGAATGTGGTCTTGAAGTGCTTGAGTCCTAGCTCTTGTCATTGGTCCTTTAAAGCTCACCAAAGGAAGTGCTTCAAGCTCTCCTTCTAGACCTTTAGCTTGCGATGAACCTCCATCACAGTCTCTACCCAAGAAGAAGAAAGAAAGAAAAACTAACAAAAAAGCAAGAACTTATATGAAGTGAAACTCTGCTGAAATTACTAGACGACTAATACAAAGTTTTCATTTGTTTAGTCTTTACTAAGAAAAGTCATTTTGTAATTGAGCTTTATTATTTATCCACTGTTTGAGTGTTGTTGAATAATCATATTCATTCAAAATACTATTTGTGAAAACCAGGAGTGATTTAGTGTTAAACTATACTTGGATTTCTTATATTCAGGGGGAGTCTAAGAAAGTGCCAAAAGTGATATTAAGAATACTTGTAAAGCTAGGAGTGGCATGTCAGAATACTTGTTTTGTAATCAAGTTTTGATTAGTAGAACCATTTACTGTTGAGTAAAGGAGAATTGTATGTAGGTCAGGTTAAGTGAACAGTATAAACGAAGTGTTTGTACTTCTCTCCTTTAAGGTTTATTGAGTGTTCTATTATCACTCGTTGTCACTTCTTTAATACCAAATGTTTATTTGAAAATACTATTTTAAAAAGACTTTCTATTGTTAAGTCTTTGGATGATCAAACTTGCATTTATTAAAATATGTTTTTCTCCTCAGTGGACAACATATCTTTCTTCTATATTCCATCTATATTTGCATTAAAAGTTGTAAAGTTTATTATATCTTTGATTAACACACTATTCAATCTTTCTTCTAGTGTGATTGTTGTTGTTTCATATATCTCTTGATATCATTGAAGGTTTCTTGGTGCTCCTTTTCCCATCAAATTCAACTTCATCTTTTAATCTGAGTAAAGGTGAAAACACTTTAGTTTTTCCTGATAGATTAGAAATGAATCTTCTGAGAAAATTCATTTTCCCTAATAATGACTGAAGTTGTTTCTTATTCTTTGGAGGGGAAGTTGTAACACCCTCCTAATTCATTATATATGTACATTTTCTTATAAATATGCATTCTTAGACACATGACATAAATACTCTTGGATATTTTAAAAATGACCAAAATATCCATAATTTCACAAATTACAGTTAGGTCCCTAAGGTAAATGACTAAAATACCCCTGAACAATTTCAGAAATGACAAATATGCCCCTAGGGAAGAAAATGACAATTTTGCCCTAGACATTTTGGAAACGACCAACATATCCTTATAGCTCTAATTAGGTCAGATAAACTTAGGAACGTCCTGAAAACCTGATAAAAAATAGAATGATCTTAGACAAACAATTATTGATATTCTTGGAAAAGAAAAACCTTGAGATAGAATTTTTTAAGAAATTCTGCAAGATAACTCATAAAAGAATTGAATAGAAATAAAATCATGTTCCATAAACTTACAGAAAAAGGGAAGATACAATCCAGAAAATTTCCTCTTAATTATAAAAGGAATAGAATCTTAAATAAATAATCTAAACATTCTACTACTTAAATATAAGATAAACCAATAAGAAATAAGATAAAACTATTAAAAGAAATGGTGAAACAACTTCTTGAATAATACTAAAACTCCAGATAAGTTTTAACGAAGTTTGGAATTTCATTCTTAAGAAAATACATTGGATTAAGGTTTCCTAAAATTATGGAAATAATTTTATGCTAATCAAAGACTTAAGAAAAAATAAAAGCACAAAATCTTTAAATCAACAACTATTACACGGTTTGATTAAAAAAAAGCATATTGTTCCAAAAACCAAGCCTAGACCGTGCACTTCATGAAACTCTTAAGAAAATTTTAGAAAACTTGAGAACATGGCCACTTGGACGGTTAAAAGGCTTAGAAACCAGCAGAATTTTCATGAATATAGCCACATGTAGGGTCACAAATTAATAGCCAATAAGAATAGAGCAACTAGAAAGCAAGTCATAAAAGCTTGAGATATTTTCTTCAATAAAAGCCAAGAAAACATAGTATAAAAGACCTTGTGGGGACCAAGTGGGGCTGGAATTTCCACGGATCACACACCCACTTCAGCCATCATTTTCACCTAAAAACAAAAAGTTAAGCCAAGGGCAAACACAAAGGGAGAGCACGTGAAAAAAAAAAAAACTAGAAGTCTTAGAAGGCAAGTTGCTGAAATTTCTAAGGTATGGGGAGTATTTTGGTAAACATGAATTAGATTGTTGATTAGGTTAATTTAACATTTAATTCTCTAGGATTTAAGCCATGTTCTTTCTTGTTTAATAGAAATTAAAATTAGCATGCCATGTGTTTGTTGAAAATCCTAAATGAACTAGACTAATTTATAGATTATAACTTGAATATCTAATTAGTTTAGAATGAAAGTAGTTAATTAATATAATTAATTCTGGTTAATTAATAGGATTAATTTTATTTTGTGGTAATTATAATTAATTATTTAATGTGGTAAAATTGTTAATTTAATATGGCTGTATGAGATTATACTGCTGTATTTTGGTTGTTGTATTTAATAATTGATGTTGCTGTATGTCGCTATATAATTTATTATGTTGCTGTAGCTTAATATTGCTGTTGCTGTATTTAATGATTGTTGTATAATGCTAGGTTGCTGATTGCTGTATGCTTTATTCGGCTGCTGTATTTAATTAAGTTACTGTATAGTATTTCATTTGTTGATGTAGCTGTATGATATTTTAAACATTCATTTGATGTTGAGCCATGATAAAAAGATTCTATACCTATTTCTATTATAATTTAGGTCATGAATATATGATTAATGATTCGTATTTTAAGATTATTATGGGCACTTACATCTGTGAGATTGATGGATGATTAAACATGTTAGAGTGCCAAGTTATGGGACTTTGGGAAGTAAATGATAAAAGGAATTGAAGGATAAATCAACCCATGCATCATTTGCATTTTTCCCCTCGGAGTGGAGGGAGGTCTCACTGGAGTGGGTGGGACTATTCCACTGGAGTGGATGGAACTGTATGGTACCCTTTTTCCCCTCGGAGTGGAGGGAGGTTCCACTGGAGTGGGTGGGACTGTTTAACTGGAATGGGTGAAACTATTCTAAATTTTGGTACCATGATTAGGCTTCTGAGATCTCAAGTCATGCATCATTTAACCAAGAAATCATGCATCATTCATCATGTATCTGTTCGATAATTATCATTGTGTTTTGATTATTTATCTGTTTTTGTTAATTATCTAATCATGTTTATCATGTACTTACCCATGTTTTGTGTCTATGGTTGACACCTGTGATGACCCCAATTTATTTGGGCGAGTAGAGGAACAGTAAGCTAAAGAAATCATTGAGGAAGGAGCTGGATGTTCTATGTGCTGCTGGATGTTTTATATGCTGTATTTGTGATTTTCTGTTTGTCTGTATTTAATACTAGGTTGAGCTGTAGGTAGTTTATGTTGTAACAGACTATTAGGATTGTATTGTATTTGGACTGTATACTAGACTATGTTTGAACTTTGTATTTTAATTTTGCGAACACGTTAAAATAAATAACCTATTACGTATAATTAGTTTTACGCAAGCAACTTACGCCAGAAAAAAAAAAGTTTTCTATAAATTAGGAAGCATAATAGAATTAAATATGAACAAGAAATGTAGTTGTCACAGAAGTCTCCAAAATGGATTTCACCTTATTTTTATCCACTTCAATTTCCTTTTGATGGATAAACAAAACCCAAGAATTCACTTATAGAGACAACAAAAACACATTTCAATAGATTGATTTTCAATCCATGCTTTCTCATTCTATCAAATGATAATCTTAAATGTTCTAGATGATTGTCTTTTGATATTTATTTCACAACAACATCATCTATATGGACTTGCATGAATTTCCCAATTAGATCATGATAAATAAGATTCATTGCTCTTTGATATGTTGCATCAACATTTTTAAAACCAAACGACATTACAATCCATTCATATGTCCTTAATGCTTCTAGGCATCAAAAATAGTTTTAGATACATTTTTTTAGCAATATATATTTGATTATATCCTGAATAACTGTCTAATAAACTTAAAATCTCATTGCCTCCTATCGAATCAACTAGCATATCTAGCATAGGATATTCATTTTTAGGTGTTGTTGTATTTAAATCTCTAAAATCTATACACAAACAGATATTCCTATTATTTTTAATTATAGGAACTATATTAGAAATCCAGTCAACATACCTTATAGTTCAAATGAAATTGGCCTTCAGTAGCCTCTCTATGTCTGTTTTGATGTCTTTCATGACACTGGGAGAAAATCTTCTTGGTGCCTGGTTCATTGGTTTCTCTTCCCTTCATAGATAGGAAATTTGTGCTCCACCAGTTCTCTACTGAGTCTAGGCATGTCTTCATAATCTTATGCAAAAAAATCTTTGAACTCATATAATAGAGCAAGCATGTTTTCTTGAAGCCTAACATCTAACAATTTACTAACATATGTAGGCTTCAATTTTCTCTAGTCCCAAGGTCAACTTCTTTCAAAGGATCTTGAGATTCCATCTTTTTTAATCATGAGGACAACAATTTCTTGAATCCTAAAGGTGAATTATCATAGATACTGTCTAACTTTAACTTCTCACTTTTCCACTCGAAAACATGTTTTGACTTTACTTCATCGTCCAATAGTTCCTTTTTTTCTTTGATGGCATCAATATCCATCTTTTCCTCTATACTTCGATGGCTTTATCCATCTTTTCCTGCTTTTCTTCGATGGCTTTAGTATCCATACTTTTCTGCTTTTCTTTGATGGCTTCAGTATCCATCTTTTTCTTCATTTTGATGGCTGCAGTAGCTGCTTTTCCGATTTCAACTGCCACAATAGCTGCTTGTGTCTTATTATCGACTATGTAAGTAGGAGGTGCAAGGGCAACAACAAAAAGTGTAGGAGCAACAACAATGCCTAACATTGACATTTGGCCTTGTTTCAAGTTCTGAAGCAACATAACACCAAGGTTGGAGAACTGTATTGTGATGGCATTCTGCATTGAGAGCCTAAATTGCTCATTCTCTTGGTGTTGGCATTCAAAAAAGTGTCCATAGCTTGACTAGTCATCCCCTAAACTTTGTCTTTTGTCACAACATTGGGAAGAGCATAATTAATAGGAGTAGGACCTAAACTTGTTGAGTAGATGATCATAGCATCAGCTGCATCCTTTTCCCTAAAAGTAGATTCATGTGAGGTTTCAAAGCTTGAGCTGCTTTGGACGTGTCTGGGGTCTTGTCCATGACACCAATGTTAGTGAGATCAATGATCACCTCATTAACAATGTTGTCATCAATAGCCTTGGCAGCAGCCTCAGCTTATGCTTTAACAACTTGTTCCTTATTAGCATGTGCAAAAGCAAGCTCTTCTTCCAACTTCGCCCTTCTTGCCTTTAGAGCATCATGGAGCTGAGTTACATGATCTCTGAAACCTTGTTCATCTATCGTGCTGAGATATCAAAAGTAGTTTCATGAAAGATGGTTGGAAGGTTCTTCAACTTGTTGATGAAGGCAGAGCTATTAGCATCCTTTATGAAGCACACACAATCATCATCAAAGTGATATGTCTTGACTGGATGCAACACTTGAACAAACTTGTGGTGATCAGCATTAGAACTCCCATCATATCCATAAAATGAATCTTTGAGCGTGTCATTCCATACAATCTAACTCCAAAAGGTTTTTGCATTAAACACATCTGGGTCCTAAATCAGCTTCTTTCCACTGAAGAAAGATCTTCAACTTTTGAAAATGTTGACCACTTCTACTATCATCTGTCTACTAGGCATCTTAATAGTGTGGTAGAACTTGAAATGCTTCTTCTTTGTTGCATCACAAATGGGTAGATGAGGGCACACTTTATCTGCTACAATCTTGATATTAGTAGCCTTGGTGATGCGTAACTGATGTGTAAAATATGTAAAGCTCGCACAAGGGCAAGTGTATCCTATGCAATAGTAACAGTGGACTCGAAAGTTTAGATATCAAACCCAAAGGACCAGTTGTATTTTCAATTAGTCAAGTTTATTAAACTAACAATATAGATTATTAAAATGAGGAGTTAACTATTTTTATGATTTTGGTTTTTATAAGAAAGCAAATAAATGAATGTAAAGAGAAGTTTTGAGTTATAATAAAAGTGACCAGTAGTTATGACTCATTGGTAGCTATTTTTTTTTTTACCAATCCTAGTCCTAATGAAATTCCTTATTGAGTTAATCATCGATTCCCAAAATTAACTAAAGCCTATGATCAAAGTCAGAAGATGGTCTTTGCCTTAAATCAATACCCCAATGATCATGGATCTATCAATTTAAGTGGCAGGATAAACTCAATTCTAAGGATGATTAATTAAAACTAGTCTATTGAAGATTACCCAAATAGCTTGATCATACAATCTAGTACAAAACATTCTCTTCCTAGATCTACCAATTAGATGCAGATGATCACTACTATGCTATCAATTGAGTATTAGAATGGTCGATTCCAAAGAACGTTAAAATAAGGAAGAAAATTAATTAGCATAAAATAATGAGGAATTTCATTAAGAACAAACATGAGTACATTTGGATAGTTACATCATAACCCTCCGACTAGGGGGACTAGCCATTCATGATTAGATCAAAACTAGCAATCCTATAAAAAGTAAACATAGACATACCAATAGGCAAGAAAGATTATCACGATTCGTCCTAGCGGTGTTGTCCACGCTCTTCAACTCTCAAAAGCCCTCAAGGTTCTCTCAAGTTCATAAAAAGATAAGAGTAAAACTAAAGATTTTATTTTACAAAGACAAAGACCTCTATATATAGTTTCCAAAAGATAACTACATGAAAAGGTGCACTACGACCATGGTTAATCCACTATGGTCGTGGTCATAAGTGATGCTAAAGCCTTCAACCATTATGGATTAACTATGACCCTCTTGGTTGACCACGACTCTCATGAGTTGACCATGGCCCTCATGAGTTTACCATGGTCGTCATGAGTTGACCATGGCCCTTATGAGTTAACCACGACCTTTATGATTTGACCATGGTTATTGTCAAATCTTGACGTACCAATCATGTTGTGTACTAGGTGCCAACCAGTGTGGTTGCATCTTAATCAAATTTGAGTGAGCCTGGTGTGTCCATCGTGGAGGCTCAATATGAACTATAACATATGAAGGTAGAGCCTCTAAGGCTTCAAATGAAGTGTCCTTATAGTCATATATCATCCATTCTGGAGTAGACGTGGAAGAGCACTCTCGGAGGATGGGCTTTCCTTAGACAAAATCAGAAAAAGTAGATGATGATATACTTTGAGAGTTACCTTTAATGAATGCTAAAGGAAATCTATGTGCATTTGTTAGTGGTGTCTTCTTTTTCTGATACATTGTGAATCTTTCCTAGTGGATTGGAGAAGAAGGTGGGAACTGCTTGGTTGCAGTGGGTGGACGAGTCAACAGTGGGGAGACGTGATCATCATGAATGGTGTCACTGCTGGATGAAGATGGAGGTGAAGAAGGAAACCATTCCTTTTCCAGTATTTTGGGATTAGCCTTGGTGGATATGGTCTTTACTCTCCTTGGAACCTTAGAAGGGATAACTAGTCTTTTGGTTACTTTAGCTTTCATCGTCTTCATCCTTAGTTTCACTCAGATTCCTTAGCTTCTAAGTAGTTGTCTTTACTTCAACCTTCTTCTTTGGACCACTGGCTACTGGATGAGTAGTGGTGGATGCACGGGTCTTGTCGTGCTTCTTTATAGTTATGTGCGCTTTGGCCATTAATTATTCCTCTTTGAACCTTCTTGGTAATGCCAAAGCTATGTAGGCCCTTATCTTCATTAGTGATAGCCTTAGAAAGCCTCTTTTGTTTTATCCTATTGATAGCTTCCACATCCACTTGAGAACTTCTTTTTGCTAATCATATTATTGGTACAGAGTATTCATTTGGTGATACAGTAGCGACGAGGCGGTTCGTTATATTATACACATTGCTAAGGTTGGTGAAATCCCATAATCTATTTTTAGTTTAACTTAGACTTTATACACATTGCTGCTTAAAAAGGTCTTTATAGGCATAGGTGGAGCATTAGAGCTGTTGAAAAATGAACTAATAATGTTTATTATTTAGATGCCTTCAGTTGAGATAACTTGAGTACAATGGGTGTTTGTAGTGCCATTTTTTTTATTATGTGAAGCTGCTGCCACAATGTCAAATACCGCATGTTATCTTCTACTTTAATACCTAGATAGGATTAAGAAAATTTGAAAAGTTAACTGACATGTTCCAAAAATGATTACTTTATAAGCATAAGGTGTCTACGACGAATAAATCAAAACCAACTCTAGCAGCATTTCAACATCATGTGTATCACGTGTTGATGACCTATAGTATAACATTAATTAAGTTAGACAAACCAACATTTCAACAACATCTTGCATGTGGTGTCAAACTTGCCACAAATGGAGTTCCAAGCCAAGCTTGCCATGCTAGGTGCTGCAAAAAACAAGAAGAACACAACACGCAACATCGAAGGGACACTATTGTTCCCTACCAATCTCTAATAGAGTGTCACAAAAAGCACCAAATAATGTGTAATACCCAAAGAAAACATGCATAGTGCACTCCCCTTCCACCCTATTTGTGTAGCAACTTGTGCACCCACCAAGTTCCCCATCACAGACAATTGACTTAGTTGGATTTGCCCAAATTGACAAAAACATCTTCCCCTTCAATAGTGGGAAATAGATGATTTATTTATAAAGTGTGATTTATTTATAAAGTATGGTACCAATGTGTCACCGCCACTTTAGTGGGAAATATAGATGATGAAACTTCAAGTGGCTGACTCAGTTGCATTTTTGGACTCGGTGATTCTTCCATGAATAAGACAAAAATTGTTCCTAAAGTGTCATTTATAGCTATACAAACTCTTAAGGGGACCATCAAGAATATTTATATTTCTTGACGTTCTTTTATTCTTGGTATAAATTTTGAAGTCATTATTTATTGGTTTTAAAAATTATCCATATTTTACGCATATCTTCGTCTGTATGACTCTTATATAGTTGCATCTAAGCTTCTCATTTGTTTGAAAAATCTTATTGAGAACTACGGAACAAGTGTTGTCCGTGTGGATGATAAAAGTTTGATAGAAGTGTCCCTTTCTGCATTAGAACTTGAGGTGTCTCTTGATTGTCGTGTAGTTTTAGAGAGTTTGATTTCATCATGATTCATGAATTAATAGAAGATCTCTTTTTGACTTGTTTATTGACTTACAATATTGCAAGAAATCTGGTTTCCAATATTTATGTGCTTAGCAAAACAAAGGTCCATACGTCGTTGCTTAGTTGGACTTATTTATTGACTTGCTCACAATCATACATGGTTTCTATCTTTATTGTTTATAACTGGATCATAAATTTCATGTTTATTGGGGAATCACTTTAAAGTATTGTTAGTTTTGTTATATAAGTGGATCTTCTGTCATTTGACTATATAAGGTATATAGTCTAATGTTCTATGTTCATTGTAGGTTGTAGGCACTTTTCCCTTTTCCTTTTTGCCTCGTCGTCACGACATTCATTGTTGGAGATTTCACATAGATCATCATCACAGGTACCAATGTCTTTCATATTTTTACTGTACAATTTGTTTTACGACTGCTTTTATAATTTTTTGTATGTCAAGTATGCATCTTGCTTTTTCTATATAGTTAATGTTCATTACAGTGATTCTTTCAGATAGTTTGGATTAATCATTGTATTGATTCTTGAATTATCCGTTTGGATAGTTTGGGAAGACTTGTATTTTTAGTATATTCATATGTATAGGATGAGTTTGTTTTCTTAAATTTGATGAAATTTCGGTACAATGCATTTCACTTTGTTCTCTGGGTGCATACATGACTATGGTGGAACTCATGTCGCCGCTTTCATGTCGTGTACTTTTGACTTAACTTTATTTAATTTTGTTTTCTACAAGAACATGACTACACCACCGAGCTCTCATCCTCCTCCTCAGTCAGCACCTTCGCCGTCTACAGCGAAGAAAACTAGGAAAGCAACACGACTGAGGTCATTGTCTACCAGACTCGTCGGTGTTGACAAACCAATGGTTCACGTGGATCCTGCCATTGGGAAGGTTGATGGTCCCCATAAGAAGAAATTGAGGACGTATCTAGGGATCGTGGCTCGAGACAAGGTGGATGTCACCATCGACAACTAGAAGGAAGTTCCTGTAGCTCATAAGGAGTTGATTTGGGAGGACATTCAGGTATTACAATTAAGTGTTCAACGACACCATTTGACAATTATGCAGTATTTTTAACCGCATTTTGTTGACAACAATCTGTGTAATTCTTACAGGATGTTAGAAAGAAGACACAGGGCCATCTAGAAGCTAACTACTGCCCCTCATGTTGTCTCGTGGGGGTTATGATATACTGGAATAGAAATTGATGGAGGAGAAACAAAAGAAAAGATTGGAGGAAGCAGGCCAAGCCGAGAGCACCGAGATGATCGTTCATCCTTTGTCTCCTGTTAGACGGCACATCAAGTGGAAGCTGGCTTGCTAAAAGAAAACAGGACACATGACATCTGAGGTGGCACGGGAGATTGCAAAGAGGATTGTAAGTCAAATGATGGTTTCATTGTTCATTAATTACAAAAACAACAACAAATAACAAAACTCATATAATACATTATGTTGATTGCAGGATACCCTGGAAGAGCAATCGACATGGGGTAGCTTTGTCGCCAGTGGACGTCAGGATGTACTGACTGCTGCCATTGGATGACCAGAGCACCCAGGCCGTGTCCGTGCTGTTGGAGCCGGTGTGACCATCAAACACTACTTTGGATAGGCTCCATCAACCTCTCGCTAGTCTAAGTCAATGAACCCTGAAGACTTGGATCGACTGAAACAGAACATCCGGGAAGAGTTGGAGCATTTGATCACTGAAAAGTGACCCAGCAACTCATGATGTCCTTCAGCTAGATGTAGTCCATATGCAGTCTCAGATATAGTCTCAGGGTTTCATGCCGCCTCCAGAGGTTCAGGTATGTCCTTGTGGTGCCCTTGTCAGCATGAAGGGAAGTTGTGTCGATCCCTCGGGGCAGGACCCAGACACGGGTGCATTTGACAAGCGTGGGTTGTATGTCGATGACAATCCTCCCCACCTGGTTGCCCTTGGAAGAGTTTATGAGGGGTCGACAACCGTGCACAACGTCCCTCTGGGGAATGATCAGGTCAAGGTGGGTGCTGAGGAAGTTTGAGATGCTGATGCTCGCGTCTTTGTACCCACAGAAGAGGTTTAGTTAGTGGGACAGGCCCTTAACACCTTCCTTGCATGGCCAACACATCTTTATAGCCTATTTTGAACAAGGTATTTCATCTTGTGTGTGTTTATTATCATTTAAAAAATTGTCAGTGTCATTTAAAGTGAAGACTGTCATTTACTTATGTTTGTTAACTGTGTAGGATAAACAGAGACCTTAGGGACTGGCGAAACCTGTACATAAGTTGGAACCTGTTGAGGATTCCCTGTAGCAGATCGCATTGAGCATCTCCCAGCTTTTCCTCATACCCATGTAGGTGCCGTGAGACCCTACTTTGTTCGGGGTGTATAATGAGGACTTCCCGTTGTACATAAAGCATGAGGATATTTCTGAAATAATCCACGGAGGTCAATGTTTGAACATCACCATTTTACAGCTGTGGATTCTGTAAGTCACTTTACATTGTCTACCATTACATGACTAATTGGTTTATATTCATGCATAATTGACTTTATTTTCAAAACAATAAGCATATGAATGAGTTATGTCTGCAATCAGATATTTCCTCTATCTATGGATTCATTGAGCCATAGTCCATACAAAGATCTAGGCAATCACAATTTGAATCCAAAGACTATCATAATATGGATTCATTGAGCCACAGTCCATACAAAGATCTAGGCAATCGCAATTTGAATCCGAAGACTATCGTAAGAAATGGATGCAGAGTTCACAAAAACATGTCTACCTTGGAGCGTACTTAAATGGGTAAGTAAATTGCATAATTGAATCAAAATAATGTATGAAGTATAATAACTTAATGTCTCTAATGCAATACACATTGGCAATTTGTCGTTATATGTCCTAAGGACAATGTTGTCGTGTGGTTCTATTCGTTGCACAATAAGCCTGATATCTGAAAGGGATTATTAAAAAGTAGGTTGTGATTTGTAACACATTTACTTTATTATTTCTAAGACATGAATATGTTAATTGTATAATATGCCTTCTTGTTTCTCTTAAGCAGTGCTTTGAAGGGAGTCCATGATACTCAGGGAAATAAATCAAAGGCTACTACTAAATGAATATTCAAAATAACTTTTATTACTATTTACACTAATTTTCATTTAAATTTGACTATGTTATTGAATTTAGTGTAATAAGCAAAAAGGAAGCACTGAGTGTGACTATTATGTCATGCATTGGATGTCGAAGATAGTACAAGGAGGCTTCAGGGATAACTGGGACATGGTAATTGTCCAATCAAAACTATTTGTAATTTGTTATACTCGTTTTTATTTAGACTTATTAAATTATGGTTTATTATCTGATGCGGTATTTTGCTTATCAGAGACCACTAGAGCCAGAGAGATTGAAGACAATCCGACTTCAATGGGCTACATTTTATCTTAGAGTTAGGAATGAAACATTAGCTGATTAGGGGAATTTTTAGTTAAACAATTGTATAGTTTAAAATTATGTAATTTTATGCATATTGACTATTGAATATTGATTTTATTCACATATGATGTTATTTTGTACTTAAATTGGGTTAAATTAATAAAACAGACAACAGTTTAAAACAAAAAACCAAAAAACAACATCGGTTTTTAGTAAAAGCCGATGTTAATTTATGTAACAACATATGTGGGTTTTATTGAAAACAAATGTTAATGTGTTGTAGCAACATCAATTTTCTATAAAAATTGATGTTACATCACAGCAACATCGATTTTTACTGAAAACCGATGTTGGTGTGATGTAACATCATCGGTTTCTATAGAAAATCGATGTTGTTGAGCACATGCAATAACATCGGTTTTTAGTAAAAACTGATGTTGAATTATCATATTTTAACATTTTTTTTCTTATTTGCCGACATCGATTTTTTGGAAAAATCGATGCTGTATACTTTTGTTAACATCGGTTTTCGAAAACCGATGTTAACGTTCAAAATTTTAGCGTCGGCGGTTTCAACGTCGGTTATAAATTGATGTGGAAAGACCAAAATAACTGATATTAAAAGCGTATTTTCTAGTAGTGTCAATTCATTTGCACTCAAAGAACAAAAAAACCTTTTTAATCACTTAAAAAGGGGGAAATGAAAAAATAAAGAAAAAAGGTTTAGAAAAAATGAAACAGAGTCCATTTTTTTGACATTTAAAGACCCTGTTTTTTCAAGTTCCAACCTCAATTGAGGTTGCATAGACACTGTATATGGGGTGATAGAAGAATATCTGAACATAACCATGTCACCTTATCTACATGATAAGGGAAGATACAATAAAACTCAGCATCAATGACAGATAACATGTGAGGTTAACATATTCGTAATCGTCCTTAATTTATAAAGCCGCAAGTCATGGAGTCCATAAAGAGTACAATATAAAAATAAGCATCTTAAACTGTGAAAAGGAAGAAGAAATAAGGATATAGAGGGAAAACTAATTGAGATTGAATGAGAAAAACCATAGAAGACAAAGAAAAAAAATACTTACTGATTATATTCTGGATAAAGGGAAAAGTGGAGTAGGATTCTCATATACACCATTTATTGACCAAGTTTCATGATCTGATACCTTTTGTGGTACATTTATTGTCTGAGTTCATTGAAGTGAAGCATGTAGTTTTATTGATTTAATGATGTGGCATGTATAGAGATTTTTTCTAACGGTTGTGACTTTGTGATGGCACTACTATCCTCTACATGATGCAGTAAAACCACATTCATTGAGGTTAGCGAATAATGAAATTTTCTTGATGGTGAAGGGTATATCTGGTCCTTATAGTATATCTTTTATCTACATTTCATTACAACAAAGAAAATGTTGATATTGTTAGATAGTGTGCTATGCTGCTTGTAAAAATCATCTTAAGGAGAAACTATATTGTCATGCATAGTGGTCAGGAATATCTGAGAGAATAATTACAGGGTTATATGGAGTTGTGTAACTACTGAAGCAATAAATTGAACCATTCTACTTTGACTATGAGACGAGGACATCAAAGATCAGACCCAAGCCTAGAAGGAAGCCCAAGACCCAATACAAGGCATAAGAGGACCCATGACAAGAGTAAAAGCTAAAAAGACCCAAGAAGCTTTGCAACATATAGTAGCTAATATGAGGGAAATCCAATTGCATGAGGGGAGGGATCCAACATCTAGAGACCTGCATGCGTGGGTTGCTAGTCACATGTATTACTTGCTTGGAGTGAGAATAGAAGGCAATTATTGACCTCAAGCTTAATTATGCCTCACTTAACCACATAGGCATTTTAGTTATGATTACAATATTGAGTTTTTTTTACCAAGTATATGAGAACTAATTTGTATAAATAATTTTTGAAGTGAATAGACAAGGAACTTTTGTTGGGTTTATTATTGAAACATGAGGATTGTCTTTGCTAGGGTTCTTCCTTGAACCATTTGATCTTATCAAGAATTGCTCAATTATTATGGTGATCCTCAAGGCTTATCAAACATCATTGTTTGTGGTGCCTATCTTGTTCTTCCTTTCACATTTTCTATTTCCTTGTTTAATTTTCGCATTGCTAATTTTGTAATTCTATCCGAATTTCTTATTTTCATAACTATTGCTTTGCTTATCCTTTTTAATGTTTCTTGTGTAAATTGCCTTTCAGAACGTCCTCTTTCACCTCATTTTGGAAACGTTCCAATCCGAGTTCTATAGGCTGAGAAACTATTAGACTTTTGGCAAGCGTACCAATGTCATCCTAGGTTACAAAATTTACAAAGAGATCGTCTCCACAAGCAAATTTTAATAAATAATACTTTTTTAATAAATATTTGAAATTTGGGGCTGTTTGGAAAATATTTTGAAATTTGGGGCAGTCAAACACGCCCAAATAATGGTAAAAAAAATTAACTTTTTACCATTCTTACAATTTAACCTTCTCTCTCAAAGTTTTTTAGCCTTCTCTGTAGAGTTTGGGAGTAGATTATTTCTGCAGCAAAGCTCTGCCAACAAGTAAGTGAATTTAATAATTTTGCATATTATTTAATATGTTATATTATTGAATTAGAAAATTGTTAGAGCCATATGAAATTGTTAGCGATGTAGATGTTAGGTTCGTAGAAAATTGTTAGGGTGTAGGGTTTAGGGTTTATGGTTTAGTGTTGATGGCGTTTAGGTTAATGGTTTAGTGTTTGGGGTGTTTGGGTTACAGGTTTAGGGTTTAGGGTTTAGGTTTTATGGTATTTGTTTTAGGGTTTATGTTTGAGTGTTTAGGGTTTTGGGTTTTTTTTATGGTTTATGGTTTAGTGTTGATGGTGTTTAGGTTAATGGTTTAGTGTTTAGAGTGTTTGGTTTACAGGTTTGGGTTAAGGGTTGGGGGTTTATGGTGTTTGTTTTAGGGTTTACGTTTGAGTGTTTAGGGTTTTGGGTGTTTGGTTTATGGTTAAGGGTTGATTGTTTATGTTATTTGGTTTAGTTTTTAGTGTTTAGGGTTTAGTATTTATGGTGTTTGGTTTAGGGTTTAGGTATTGATTTTAAGTGAAGCTGCAAGAAGATTGAAGCAAGGTTGAAGGCTTGATATTTTAGCTTTTTACATGCCCAATCATTTGAAGACATTTGTAATTTGTCTAAAGTGATTCAAGTGCATTTCCTTGTGATCTTTCATTTGCATATGCATTCTCATTTTTATGCATACATGTTTTTGTATAAAAATCTAAAGCAAACCAAAGATTTCAAAAGAAGTTAAGTTCTCAAAGGCTATGTTTTAAAAAAAAGAAAAACCTACTGCCTTAATCGATTACACAAGCATTTTAATCAATTAAAGACATTCATACAATTCTGCAAAAGCCTTGAAGAACAGTTTAATCGATTACCATATTCAGTAATCGATTACATGGTGTTTTTATGAAAATCATGCATCACTGGAATAATCGATTATCTTGTTATGTAATCGATTATCTTAGTTCATTTGTCATGATGCATTTCTAGTATAATCGATTACACAAGCCATTTTTTGAATTTGAGTTTTACTGGTTTAATCGATTACGATACGGCTTAATCGATTATTTTGTTCGTGAATTGATAACTTCCAAGACATGAATGCTTGGTTAGGATCGTTTCCGGATTGCAATCTTCAAGACTCCATGGAAATGGGTTTGAAATTCAAATATAAAAATAGAGAAGATTAAGGAATGATTAGGAATGACACCACAGTCCACAAAGGAATGATAAGTCAGAGGAGGATTCGCCACAAAAGAAAACTTCCTTGATAAGAATCAATTTGGTTTCAATCAAGAACCAACAAGAGGCTAAGCTCTCAATTCAAGCAAATGCTCAATTTCTATTAATCTAAAGTTACAAAAAATGGTAAAGTATCAATATTTATATGGCTAGGCCTCTAATAAACACCTACAGACGTAATTTTAGGCCCATTTGCGAAAAATATTAAGGTCCAGTACAAAATAACAGAAATACATAGAAGCATCCCGGACATCCCGGCATCCCGGACATCAATAACAGAAATACATAGGCGCATCCCAGACATCTTGGACAACTTGGACATCCCGGGCAGCTAGGACAAGCTCGAACAATCCGGACAGCTCAAACATCTTAGATAAGCACCTCATCTAAGCACATCACGGGACAATTCGAACAAGCTCGAACATCTTGATCAACTCGGACAAGCTCGAGCATCCTGGTCAAGCTTGCACATCCCAGACAGCTCGGTCATCTCAGACAGCTTGGCTAAGACACATCCAGTTTATGCACATTTCGAACATCCCAGCACGTGGTTATTATGCATCCCGGATTCAGCAACCTGGCAACCCGACATCCTAGCACTAGCTTGTGTAATCGATTACAGAAACATTGTAATTGATTAATACAGACAGCACTTGCTTATTACAACAGACAATACTTTTGACTTAATCTTGAATGGCTTGGGTTCTAGCTCTTGTCATGGGTCCTTCAAAGCTCACCAAAGGAAGTGCTTCAAGCTCTCCTTCTAGACCTTTGGCTTGATCCTTAGATAGCCCTCTATCATCCCCTCATTCTTGAAAAGAATCCGTCCATGAATTTGCATTCAATACATCTACATCACAAGGAGAAAGATCAGCAACATCAAAACTAGAACTCACCCCATACTCACTTGGTAAGTCAATCTTGTAGGCATTGTCATTAATCCTCTCAAGAACCTTGAAAGGTCCATCACCCCGAGGTTGAAGTTTTGATTTCCTTTGGAAAGGAAACCTATCCTTCCTTAGATGTAACCAAACCCAATCACCCAGTTCAAATACCATAGCCTTTTTCCCTTTGTTGGCATGTCTTGCATATTGCTCCATCTTCTTCTCAATTTGATTCCACACCTTCTCACGGAGATCCTTAACAAAAGTGGCTCTAAAAAGTCCATCCTTGATCAAAATAGAAGAATCATTAGGTAAAGGAATTAAATCAAGAGGGGATAAAGGATTAAAACCATAAACAACCTCAAAAGGGGAAAAAGAAGTGGTAGAATTGGTTACCCTATTATAAGAAAATTCAACATGGGGTAACCATTCTTCCCAAGTTTTCAAATTACCTTTGATGACACACCTTAGTAGTTGTGAAAGTGTTCGGTTGACTACCTCGGTTTGTCCATCCATTTGAGGATGACACGTGGTTGAGAAAAGAACCTTGGTTCCAAGTTTTCCCCACAAGGTTTTCCAAAAATGACTCAAAAACTTGGAATCCCTATCTGATACAATACTCCTAGGTAATCCATGAAGACGCACTACTTCTTCGAAGAAAAGATCTGCCACATAACAAGCATCATCTACCTTGTGACATGGAATGAAATGTACCATCTTGGAAAACCTATCAACAACCACAAAAATAGAATCCTTGCCTCTCTTGGACCTTGGAAGGCCAAGTACAAAATCCATCAAAATATCTGTCCAAGGTGAGGTAGGAATTGGCAAAGGAGTATATAAACCATGATGCATGACTTTGGACTTAGCCTTATGACACACAATACAATTAGAACAATATTTGATGACATCATATTTCATTTTAGGCCAAAAGAAATGTTCATGCAAAATGTTTAAAGTCTTTTCAACCCCAAAGTGTTGTCCCATTAATCCCCTTTTATGAGCTTCACAAATAATGAGTTCATGCAAAGAACTTTGAGGCAAACACAATCTTTTATCTTTAAACAAGTATCCATCATGCCTAAAGAATCCTTGGTGAGCCCCTTTTTCACACAACTCAAACAATTTAGAGAATTCATGGTCTTGAGCATACAAGTCTTTTATGTTCTCAAACCCAAACATCTTGGTTTCAAGCATGGAGATTAAAGCATATCTCCTTGAAAGTGCATCGGCCACAACATTAACCTTGCCTTGCTTGTGTTTAATCACATAAGGAAATTGTTCCAAGAACTCTACCCATTTGGCATGCCTCTTATTAAGATTTCCTTGGTTTTTCAACTGCTTGAGTGACTCATGGTATAATAACCTAGGTTAAGTAATTAAGAGAAAAAGGAAGAAAAGTT
>CM023941.1:21558890-21585483 GCA_013407115.1 Glycine latifolia | reverse complement strand
AAGTTAAATTTGCTAAATTCCGTCAGAAAAAGCGTTAGCGACGGATTTTGCGACGGAATTAGCGACGGAAATTTTGCCTGTGAATAGTGCCATGCTGGTAGCGTGGGAAGTGCTCCATAAAGTCATTTTTCACTGGATTTCCGCGCCGGTAGCGTGGGGAGCCACGTTGGTAGCGTGGGACTCTCGCTGGGGGCCTATAAAAGGCCATTTTCGCGTTTTTGGGCTTCAAAACTGCTTCTTCTTCTTCTTCCAGCGCCCAGAACTCCATTGGAGAGTTTCCTAAGCTCCCATGGCCATGCCTTATGACCCCAAACACCTTCCAAAGCCTAGTAAACCTCCTAGAAATCAAGTTTGAGCCAAAATCCTTCCTCCCTATTCATTGAAAACCCCTTCTCCGAGAAGGCTGCAGAGAGCTCAAGATTGGGCGAGGAACGGCGGTGGTTCAGTGCACCAAGGCTAGGGAGAGTAGCCTAGAGACCTTCCTCGGCAGTTCTGAGGTAAGAAACTCGAGTTTCTCCGATTGATTTTGGATTTGGGGTTTTTGATGAATAGTGACCCATCTGTCATAGAGTTAGAATTAGCTCTGGGTCCAGTTGAGAGATGTGTTCAGGAGCATGAGAGGAGGAAGGATTAGCTTTCAGTTTGTGTTTTGGTGACTGTTGGTTTTGGCTCTAGGTTATGCATGGGTGACTTGGACTGAGTCACTTGATTTGAGACATGCAAGGGCCATGATGATGGGCTTGTTGTGCCTGAGAGGCCATGAGAACGGTGTCTTGTGAGATAGACCGTTCAAGCCGTGGAAATCCCTGTATAAGTGGATTGTGTGAGCTGTGATGCTCATTGAGAATGGCTGGGTTGAGTCTGAAATGACTCTAAGCCCATGGTTGAGTTGAGCTAGACCACTGAGGGTCTATGGACAGGCTTTTGATGAGTGAGCCTGATGAACCTTAGATAGATAACCTGGGTTGATAGAAAGGACTGAGGTTCCTTTCATAGAGGCAGTTGAGGACTGTTTGATGAGCTAATGTTTGTTTATGTGTCTGAATGGTCTGTGATATATGTTTGTGTGCCTTGTTAGGGCTTGACACTGAGGGTGTCAGAGAAGCAGACCGTTATTCAAGAGGCTGGAGCTGTGAGGCACGGTTTGCCAGGTAAGCTCATCGCTCTGGGGATTGTTCCCTTTCTCCTGTTTACCACCCAAGTGGGTGATTGACGCATGCCATGCTTGTATTGCATTTGTTATGGGCATGCTGTAGAATGAAAGGCCTGAATGGTCTATTTAGATGTTTAGGTATGACTGAAGCCTGAGAGGCTAAAAGAACGGTTCTTGGAGTGATACTCAGACCGTTCGAGATATATGAATGCATGATGAACCCTAGGATAGACACTGAGATAGTGTGAGAATGGAAATGCACCTGAGGTTACAGGTGATGGAACCTATAGGATACTGCGATAGTATCGGGCTAGTTGAGGTTCCCTAGCCAGAGGAAGAGTTTGAGGACTCCCTGGAATAGCTGAAATTCCATGGGAGGTGCCACTGCTCTCCGATTAAAGTCCTAAGGGTGGATTGCCCGTCTGGATGTTCCTCCTTAGGCACTGATGATGATGAAGTCCTGTGGGACGGTGCTCCCTGTGTGGATGACTCCCCAGGCAGTTGAGATGAAAGTCCTGATGGATGGTGCTCCTTGTGTGGATTGACTCCTCAGGCAATGTGATTGGAAGTCCTGTGGGATTGAGAGCTCCCTGATGTGGATTGTCTCTCACAGGCAGTGGATTGGAGATCCTGAGGGATTGAGAGCTCCCGGAGTGGATAGTCTCTCTCAGGTATCTGAGCAGGAAGTCCTGAGGGATTGAGAGCTCCCGTTGAGGATTGTCTCTCTCAGGCAGCTGATGGATAGTCCTGGGGGATTGAGAGCTCCCGGTGTGGATTGTCTCTCCCAAGTAGTGGAAAGTCCTGTGGGATTGAGAGCTCCCGTTGAGAATTGTCTCTCACAGGCAGAGGACTGAAATTCCTGAGGGATTGAGTGCCTCCGTCGTGAGATGTCTCTCAGGCATGTGTTATGGAAAGTCCTGGTGAGGCCAGGCATGTGGACAGATATGATGTATCTCTAAGAGAGGGCTTCCCGAGGGGATTAGAGCCTAAGGCCTCTTAGATGAGCCATATCTGGATTCTAGAAGTCCTGAGTTGAGAGATTCCTCAGGCAATGTATGAATGAAGTCCTGAGTAGGTGACTCAGGCAATGCTTGTTCAGTGATAAGGCGGTGCCTCTCTGTTACGAGACGTGTCCTAGGGTGGACACTATGTTATGGTACCTCTGTGGGACGAGTCTGGGATGGCTTAAGAGCCAGTATGAGGTGAAAGACCTCTGATGCTGAGAGCATCGGGTTAGTACCCAGTGAGCTGGGGATTGTGTGACGGCCAGAATAATGTCCTAGGCCTTATTATGTTTATGTGATATGTCTGTGCTTGGGGGTGGACCAGGGTAAGGGAGGATCTTCCAGAACCCTGAGCTTACTGAGATGTTTATCTCACCCCTTTGTGGGTTGTGGTTTTCAGGTACTTTTAGAGGAGAGAAGTTACCACAGGGCAGGAGGCCCTAGCTAAGAGTGCTGGAGTGGTCATGGGCTGCAGATGAAGATTAGAAGAGTTTTATTTGATCTCTGTCTTGTGTTTTTTTGTATAAGTATAGGGTGTGAGTGTACACCCGTTGTCTGTACCTAATTATGTTGTATAACCACCGAGGTAGTAAAACTATGAGTTATGTGTATCTGTACAGAATATGTTATGTAGATGAGTTATGGTTCCTCCTGATTATCTCAGTTTAACTCTATATGTTTTTATATCTGCCTATGTGTGTGTTGGAGTTAACTGGATCACAGGGGCTTGTTTAGGATGCTTTTGTTGATGTGTTTTATATTCCATGCATAATGAAATCAAGAAAAATGTTCCTGTTGCTTCCGCACTGAGTTTGTTTAACTCTGATAGCGCGCTTATGATATTGTTAATGATAACACGTCCGGGGTGTTACACATGGTCACTATGAATCACAAACTCCTTAGGAAGGAGATAATGTTGCCAAGTTTGCAAAGCTCTAATAAGTGCATAAAGTTCCTTGTCATAGGTAGAATAATTCAAGATAGCACACTTAAGTTTTTTCACTAAAACAAGCAATTGGGTGACCTTCTTGTAAC
Organism: Glycine latifolia; assembly: GCA_013407115.1. NCBI lineage: Eukaryota > Viridiplantae > Streptophyta > Magnoliopsida > Fabales > Fabaceae > Glycine > Glycine latifolia. Next base: position 21,582,291 of record CM023941.1, on the reverse strand, counting down.
AAAACAGCCCCTATGCCAACATTGGATGCATCACATTCAATTTCAAAAGATTTAGAAAAATTTGGTAAGGCAAGAATGGGTGCATTTGCCAACTTCTCCTTCAATTCATTGAAGGCATTTTCTTGTTCACTCTCCCACTTAAATACCACATTTTTCTTAACAATGTCATTCAAAGGAGATGCTATGGTGCTAAACTCTTTGACAAATCTCCTATAAAAACTAGCCAACCCATGAAAACTTCTCACATCACTCGCATTTTTGGGTGTTGGCCAATCTCTAATAGATTTAATTTTCTCATCATCCACTTGGACTCCCTTAGCACTCACAACAAAACCTAAAAACACTACTTGATTGGTGCAAAATGTGCATTTATCCCTATTAGCAAACAAGTTTTCATGTCTAAGCACTTCCAAGACACTCCTAACATGGTCAAAGTGGTCATCCAATGTTAAACTATAAATCAAGATATCATCAAAGTAAACAACCAAAAATTTCCCAATAAAGTGTTTCAAAACATGGTTCATGAGTTGCATGAAAGTGCTTGGTGCATTTGTTAAGCCAAAAGGCATGACCAACCACTCATAAAGTCCAAACTTAGTTTTGAAAGTCCATTCATTACCTTCTCTCATTCTAATTTGATGATAACCACTTTTCAAATCTATTTTGGAGAAAACACAAGAACCATGAAGTTCATCCAACATATCATCAAGTCTAGGGATAGGATGTCTATACCTCACGGTGATGTTGTTGATGGGTCTACAATCCGTGCACATCCTCCATTTGCAATCTTTCTTAGGGACTAGGATGACCGGCATTGCACATGGGCTCAAGCTTTCTCTCACCCATCCTTTTTGCATCAACCCTTCAACTTGCTTTTGAATCTCCTTGGTCTCTTCCGGATTACTCCTATAGGCCGCCCTATTAGGAAGTGAAGCTCTCGAAACAAGATCAATTTGATGCTCAATTCCTCTTAAAGGAGGTAAACCATGGGGTATGTCTTGTAGGAAGACATCCTCAAACTCCTTTAAAAGTGTATCAAAACCTTGAGGCAACTCAAGGGCACTAGAAGACAAGCACATATAATTGGGAATGAGTAAATAAATTTGTTGTCTAGCTAGCATCACTCTTTTAACCTCCTTAGGTTTGATGAACAAACTTTCTTTTATTTCTAATTTTTTTTCACTCTTTTTGTCTCTCTTTTTTTGTTCTCTCTTTTCACTCTTTTTTCCATCTTTTTCTTTTTGGCTTTTCTCTCTCAAAAAACTCTTTTCTTCTTTGATTTTCATTTCTTTTTCTCTCTTCAATCTCATTTTTATTTTATCCTCACACACCTCACTTGGAGATAAAGGTGAGAGTACTACCTTTTTACCTTTATGAAGGAAATAGTATCGATTGGTGATCCCATTGTGTACCACATCTCTATCATATTGCCAAGGTCTACCAAGCAACACATGGCCGACTTCCATGGGAACCATATCACAAAGCACTTCATCCACATATTTGCCAATGGAGAATGTAAGCAACACTTGCTTATCCACTACCAACTCACCATTGTCACTCAACCATTGCAATTTATAAGGTTTAGGATGAGGGGCGGTTTTTAAACCAAGCATCTCCACTAGCCTAGTGCTTGCAACATTGGTGCAACTTCCTCCATCAATGATTAGAGAACAAACCTTACCACTCACCAAGCATCTAGAATGGAAAATGTTTTCTCTTTGTGTATCATCTCTATCTTTGCACAAGCTTCCCATGAGGCGTCTTACCATTAAAAGATCTCCCTCTTTCGATTTAAGAAAACAATCATCCTCACCTTCACTAGAGGAACTATGAGAACTCCTAGAGGACTCACTATCCACCTCTCCATTTTCCAACACAATCATGGTCCTTTTATTTGGACATTGGGATGCAATGTGACCCTTGCCCAAACATTTAAAACATTTAATTGAACTAGATTTATTGGAAGGAGTTTGAGTAGGAGAAGTAGTATTACCTCTTGAAGACTTCCTTTCAATATGTTTGGAAGAAGAACCCTTCTTCTTGGAAGTATCCTTATCCTTCCAAGATGAATGACCATAAGAGGACTTCTTGTAAGCTTGCTTTCTCTTCAATTGTTGTTCCACTTTCATAGCCCTATGTATAAGTTCATCCATGGTGTTGTAGGTTTGAAGTTCTACAACATCTTGAATGTCCCTATTCAAGCCATTCAAAAATCTAGCCATTGTAGCCTCATTAGTCTCCTCAATGTTTTCTCTTACCAAAGAAATCTCCATCTCCTTGTAATAGTCATCAACACATCTATTTCCTTGATAAAGCCTTTGTAATTTGTTATGCAAATCCCTTATGTATTGAGGTGGGACAAATCTCTCCCTTATGACACCTTTCATTATCAACCATGTGTCCAGTCTATGTCTCCTCAATCTTCCTCTTTCCATTTGTACTTGAGTCCACCAAGCCATGGCATACCCTTCAAATTCTAAACTAGCCAACTTCATTTTCTTCTCTTCACTAAAATTGTGACAATCAAAAATTTGGTCGACTTTAATTTCCCAATCAAGGTAAGCTTCCGGATCATTAGTACCTAGAAATTTAGGAAGTTTGAATTTCACATCTTCCATGCCATCCCTATTCCTCCTAGGCCTATGCCTTCTACCATCATCATATCCATCATCACTCCCTTGAGAAGAATGAGGTGACCTATGATGTCTCATCCTCTCCATGTCCTCCATTGTTCCACTCAACTCTTGAGTACTTCTTTGTATTTCATCAAAACGTTCGTCCATCCTTCTTTCAACATTTCTTTGCAACCTATCCATTTGCTTAGCCAATGAATTAGCATAGCGGTTCTTGGTGAAGGTGGATCACTATCAACATCGGACACCATTGCTACAAGAAAAATGTTAGTAAAACAAAAACAATAATGGATCTTACTACTCACTAAGTGTTTACACTCTTCAACACTTTTGTTTCACACTTGCAAGACTTTTTCTATAAGGTTCACTCTTGTCTTTTTCTACTCTCTAACTCTTCTTCAACTCTTGAAAGCAACCAAAGATTCTAATTCAAAGAATATCCAATGTGAAAGATGAACCAAATCCAAACTCAACTTAAGAGGTCAAGGAAGAAAGAAAAACTCTAAGACAAAACCTTGGAAAATTTAGAAGACAAGCAATAAAAGCTCAACAAGAAAAGCACAACTCAAAAGGAATGTTAAAGAAGACAATTATGAAGATAAAAGAAATATTGACTCGTGTTGGAAGTAACTGGATGTAGACTCCAAGGTTGAGAGGTGAACCAGTATAAATTGCATTGTCTCTTGTTTCAAATTCTGTATATTTCATTGCTTGTCTTAGTGAAATCAAAATATTATCATCAAGGAAACTATTTTTGTCATTGCATACATATCAAAGGTTGATCTTGATTAAAGAAAGATTTCTGGATTTACAAAAGGGTGAACAAGTTATACGATCCAAGTTTTTAATTCTGCAATTTGTTTTAGAAAGTTTTTTTAATATCAAGTTTGAACCAATTCACCCCCGCTCTTGGTTTATTTGCAGTATATTCATTGTATTTTCAATTGGTATCAATAGCTGGTTCTTGAAAGTTATTCAAGATCACTTTCTTTTTTAAAGAAAATGAATAATACTCAAATAACTTTTAGAGAGGGAGCTTTTCTCAATCATCCACCAATGTTTGAGGGTGAGCATTTTAGCTTTTGGAAAAATCATATGCAGATCTTTATTCAATCCAATGATCTCGGTGCATGGAATGCAATTGAAAAAGGTCCTTTGTTTCCTATGAAAACTATTGATAATAAATTGGTTTCCAAAGAATGGGATGAAATGACAGATGCAGAAAAAAGGGTTGTGCAATATGACTTTAAAGCTAAAAATATGATAACATCTGCTTTGTCTTCTGATGAATTTTTTAGAACTGTGAGACGCCGAAGTGCAAAAGAAATGTGGGAAATGCTAGAAGTAAGGAACAAATGAAGTTAGGAGATCAAGGAAGCATGCCTTGATTCATGAGTATGAAATGTTCAAAATGAACAATACAGAAACCATTTCTCAGCTGCAAACAAGATTCACTCATATTGTCAATCATCTTCTTGGCCTTGGAAAGATATTTGATACTGAAGAATTAAACATCAAAATCTTGAAGTGTCTTACAAGACCATGACAACCAAAAGTCACAGCTATCAAGGAGTCAAAAGATCTATTGGCTGCACTGTTTGGTAAGCTACTTGAATATGAAATTGAAATGTCACAACTAACCAATGCAGAAAAGAAACTTAAAAGCATAACTTTGAAAGCTGCATCATCTAAGGTTGAAATAGAAGAAGATTCAAGTGAAGAAGATGAAGATGACAACATGAATCTTATTGTCAAAAAGTTCAGCAAATTCATGAGAAGGAACAAAAACAGAAAATTCAAAAAGTTCAACAACAACAACATAAAGAATGACAACAATACTTCCACCAACTTTACGTGTTTTGAATGTGGAAAGCCTGGACACATCAAATCTGAATGTCCAATTTTCTTAAAGAAACAACAAGGTGAGAGGAAGATTAAGAAGGAAGGAAAGCCAAAGAAAGCCTACATTGCATGGGAAGATAATGAATCAACTAGTTCTGGATCAAGCAGTGAGAATGAAGAAGAAGCAAATGTATGCTTCACTTCAACATTGAGTGATGATGATTATTCAAGTACTGAATCTGAGGTAAGCTCTCAATATGATAACATTGTTCATACTTTTCATGAAATGCATGATGAGGCTCAAAGGCTAGCAAAGGCAAATAATAAGCTGAAAGGAGATCTAAGATGTCACATCACCAAACTTGCAAAAATGCAAAGTGAACTTTGTAAGTTGAAAGAAGAGAATGAAAAATTTCTTTCAAGTTACAAGGCCAATGGTTGTATATGTCATTCTTCCTCTTCTAAGGCAGAAAAATGCAAATTGTTACAAGATGAGTTTGATGCTTTCAAAAGAAGCCAAGGAGAAAAGTATATGTTACTTCTTTCAGAAAATAACTATTTGGTTGATCTTTTGAGAAGGCTGTATAGAGGAAAATGTAACTTGGCTGAAATATTAAGTGTGCAAAAATATGTTGGAGATACTTCTGGTTTGGGATACAAACATAATTCAAAATCTTGTGGAAAAACCATATTTGTACCACCAAAACAGAAGAATCAAAGGAGCTTTTATAAATCAAAGATTAATCAAAATGCTTACTTTGAAAGATCATCAAGAGCTGTAACTTGTAACTATTGCATGAAGAAAGGTCATACATCTTTTAAATGCTATGCAAGAAAATATTATGTGCCTAATGGAGAATGTGTTTGGGTGAAAAAGGAAAAGAAAATAGCTAACCCCTATGGACCCAACCTCAATTGGGTACCTTTCCTTGTTACTTGATTTGAATTTTGTAGGTGTGTCTAAGAGCAAAATCATCACTATGGTATCTTGATAGTGGCTGCTCTAGGCACATGATAGTCAAAGTGGTGAGAAAATTTGGAGTGTGATGATGATGTAGGACAAAAGGAAGAATTTTTGCAGGTTAATAATCTGAATGAGAAAGAAAAAGTTGAACCAAATGATGTACTGGAACAACCAACTCCTTTGCAAAAGCATAAGGATTGGAGGACAACTAAAGATCTTTCTCTTGACAATATAATAGGAGAAGTATCCAAGGAGTTTCTACTAGATCATCTTTAAGAAATCTTTGTTGTACCATGGCTTTTGTTTCACAGATTGAACCAAAAAGTATTGATCAAGCTTTACTAGATGAACATTGGTTAATGGCTATGCATGATGAGTTAAACCAATTTAAAAGAAATGAATTTTGGGAGTTAGTCCCTAGAACATCAACTTATAAACCTATTGGCACAAAATGGGTTTTTCGAAACAAGTTGGATGAGAGTGGAATCATAGTAAGGAATAAGGCTAGATTGGTTGCTAAAGGATACAACCAAGAGGAAGGCATAGACTATGATGAAACTTATGCTCCAGTAGCTAGATTAGAAGCCATAGGTTGTTACTTGCATATGCATGTTTGATGAATTTCAAATTGTTTCAAATGAATGTCAAAAGTGCATTTTTAAATGGTTACATTGAAGAAGAAATATATGTAGACCAGCCCCCTGGATTTATTTATCACAAACATCCTAACCATGTTTTCAAATTAAGAAAAGCTTTGTATGGTTTGAAACAAGCACCAGGGTCTTGGTATGAAAGGTTAAGCAAATTTCTGTTGGAACAATCTTTCATAAGATGACAAGTTGACAAAACCTTGTTCATCAAGAAAAGAGGAAATGATATCTTGTTGGTTCAAATCTATGTAGATGACATTATTATTGGTTCAACTAATCAATCTATGTGCAGAGAATTTTCAGTCTCAATGCAGAGTAAATTTGAGATGTCAATGATGGGGGAACTTATATTCTTTCTAGGACTTCAAGTCAAGCAATTAAAGAATGGAACCTTCCTTAGTCAAGCCAAGTACTGTCTAGAGATGATCAAGAAGTTTGAAATGGAATATTACAAGGATGCTGCAACACCAATGACAACATCTACCTATCTTGATTCAGATGACAAGGGAAAAAGCGTTGATGAGTCTAAATACAGAGGAATGATTGGATCCTTGTTATACTTAACTGCTAGTAGACTTGATATTATGTTGAGTGTTTGCTTGTGTGCTAGATATCAAGCAAATCCCAAAGAATCCTATCTAACTGCAGTCAAGAGGATCCTCAAGTATCTCAAGTCTACACCAAGAGTAAGACTTTGGTATCCAAAAGGTACATCTATAAGCTTGATTGGATATTCTGATTCTGACTTTGTAAGGTGCAAATTGGATAGAGAGAGTACCAGTGGAACATGCCACCTGTTAGGAAGCTCTTTGATCTCTTGGCATTGCAAGAAGCAATCATGTGTTGCCTTATCCACCGCTGAAGCTGAATATATTTCTGCTTGAAGCTGCTGTGCACAAAGTCTTTGGTTGAAGCAACAATTTCAAGACTTTGGTGTTAAGATAAAAGAGATACCATTGCTGTGTGATAACACTAGTGCTATCAACATATCCAAAAATCCTATTATGCACTCAAGGACCAAACACATTGAGATCAAACATCATTTTATCAAAGATCATATCCAAAAGGGTAACATCAAAATTGAGTTTGTTGAAATCAACTATCAATTAGTTGATATTTTCACTAAACCTTTGGATAGAGATAGATTCTACACGCTTAGAAATATGCTAGGGATACTAGATGAATCTAGTGTGTGTTAGCTTGTTGTGTATATGCTCATCTACATGAAATTGCATCATTTATTGGCCATACATATCAAAATCATACAAATTCGAAATTTCCTGCATAATTACTATTCATACTGATAATTTCATTGTAATAATCGATTAAGGCACGAATTAATCGATTAAATGAACTTGAAAAGCTGTTTAGAATGAAATTTGTGCTTACGTAATCAATTACATTAGCAGGATAATCGATTATTCTTCATGAGAAAATATTTCCAGAAAATGAATGTCACTGGAATAATCGATTACGCCATCGAAATAATCGATTACATAAGCTTAAAATGCTTTTACAAAATTTCAATTCACTGTAATAATCGATTACAGTTAATGGTAATCGATTACATTGTATGCAAATTGTCTGAAAACTCAAATCTTCACTAGAATAATCGATTACTCTTTGAAATAATCGATTACAGCCTCTGTAGGAACTAATTTTGCTTATGAATTAATCGATTACATAAGCATATAATCGATTATTCATGGAGTTACTGCAAAATCTGCAGTTTTTTTATTAGAAATTGAAACTGTCCAACTGCCACTAAATTCAAATTTTGAATCCTCTGTGCTTTAATCTTAGTGGGTTAATTCGAAATAACTGTTACACATTTCAAAATTCAAGTTTGGAGCCTAAAATCATCTATAAATACAGCCTATGTTGAAGGGAATAATCACACCATTCTCATCTTCAACCTTAAGCTTTGCTGTGTTTTTTCTTCTTCTGAGTCTATAAACTCTGTCCATATAATCTTTCCTCACATATTCAGTATGTCTGCTCCTAAAAGAACCAAAACCTCTAAGAGAATGAGTGCTGAAATATCTAACCCTGTAGTGAATAGGTTAGATCATTGGTTTCGTAGTGAGCGTGAGAAGATGACCTATCTACAATTCAATGCCACTAAACTGATATGTCCACCTAAACATCTTGACCTTGGCTGGTTCACTAGAGAAGGTTTTCAATTCCTTGCTATGCTTGAAACCCAAGGTTTGAAAAAATTTGTTAAGATGAAGGGTAATTAGGGAAGGTGTTTTACACCTGTTCTAAATTTTCCATGGATGGGACTATCTTGTCTCAAGTAAATGGAGTGGCCATGGAAATCACTCCTGAAGTTTGGCAGGAGGTTGCTGGCATTTCATTTGAAGGAGAAAGGAAATTTGAGGAGGAGGCTGAAGGATATAATAGAGTGGAGACCTACAGAGAGATGCTTCTTGACCTTCAAATGAGGCTGAAGCTGAGGCTTAGCACTGGTCCAATGACTCATGAGGACAGACTTCTTCATTATATCATTACCTACATCTTGACTCCTAGGTCCACTAATCATGCACAAGCCACAGATGATGATATTCAGATTGTGTATGATCTGAAGAATTGTATTCAAATGAACTGGATACTCATCATTAAAGAAATTATGCTCAAGTCCAAAAGATTGATGAATTATCCATTTCCATATGTTGTGTTGGTGTCCACATTTATTGATTATTTCAAGATAGATGTCACTAATGAGATTGTTGACAACACAAATTCCAGCAATAGCCTCATTAAGGAAAAACATCTTACCAAGCTTGGAATGGTTAAAACACCTTATGGATGGTAGATGGCTGGGCAACAATTGCCTCCTGCTGATGCTGAAGAGGAAGCTGATGCAGAAGAAGGAGAAGAGGCTGAAGGTTCTACTCAACCATCCTACAATCCTTTTGAATCTCTTATGATTCAAAAGATGGATGCACTATTGACTCTTCATCATGAGCATAGAGCTGAAACAAATTCATATATGGAAGAGATGAAATCTAGATTGGAAAACATAGAAGCTAGGCTTGTACTTGATGATGCTGATAAATAAGCTTAGATAGCTTAGGTTGCTTATGTTTTTCTCTCTAGTTGCTGCTTCATTATCCTTGCTAATTATGTTATGATTTGTTTACTGTTTTATTGCTTTAAGTTTCATGTTGTTTAATGTACTGTTTGAATTGCTATTAATACAAGTATTCCCTTTTTCTCTCCTTTTATTCTCCTTGTTCATATTATGATCATTTTTTTTTGTCTTTGATAAGCCAAATAGGGGGAGAAAGAATTGTAATAAGTTTAGGGGGAGAAATTGTTGAAATATTGTATGTGACATGTATTGCATTTATGCTTTTAACTTTGAACAAAATCTACCCAAGTCAGGGGGGAGCATTTTTTTTAAATGGAATGATTGATGCTTATGCTTGTTCTTGCCAAAAGTTGACTTAGATTTCAGGAATCATTGATCCCTCCAAAGCAATCAAAAGATTAGACAAATGGACAATTGATTTCGCATGCTCAAAGCCAAAAAGGGGGAGATTGTTGATTTTAAGGGAAGCTGCAAGAAGATTGAAGCAAGGTTGAATGCTTGATGTTTTAGCTTTTTACATGCCCAATCATTTGAAGGCATTTTTAATTTGTCTAAAGTGATTCAAGTGCATTTCCTTGTGATCTTTCATTTGCATATGCATTCTCATTTTTATGCATACATGTTTTTGGATAAAAATCTAAAACAAACCAAAGATTTCAAAAGAAGTTCTCAAAGGCTATGTTTAAAAAAAAAGAAAAACTTATTGCTTTATTACACAAGCATTTTAATCGATTAAAGACATTCATACAATTCTGGAAAACCCTTGAAGAACAGTTTAATCGATTACATAGTGTTTTTATGAAAATCATGCATCACTGGAATAATCGATTATTTGTTATGTAATCGATTATCTTTGTTCATTTTTCATGATGCATTTCTGGTATAATCGATTACCATATTCAGTAATCGATTACACAGGCCATTTTTTGAATTTGAGTTTTACTGGTTTAATCGATTACAATACGGCTTAATCGATTATTCAGGTGGTTTGGCAACCATATGGAGAGTACAACTTTCTTGGTGCATCTGAGTAGCAGCGACTGTTGTGGATGGAAAATACTCCTGTTATATGCTTCCACACAGTTGAGTATTTGCAGTCGGATAGATGCATGCACCAATTTGGGAGGGATTAGCCAATCCCACGTACTCCTAGGAAGCTGAAGGGTGTGCATGACCTTTCCTTGCACGGTAAACGAGAAGATAACTGGGCCCGTAAGCTAAGACCGTTTATTAGACGTTGGGAGGTCAGGGACCAGCACATCGACCTTCCCCCTCTAGTTCAGGGTGTAAGTTGGTTTGGTACAGGGAAAATGGGAAGTGGTACATCTCAAAGATGGCTGCCAAAACTGGTGTAAGTTTTGCTGACATTATAATTTGTCTATTTATATTCATTATGATAGAGAACATGATTCACACTAATGTTTATATATTTTAATTTATAGTTTGATGGGCTGGAGATGCTGTACTTCGCGCTTGGTCATGAGCAGTGGCCGGGCCACACCCGCGAGTGGGCACATGAAGAGGTCGATCACATAATGTGTATCTTTAGAGAGATTTGTCACCTAGAGGAGGCAGGGCCACATGCATCCCAATCCCAGCTTCAGGAGGAGCCACCAAGTGTCTGTTGGCGTTGGCCGTTGAAGACATAAGGGACATGGGCTAGAGCGTCGACGGAAATAGATGCACCATGTTCCTGAACCCATTGTAGGTCCCAAGCCTCGCACTCAGGGTTGGTTTAGGCCTCCACTTATAGGATCGACATATGGCAGCCAGCCCTTGTATTACGAGCCTAGTCAGCAGGAGGACATGGGATACGAGGGATTCAGTACGCAAAGTCATATGCCTCCACCGGCTGACTCCCAGACCCAACCTGTATATTTGGCTACTGCAATGGCGATGGCATCAGCAGGTGTTGGGAGCAATAGTGAGGTAACTCTTGCGGAGTGGACTGGTGCTAACATTAATGAGATGCTCTCCCAGCTTGATTATTCTATAGAAGGTTGTGGGGGTTGGCCATAAGATGTACCATATGCCACCCCAGCTGCTGAGCATCCCCGGCCCTCATCTCCAGAGCAGGCCACTCCATGTCCACCTCCCTATGAAGACCCTTCTGAGGCAGACCCTTCTCAGGCAAGCCCTTCTCCGTGACCGCGTAGATGGAGGCTACCTGATCGTCAGACGCATCATTATTAGTGGCCACCAAAGTCTTAGTTTTTGCGCCGTTTCTGTTTTTTTTATTTTAGTTTGTAATAGATTTTATTGCTTAACTTACATTTGTTTTGAACATTTTTTGTAACAATTATTTTAATCAGTTCACATAATAAGAATTACAAACCACGTCAATAACAGTAATTGATATGAGAGGCAAACAGACAAACGACAATAAAATAGTACTTAATAAAAGAAAATAACGGAACATACATTTTAAATAACAATAACAATTGAAGATAACCAAACTTCATAAACACTACTTAATACAATGAATCATTCTAGTCAGCTCATGGCCAACATCTGCAGCGGACATGTCTTCTTCCATTTGGGTAACTGGTTTGTTAAAAATAGCTAAAATCTCGATTGGACAAAAACATTTCCAGTAGTTGGATTCTGCTAACATCTTTAACATGACTTCATCGCTTATCAACTCTATTATGTGATATTCAGATTGCGGAGGTATGTTGTGTGGGAGTGTCTGGCTTAAATAGGGGTCAATGACGCCTAAATTTAGGCGTGCTCAGGCACGCCCTATTTGTTAGGTGTGTTTAGCGACGCCCTATTTAGGCGTGTTTAGTCACGTCCTATTTGGGCATGTTAAGTAACCCCCTATTTGTTAGGCGTGTTCAATCACGCCCTATTTGGCCCTCATTGACTCCCCATAAGCGTAAAAAGTTTCAAAATAGGATGTTTGGTTTAGGGATTATGTTTTCGTCTTTAGGCAATTGTGTTTGGTTTAGGGTTTAGGCTGTTTGGTTTATGGTTTAGGGTGCAACGACGGTAGCGCCCCATTTTTGTCCACCTAATTTGCTATTTAGTTTTCCATTTGGAAAACGTGATCGTCGTATGTGTAATCACATGCAAAACATGATGAGTAATATCACCTCTCTCAACCAAATACAAGGGTAAGCCAACATATTTATAAATGAAATACATTAACATAACATTAATTAAACAAACATCAACACAAAATCATAAAATAGCACAGCGATCAGGACAAGCTCATCGATTATGTCCAACTTGCTTGCAAATTCCGCATTTGACGCGTCTTTGAGTTGTTTCAACTTCATCCATGTCGTTACGTATTCTGGTGGACCCTGGACGACTCTTTGCACGCAACATTTCCTTGTCAAGTATGACAACTGGATCTTCACTCGGTGGAATAGTACGTTCATTACCAATTGGCTGCCATGGCAATGAATAAGCCTAAACCAAGTTACTTATGAGGAAGACATCATCCACATACTGAAAAGGATTTTGACGAACATGTAAAGCAGCAGCTGCGGCGTGACTACATGAGTATTTGAAGGCCTTAAACTTACCACACTGACAAAAACGCTCTGTCAGGTTTACTGAATATGACCTATCCCAGCCCTCATCCACCTCAAATAATATTTGATCAATGTTATATGTACATTCATGATGGCCTGTAGCAAGGGAATGATTATGCCTCAAAGAATGAACCACATTTTTGCAATGTCGGTGTGAATGCTCAAGCTGTGAAGTAGCCGTCTGACCCCTGCATACAAAATAATGAACCAATCGGGTGTATGTGTGCTTCACAAGAGCAGTAATAGGCATGTTCCTTGCTCCCTTGAACGCCTTGTTCACTGATTCAGACAAGTTTGTTGTCATATGGACATATCTTCTCCCCTCCACATCATATGCACGTGTCCACTTTTCCTTAGGGATGTTGTCAATCCATTCTGCAACCTCAAGACTGGTATCACGAAATCGTTCAAATGCTATGTCAAAATCAACCATAGAGGGAGTATAACCTGCAGAATAATAATACCATTAACACTATTCCGGTTACAGATTTGTCTCAGCTTAATATATTACAAATAGTTGTTAACATACCTAAAGTCATGAGGGTCTTCTTCAATTTTGCATTCTTGAACCTTTGATTAAAATTACTGGCAATATGACGAAGGCAAAACACGTGATGTGCAAAAGGTGGTTGCCAACCAGCATGATTCTCCACAGTAGATATTATGCTCCGGTGTCGATCTGAAATGAGACATATATTTTGCATTTGGGTAACGTGGAAGCGAATGTTAGTAAGGAAGTATTCCCAGGCTTCCAACGTCTCCCCCTCAACAATGGCAAATGCCAGTGGCAGGCATTCATTATTTCCATCCTGACTCGTGGCAATCAACAATTTTCCTTTATACTTGTCATATAAATGAGTCTCATCAATTTGAATGATGGGTTTGCAAAATTTAAAAGTCTCGCAACATTGTCTAAAAGTCCAAAAAATGCGATGAAACACACGCTTTGCCTGTACAAGTCAATGTGCCACAAAATAAGCATTTGTTTGAATATAAAAAGAACCTGGTGAAAAACGAAGCACGTAGTTGCACCACCTGGGCAAAATGCAGAAGATTCTTCCCAATCCCCATAAATCATTGCCATTGCTTTCTACTTCGCATACCAGGCCTTTCCATATGAAACTTTAAATCCATGCGTATTGGTGATCCCTTCTTGAACCAATGCAATTGACACAGACAATTCCTCCTTAACCATTCCTAATAATGAAATTGTACCATTGACATTAACAACATACCTTAAAAAACAATATTTTTCATATAGAGCAAATTTAATAAAAATGTACCTACTACAAGTGAAGCAATAACATCAGCATCAAGCTATCTGTGACCCTGTGTAATATGGTCATTCAGGCAATTGTATTTTCCACCCCATCTTGAAACAAGCCACTTCTCACCGTACGTTGGTTTAATTACCCTAACCCTCCAAGGGCAACCATCATTGTGAGAAACACACTTCATGCTAAACTTGTTAGGCTTGCTCTCAACCACAATTGCTTCCTGATGCTCCTTCATGAGGTTTCGCTTAATTACAATTTGTGCGTCCTTTTTGGATTCAAATTCCTATTTAACAAACAAATCATCCCCTAATTGCCATGGACCTTGCACTGAACCCGATCCTAAAGCAGAACCGGTAAAAGATTCTTCTTCGCTTGGATGATTCCAATCAATATATGTGTAATGTGAAATTCCATTCCAAAAAGGAATGACCTCAGCACCTGCACATACAAAATCAGTTTAATAAACATATCAAGCAAATAAAATACTATAACATATAAATATATACATATATGACTACATGTTCATTGATTTCAGTCATCTAAGATACCTTCAATAGGTGGTTCTGCTTGAGTAGATCCAACATCTGCATGATGACGGATTTGAGACGATCCCACATCAGTATCTTCTTGGAATTCAGTCAAATGCACACCAACATTCTCATCATTATCCGACGCACTAGCATTCTCCTCAAGATGACGATCTTCCATTGCGTTATTTTTATCATCGTCATCCTCTGCATCATCATCCATAACCCAAGTTGGGTCATGTGAATCTTCCTCAGACATGTTTACACCTGGAGCATTATGTGCAGAATTAAAAGCAACTGACCTTATGGGTAAAACAACATCCTCTGCTGTGGTAAAATCCATGTACAACTCTAAAAACTCCTTCCTTGACTACTTGAAAAATTCTTCCATTACCATGTCTATGTCTTCATCATCCAGTACTTGAAACCCCATGTATCGTTCGTGTTGCCATAATCTTGTCATCAGCAAAGTGATACGTAGGTTGTCTTTTAGACTTAATTTTTGACGTATCTTCTCATGCAATTCACCCAGTGTTGATTTTCGATTGATACGTGTCAGCCTGTTATCCCCATCAAAAACAACACCCCAGCGTCCTTTAACTTTCCTTCCATTAAAAAATAGCACAACACGAGCAGTCGCACTACCTAAACTCATTTCTTGTCGTCAACAACAACAAAAACTTTAAATATCAAGAAACAATACAATAATAGGAGATTTAGAAGATAACCTGTGAAGAAATGGGTCAGGAGAGGTGGTTTAAATAGAATTTGGGGCAGTCAAACACGCCCAAATTGGGCATATATTTTCCAAACAGCCCCAAATTTCAAAATTTTTACTAAAACAGTATTATTTATTAAAATTTGTCCGTCCCGCTGGAAGCCTGCCAGGAGCCGCTCCTTGTCCGTGCCTCATTGCACCGACGATCACTCCCCGTCCTCGTTAGCGCCCGGGATGTTACAAGGTGCCTTATCTAAGGAGAGTTATGCTCTTTCATTGTCGATGGTTGAAGTTGCACTAATGTGGCTAGTGCAAGGTTTAATTCAAAAATGAATTTGGAGACTAAGCCACACCCACGACCATACAAACTAGAATGGCTTAGTGAAGACGATGAGATGACTGTGAACAAGCAAGTTGAAGTGGGCTTTTTGTAACGACCCGCCTTGTCGCTACTGTATTACTGACTCTTAAACGCGACAAAACTTGTTTTAATTGATGATCTCTTTAATTTGATTATGAAAATAGCAATAAAAATTTTCTCCGCGAGCACATAGTCATTACCATGAAGCAAAACACGAACATATGAATATATAATACATCGTGATACAAGTACATATGAAAAGCATACTTTAGTTGTAATTACAATTATCCATGTTTGAATGCATAAGTCTTTCAAAAGAACAAGAGATCCAACAACAAAAAAAAATCAAATCGCAACTATTGTCTGAGATCTGATCCATCGTCATCCCGGCAACTCGGCGGCTCCAACCAAAATGATACCTCCCTTCAGGTCACCTAATGTTGCCCGTCTGCTCACACGAACACGGTTCATAATTATCACAGGTACCAAACCACAAGGTACAACAAATCAAAGGTGAGTTTATCATGTAAAACAACAGTAACAGATGTCATTAGTTAAGGAAGGTAATCCAAACATCACAATATCACCACCATATCCAAGCATTTCATCACACAACTCACATGAACAGTCATCTAAAAACATTCCACAAGTCAGCTTACAATGCCTAGCATAATGTATGCTCCTGACTCAACTCTCAGTATGCAATGTGGTACCATCCCGGAAATAGTCCATCCCTATGGTAAGATGATACAGTAGTTTGTCAGGGTCACTCTATTGTGCACAGGCCGCTCCCCCCAATGGTGATCAGCCATGGGTGTCAGAAGGAGTTCCAAACAGATGTGGCCCCCCAGTATCCCAGTACCTTACAGCCAATCATCCTATTTCCGTCATGCAAATGTAGCATGTCACATGGGCACCATCAATGCATGACCCGGCCAAATCCTTCCTCACAAGGGTGACCTGTCATGCACCCCCCATGTACATACATACCGCCCCAACATGGGCTCACCAATGCACTGACCGTGGTCCTTGCAAGGTTAACCACCTGGTCCTGGCATCTCACGTGTCTATATGTAGCATATCACTATAGCACCATCAATGTATGACCCTGTCCAGGAACAAATCCTTCCTGGCTAGGGTAACTCTTCATACACCCTCATGGGTATCTATCTACGTATATCCACCCGCATTCGATAACCATGGGCACCATCAATGTATGACCCGGTCCAGGAACAAATCCTTCCTGGCTGGGGTAACTCTTCATACACCCCCCATGGTATCAATGCACAAGTCATCATCTCATAAACCAACTATTACTATTCCAACATTATCATACATATTCGTCACACATCAATAGTACACAACATAGACTAGGAAGCCGGTGTGAAGTATTGGGTATTTGGGTTGGCACCCAGATACTACATGATTATGGGGTACGAACCTGAACCAGATCGGACAAGGGTAGACAAGGACGGACAAGGTAGGTTTTCTCAAGGAAAGGACACAAGTTCAACCGAGAAGGAAACCCGATAGCTCTCTCTCAAGGAAAGGAAACGAGCTCATCCGAGTAAGGAAACCCGGTAACTCTCTCTCAAGGAAAGGAAACGAGCTCATCCGAGTAAGGAAACCTAGTAGCTCTCTCTCTCAAAGAAAGGAAGCGAGTTCATCAGCTCTAAAGAACAAACCCCGGGTAAGGAACCCGGAATATTGAGATTCGCCAGAAAGGACTAAGAGCCACGTCCTGTATACTTGTATATACTACGTAATGAGCTCAGTCCAACATACCCAACCCGGTATCCGACACCTCCACAAACACTACTATAAGGTATTTGGGAGTTTACAGGATCAAAATACCGACTTCACACGCATGCACAGAGGGTTCTTACAATGGTTCTTACAACATTAACTCTCCCACGAGAACACTATCAAATTCTTCACACAAAAACATCACAAACATAAACATATCACATCTATTTGTCACAAGGCATTGTTTTTTTGGGAAAAACAACACATAGCAAGGACATGCAAATAGCTTCATAGTTGGACTCCCTAGCTCCCAACTATGGTATCTAAGGCTGTTATTAACATAATAAACCCTCCCTTACCTAACCCAGAGTCCTTCTCGCATAGCCCAACGATGCTGTAACACGATATTCTTAAGCTTGCTCAAACGCAGTGTCCTTGCGAAGGCCGAGAAGAAGAGGGTCGGACTCCGTTCTCTTCGAACTTTATGAAGAGCAGTCTAAAGCTTCCACTCTGGTCACGAGGTTCCTCTTGACGTAGGGGGGTCCCATGGCAGCTACGGTGATCCTTGGGGGTTGAAGGCGACACAAGGGGGTTGAGAAAGAGTGGTTTCTGGGTGTAGGTAAGCTTAAGAAAGAGAGGAGAAAAAGACGCAAAGAAGAAGAGAAAGAAAAACACGCTTCTGTTGCGTACTTTGATGCATATATATATATATATATATATATATGGCTGACATAACATGTCCACTTTACGTGCACGATCAGCAACCACAGACCAGCAGAGTTGACTTAACACATCCATCATTAAACACGCATACCAAGGTAGAACAGTAACAAACAACAATTACCAAAATAAATCAAATAATCAAGCAACATAACACACCTTAACATCCAGCTCAGCAAAGAGAAATTTTGGGGTGTTACACTCCTCGTCGCTACGGCATCACTAACTCTAATCATGTGAATTTTAAATTTTAATGAAAAATCCATTAATTTCATTATGAAAATGGTAGTAAGTTTTTCGCAATAATACAATCATCGTACACATGATACAATGACAATAATTGAATATGTAACGACCCGCCTCGTTGCTACTATATCATTAACTCTTACCGTACAAAATTTAACTTTTAATTAAAACTTCATTAATTTGATTATGAAAATGATGGTCAATTTTTTTGCGATAATATAATTATCATACACATATTACAATTACATAATTCAACACATATGTACATATATAATAAATCAGTACATGTCATACACATGTTAGAACTTCCTTTAGTTTTACACGTATATACACTGAAATTACATATCAAACAAAAAGCCAAAGACTAGCTAAGAAAGACTTGATTAACAAAACACAACTCTTTCTCCAAAAAGAAATCCAACGTCATCACGTCAGCTTGGCGACTCCAACCAAAAGGAAGATCTCCCTCCAAGGTCACCTACTGCTGCTCATCTACTCACACGAACGAACGTTTGCGATCATCAAAGGTACCAACCACACGGTACAACAAATGCAAGGGTGAGTTTATTATATAAAACCAACAAACATCAGATAGTAGCAATTGGGAAGGAAACAACATTACCCACCACAATCATTAACAAAAATCCATGATTCCAATACACACTCAACAAATCAATCATCCAACGTATTTCACAACTTAAACAATCATCCATAGAATGATGCATGCACCTAACTCATCTATCAGCATGCAATGTGGTACCATATCTCGGAAATAGCCTCTCACAGGAAAAATGATTCACTGCCTATCAAGGCCACCCTGTCGTGCACTGGTCATTCCCCTACCCGGTGATCAGCCAGCGTTGCTAGGGAATTCCAAACCTGATGACCCCTTAGTACCTACATTTTCAGCCCACTGAAACCCACAGGTATGCGCGTGCCTTCATTCTATTTCCATCCATGCACATGAAGTATGAAACCTGGGCATCATCAATGTATGACCATGGCCAGGAACAAATCCTTCCCTGCAAGGATGACCAGTCATACACCCCCTATGTACATACATAACACACCAATGTGGGCTCACCGATGCACTGACCGTGGCTAGGAACAAATCCTTCCCTGCAAGGATAACCAATCGATCTCTGCACCCCACGTGTATATACACAACATACAATCATTTCACCATCAATGTATGACCATGGCCAGGAACAAATCCTTCCCCGCAAGGATGACCAGTCATACACCCCCATGGGTATCCATGTATATCTACATCAAATAATGACAACCATGGGCACCATCATGGCCAGGAACAAATCATTCCCCGCAAGGATGACCAATCATGCACCCCCCATGGGTATCAATGTACATACACATCACCTCATCTTGATATCATCATCATATATATCAAATTCATCTCATTTCAACATCATCCTCATAAACATCAACTTCATCTCATTTCAACATCAACATCCATTTTATCATCATCTCATTTAAACATCATAAACCACATCATCATTATATCATTTATACATCATCAAACACATCATCATTATTTCATTCAATCATCACCAACACATCAATAACATCTCATTTCAACATTATCAATGACATCATTATCACTTCATCCATCCACAATCTATATTACCACGAGACTGGTGTTTTAGGAAAATTCT
This sequence comes from Glycine latifolia, assembly GCA_013407115.1. Taxonomy (NCBI): domain Eukaryota; kingdom Viridiplantae; phylum Streptophyta; class Magnoliopsida; order Fabales; family Fabaceae; genus Glycine; species Glycine latifolia. The sequence continues at coordinate 21,562,295 of CM023941.1, read as the reverse complement.
AAATTAAAGAGGAGAACTACAATATAGAAAACACACTCTTATGCCCATTTAAAGATTTAATAAATAATTAAATCGAAAAACATATTATAAAATTTTGGGTAGAGTCTCCTATATAATTAAGACTTTTCCCAAAAATCCAATCAATTACAACAACAACATCATTCACAGTTTTATCCATCAATAATAATTTCACCGCATTCCATTAGTTAAAAACATCATTCGTCTTGAAAACAAGCACACACGCAGGGACAAACACACATCAATCATAATATACATGGCACCTCGTTAGTTAAAAACTTAGTTTTTCTTGAAAACCAGCACACGGCAGGGACATGCAGATATCCTCATAGTTGGACTCCCTGGCCCCCAACTATGGTACCAAAACTATAACTAAATAATAAACTCTCCTTACCTAACTAGGAGTTCCCCTGTTAAAACCTCACATTGTTGTTTTGAAGATCCTTCAATACACGTGTTTTCGTCCAAATGCAGAGCTCTATATACCAAATCGAAGACAATTTAATATAGATTTCCAAGGTAAGATCAATATTAACATTTGGGGTCAAATACCCACTCAAATTCAAAAAGGGGCTAAAAAGGTATTTTTGGAGTTTATATCAAAAGACATCATTTTGAAATTCCGATCACACCAATGTGACCGGGGTTCAACAAGGATCATATAAATGACATCAATTTCATAAAAAGGAGACCTTAACTACATCTTATTTTCAAAGGGTTTTTCAAAGGAAGTGTAAAACTCCCAACAACGATACCCAAAACACAAGAGACACTAATAGAAGCTTAAACTAGCTAGGAGAAGACAAAAGAAACTAAGATTACCTCAAGGAAACCAAGAAAGGAGGATTGGAGGCTCCGTTCTCTACCAAAATTTTGAGAAGAGTTCAAAGATTCCGCTTCGATTAAAGGGTTTCTCTCCATGCGGTGGTCTTGTGGCAAGCAACCGCGGTCCGTGGTAGTCCCCGGTGGTCTTGGGTGGTGGAGGATGGTGGTGGGAGGTTGGGGGCTGCTTAGATGAGGAAGAAGACCAGATTTTCGTGCTTCTTCACGTTGCTGGATATTTAACGCCACCTTGACTCGCCCAAGCGAGCAAAAATGCCTGCAAAATTCGCCTAGGCGAGCTGACCCAATTTTAGAATTTCTATTTTAGTGAAAAATTAATTTCTCACGCTACACATATATGGGTTAGGAACGTATCTTTAAAATTTGAAGGCAATCCAACGGTTAACCAATCCAGAATGGTGATTTTACTAAAATAGGTTTTCGGGTCAAACTCAGAATCACACAATTCAACGCAGCTCAAACAAACTCCACATAACTTGACATCTACACCAAGCAATAGCACAACAATCATTCAACTAATCCAAACTTATCAAACAATCAAATAACACAACAATCACATCAAACATCTATTTTCAATTTATCGAAATTTCAGGGTGTTACAGAATACATATGTATACATATACTAAATTAGTACTCATCATTCACATGTTTAGAACTTAATTTAGTTTTAAATGTATTTACAACTCAAAATACACATTTCCACAACAAGAATTAAGGGACTAACTATGAAAGAGTTGATTAACAAAACACAACTCTTTCCAAAAAGAATTCCAATGTCATTACGTCAGCTTGGCGGCGCCAACAAAAAGAAGATCTCCCTCCAAGGTCACCTACTGCTACTCAGCTGCTCACACGAATGAAAGTTTGCGATCATCACAGGTACCAACCACACGGTACAACAAATGCAAGGGTGAGTTTATTATATAAAACCAACAAGCATCAGATAACAACAATTGGAAAGGAAACAATATTAACAACCATAATCATTACCAAAAGTCTATCAGTCCAATACACACTCGACAAACCAGCATCCAATTCACTTCACAACTCAAACAACCATGCTCAGAATGATGCATGGCCCTGACTCATCTCTCAGAATGCAATGTGGTACCATCCTCATAGAAATAGCCTCTCTCATGAAAATGATGTAGTAACTCGTCGAGGTCACCTTGTCGTGCACTGGTCGCTCCCTCCCAATGGTGATCAGCCCTGAGTCACAAGGGAGTTCCAAATAGAGTGATTGCCCCCTAGTACCCCTGGTACTTACGGTCCATCATTCTATTTCCATCCATGCAAATATGAAGTATGAAACATGGACACCATCAATGCATTGACCATGGATAGATAGGGACCGTAATTTTAAACAATCCCTTTCTCTCTTGGGATTCCTTAAAATTCATAAACCCTCCCTCGCAATGTTATCCAGTCATGCACCCTCCATGTACATACACAACATCACCAATGCACTGACCGTGGCTAGGAACACATCCTTTCTTGCAAGGGTAACCAACCGGTCATTGTATTGCACTTGGACATATACAACATACAACCATGGGCACCATCAATGCATGACTTGGCTAGGAACACATCCTTCCTCACAAGGGTAACCAGTCATGCACCCTCATGGGTATCCATGTATATCCACATCACACAATGACATTGTTCACATATCTCTCATCAATGTCATTATCAACCTCAACATCATATCATCTCAATATCATCATCATGCATATCAATATCATCTCATTTCAATATCATTAACCACATCAATATTATCTCATTTGAGCATCGTCAACCACATCAATAACATCTCAATTTCAATATCATCAACAACATCAACATCATTTTATTTCAATATCATCATCATAAACATCAATATTCAACATCATCAACCCAATCACATTATCCCATTTCAACATCATCTCATTCATTCATAATCCATATTACCATGAGACTGATATTTTAGGAAAATTCTAAATTAAAGAGGAGGACTGCAATATAGAAAACACACTCTTATGCCCATTTAAAAATTTATTAAAGAATTAAATAGGAGGACGCATTATAAAATTTCAGGCAAAGTCTCCTTTGTAATTAAAACTTTTCCAAAAAATCAAATCATTGTAACAACATCATTATAGTTTTATCCATCAACAAGCAAATTAATCTCATCCCATTAGTTAAAAACACAGTTTTTCTTGAAAATGAACACACAATAAGAACATACATACATCAATAATAAATATATCGCATCCCATTAGTTTAAAACATAGTATTTCTTGAAAACCAGCACACAACAAGGACAGACAGATATCCTCATAGTTGGACTCCCTGTCCCACAACTATGGTACCAAAATTATAACTAAATAATAAACTCCCCTTACCTAACTAGGAGTTCTCCCTGTTACAACTTAGCGGTGTTGTTTCGTGATCCTTCAAATATGCATGCTTGTCTAAACGCAAAGCACTATATACCAAATCAAAGATAATTTAGTATAGATTCAAAGGCAAGGTCAAAATTAACATTTGGGGTCAAATACCCACTCA
>CM023941.1:21544993-21555403 GCA_013407115.1 Glycine latifolia | reverse complement strand
GATTATGTTGATGATTATATTAATATGAGATGATATTGATGTTTATGATGACGATGTTGAAATGAAATGATGTTGATGTTGTTGATGATATTGAAACGAAATGATATTGATGTTGCTGATGATATTGAGATTCAAGTGATATTGATGTTGATGATGTCATCGTGATGGATGTATTACAAACATGGGGGGTGCAGTGACCTGTTGGATATCCCTGTGGGGAAGAGTTTACGAATTTTAAGCATTCCTGGAGTGGAGAAGGGATTGCTTAGGATTCCAGTCTCTATCCACGGTCAGTGCTTTTGATGGTGCCCATGTTTGTATGTTGTGTATGTGCATGGGGGGGTACATGACTTATTGGATATCCTTGTGAGGAAGGGTTTATGAATTTTAAGCATCCCTAGAGAGAAAAAGGGATTTTTTAGAATTCCAATCCCTATCCACGGTCAGTGCATTAATGGTGCCCATGTTTCATACTTCATAATTGCATGGAAATATAATGGTGGTAGTAAGTATCAAGGGTACTTGGGGCATATCACTCTGTTTGGAACTCCCTTGAGACTCAGGCTGATCACCCTATAAAGGAGCGACCTGTGCACAACAGGGTGATCTCGATGAGCTACTACATCATTTTCCTAAGTGAGAGTGCGTGTGGGCACGCTTAGGCTATTTCCTGAGGAATGGTACCACATTGCATTATGAGAGTTGAGTCAGGTGCATGCATCATTTAGAGCATAATTAGTTTGAATTGTGGAAAAAGTGGATGACTAGTTTGTTGAGTGTGTGTTGAACTGACTGATTACTGAGAATGATTGTGGTTGTTATTGTTGTTTCTTTCTAATTTTTGTTATCTGAAACTTGTTGATTCTGCATAATAAACTCACCCTTAAAATTTTTGTACCGTGTGGTTGGTATCTGTGATGATCATGAACTTTCGTTCGTGGGAGGAAGTGAGCAGCAGTAGGTGACCTTGGAGGGAGATCCTTTTGTTGAAGCCGCCAAGTCAAAATGATAACGTTGGAATTCATTTTGGGAGAGAGTTGTGTTTTGTTATTAACTCTTTCTTAGTTGATGCTTGATTCTCTTTAATCAGGCATGTAAACCCCAAGCTTATATATTCATTAAAAGATAAATATGTTCTGATATGTGAATGATATATAATGGTTTAAAATATACATACATATGTATTTATTTATGTATTTGTGCGTTATTTGGTAAGTGTATTTGAAAATAATAGGAATACACAATAACCAAGAGGTGGGGTTGAATTGGTTTAAACTTGGTCTTTTAAAATTATTTAGAAAATCAGAGTTATAGGATCTTAATCACAATTAAACCAAGAATGCTTCAAATCAATCAAACCACTCAACCTAAGACAATTTCTTCAAAAAAATAAAACTTGTTAAGTAATGAAAATAATACCAAAAATTAATGATCAGGATAACAAGTAGAGTTTAAGGAATAGAAAACCAACACAAGAATTTATACTGGTTCACTTCTCAAGAGAAGCTACATCCAATTCTTCTAATCAACACTAGATTAGAATTCCACTATTATAAAATTTCAGTTCTTACAAGCTTTACAACAACTACTCTTCATCAACACTATAAAGAACAGAAATCTAAAACCCTATTAGATTCCTAATGATCAAGACATAGAGAACCCTTCTCTACTCTTCCCTCTAAAGAAATCCACTCTAGAAAAACTTAAAGAACCCTTTACAATAGTTTCAAACTACCAAGAATACAAAAACGAAATTACAACAAGAGATAATGGAGAGAGACAACCTGATGATCAAATGAATATGGTTTACCAATCAGATTTGAAATGCAGAAATCAATTTCAAAACTTTCTCTCCAAAACTTCTTTGAAAAACTTGCCCAAGAAATCTTTCAATACACCATGAAGATTAAAAAGTGGGACAAGAGCTTTGTTAACTCAGAAAATCCTTTCTAACTTTGAGAAGGCTTGAATATGCTCAGAAATATCGAAGTATGTAAGTAGTAAGTTCAGACAAGCCTTCATTCTATTTATAATAAATGTTTATAACAAAATGTAATCGATTAAAGTGTCATGTAATCGATTAAATTATCTTATGTAATCAATTAAATTGCCAAATAATTGATTAAAATGTTCTTAGTATAACCTGGGAACTGCAACAAGCAAAATAATTGATTAATCTGAGTCGTAATCTATTAAAGCAGTCAGGTTCAGTTTTAAAAACAAGCTTGTGTAATCGATTACAAATTCTGGTAATCGATTAAAGCAGTCATGCATATTAAACAATGAACTTAAGTAATCAATTACGATATCATGGTAATCGATTAAGACAGTGAGACATGCTTTTCATTTTGTGATAGAGGGCTATTTAAGGATCAAGCCAAAGGTCTAGAAGGACAGCTCGAAGCACTTCCTTTGGGGAACATTGAAGGACCCATGAGAAGAGCTAGAACCTAAGCCATTCAAGATCAAGTCAAAAGTCTTGTCTGTTGTAATAAGCAAGTGTTGTCTGTATTAATCGATTACAACGTATCTGTAATCGATTACACAAGCAAATCTTGTCTGTTTTAATCGATTACAACATATCTGTAATCGATTACACAGGCATTTCTGTCTATTTTAATCGATTACAATGTTGCTGTAATCGATTACACAATATTGAGACGCTCTATTTTAATCGATCACGCTTCGTTTTAATCGATTATTTTCATTTAAAATGGTAGTGCTTCTATAGATTTTTGTTGTTTTTGTAATGGGCTTTGATATTTTCACAAATAGGCCTAAACTTACGTTTTTAGGTGTTTATTAGAGGCTTAGCCATATAAATACTCAGACTTTGCTATTTTTGGTTAACTTTGATTAATGAAATTAAGCATTTTGCTTGCATTGAGAGCTTAGCCTCTTATTGGTTCTTGAGTGAAACCAAATTGATTCTTATCAAGGAAGCTTTCCTTTGTGGCGAATCCTCCTCCGACTTATCGCTCCATTACGGATCGTGGCGTCATTCCTAAACATTCCTTAATCTTCTCCATTTTTTTCTATTTGAGTTTCAAACCCCAATTCATTGAGTCTTGAAGTTTGCAATCCGGAAACGATCCAAGCCAAGCATTCATGTCTTGGTAGTCATCGTGTGGTAATCAGAGCTTAATTCTGGAAAGCTTTTTGTTAAGATTTCTATCTATGTTATTTTGCATTTTCTTTTTATTTTTATTTCCGGAAAATGAAAACTGAAAATTCTTGATTCTTGCTTGTTTGTTGTTCTTTGTGTGTTTCTTGTGTGATTTTTGAGTTTATCTTGCAATTGCTTTCATTTTCCCTTTCGTTTTGTTGAATTTGGAGTTGTTTTGAATATGGGTTGTTCTTCATATTCTTTGTGTTCTTCATGAAACTCATAGCACTGCTAGAAATTTACTGAGTTTGATTCATAAAATTATGTCTAGAGAGTTTTGGGGTGTTTGTACAAATATCAAAAGTTTTGGGTCCTAAAAGAGAAATTATGAAGGACCAAAAGGCAATTATTAAAAAGTATATTGGGGTCCAAATGAAAATACCAAAAAATATGAGGACCCACGTATAAAAAAAATTGACAGCCAAATTTTAAAATTAACAACCCACTCTCTTAGTGTGTGCTTTTGATTGTTTTATAGCACTATCTTTTTACATAATTACAGTGGTTTATATTTTAGTCAATATTTCTTTTATCTTCATAATTGTCTTCTTTAACATTCCTTTTGAGTTGTGCTTTTATTGCTTGTTTTCTAAATTTCCAAGGTTTTGTCTTAGAGTTTTCTTTCTTCCTTGACATCTTAAGTTGAGTTTGGATTTGTTTCATCTTTCACATTGGATATTCTTTGAATTGGAATCCTTGGTTGCTTTCAAGAGTTGAAGAAGAGTTAGAGAGTGGAAAAAGACAAGAGTGAACCTTATAAAAAAAGTCTTGCAAGTGTGAAACACGAGTGTTGAAGAGTGTAAACACTTAGTGAGTAGTCAGGTCCATTATTGTTTTTGTTTTACAAACCTTTTCTTGTAGCAATGCTGTCCAATGTTTATAGTGATCCACCTTCACCAAGAACCGCTATGCTAATGACTTCATTGGCTAAGCAAATGGATAGGTTGCAAAGAAATGTTGAAAGAAGCATGGACGAACGTTTTGATGAGATACAAAGAAGTACTAATGAGTTGAGTGGAAGAATGGAGGATATGGAGAGAATGAGACATCATAGGTCACCTCATTCGTCTCTAAGGAGTGATGATTGTAGAAGGCATAGGCCTAGGAGGAATAGCGATGGAATGGAAGATGTGAAATTAAAACTTCCTAAGTTTCTAGGTACTAATGATCCAGAGGCTTACCTTGATTGGGAAATTAAAGTCGACCAAATTTTTGATTGTCACAATTTTAGTGAAGAAAAGAAAATGAAGTTGGCTAGTTTAGAATTTGAAGGGTATGCCATGGCTTGGTGGACTCAAGTACAAATGGAAAGAGAAAGATTGAGGAGACATAGACCGGACACATGGTTGATAATGAAAGGTATCATGAGGGAGAGATTTGTTCCACCTCAATACATAAGGGATTTGCATAACAAATTACAAAGGCTTTATCAAGGAAATAGATGTGTTGATGACTATTACAAGGAGATGGAGATTTCTTTGGTAAGAGCAAACATTGAGGAGACTAATGAGGCTACAATGGCTAGATTTTTGAATGGCTTGAATAGGGACATTCAAGATGTTGTAGAGCTTCAAACCTACAACACCATGGATGAACTTATACATAGGGCTATGAAAGTGGAGCAACAATTGAAGAGAAAACAAGCCTACAAGAAGTCTTCATATGGTCATTTTTCTTGGAAGGATAAGGACACTTCCAAGAAGGAGGGTTCTTCTTTTCAACATGTTGAAAGAAAGTCTTCAAGAGGTACTACTATTTCTCCTACTCAAACTCCTTCCAATAAATCTAGTTCAATTAAATGTTTGGGTAAGCGTCATATTGCATCCCAATGTCCAAATAAAAGGACCATGATTGTGTTGGAAAATGGAGAGGTGGATAGTGAGTCCTCTAGGAGTTCTCATAGTTCCTCTAGTGAAGGTGAGGATGATTGTTTTCTTAAACTGGAAGAGGGAGATCTTTTAATGGTAAGACGTCTCATGGGAAGCTTGTGCAAAGATAGAGATGATGCACAAAGAGAAAACATTTTCAATTCTAGATGCTTGGTGAGTGGGAAGGTTTGTTCTCTAATCATTGATGGAGGAAGTTGCACCAGTGTTGCAAGTACTAGACTAGTGGAGATGCTTGGTTTAAAAACCGCCCCTCATCCTAAACCCTTATAAATTGCAATGGTTGAGTGACAATGGTGAGTTGGTGGTGGATAAGCAAGTGTTGCTTACATTCTCCATTGGCAAATATGTGGATGAAGTGCTTTGTGATGTGGTTCCCATGGAAGCTGGCCATGTGTTGCTTGTTAGACCTTGGCAATATGATAGAGATGTGGTACACAATGGGGTCACCAATCAATACTCTTTCCTTCATAAAGGTAAAAAGGTAGTACTCTCACCTTTGTCTCCAAGTGAGGTGTGTAAGGATCAAATAAAAATGAGATTGAAGAGAGAAAAAGAAAAGAAAATTAAAGAAGAAAAGAGTCCTTTGAGAGAGAAAAGCCAAAAAGAGAAAGATGGCAAAAAGAGTGAAAAAGGAGAACAAAAAAAGAGAGACAAAAAGAGTGAAAAAAAATTAGAAATAAAAGAAAGCTTGTTCATCAAACCTAAGGAGGTTAAAAGAGTGATGCTAGCTAGACAACAATTGTATTTACTCATTCCCAATTATATGTTCTAGTGTCCTTAAGTTGCCTCAAGGTTTTGATACACTTTTAAAGGAGTTTGAGGATGTCTTTCCAGAAGACATACCCCATGGCTTATCTCCTTTAAGAGGAATTAACCATTAAATTGATCCTGTTCCGGGAGCTTCACTTCCTAATAGGGCGGCCTATAGGAGTAATCCAGAAGAGACCAAGGAGATTCAGAAGCAAGTTGAAGGGTTGATGCAAAAAGGATGGGTGAGGGAAAGCTTGAGCCCATGTGCAATGCCAGTCATCCTAGTCCCTAAGAAAGATGGCAAATGGAGGATGTGCATGGATTGTAGACCCATCAACAACATCACCATGAGGTATAGACATCCTATCCCTAGACTTGATGATATGTTGGATGAACTTCATGGTTCTTGTGTTTTCTCCAAAATAGATTTGAAAAGTGGTTACCATCAAATTAGAATGAGAGAAGGTGATGAATGGAAAACTGTTTTCAAAACTAAGTTTGGACTTTATGAGTGGTTGGTCATGCCTTTTGGCTTAACCAATGCACCAAGCACTTTCATGAGACTCATGAACCATGTTTTGAGACACTTTATTAGGAAATTCGTGGTTGTTTACTTTGATGATATCTTGATTTATAGTTTAACAATGGATGACCACTTTGACCATGTTAGGAGTGTCTTGGAAGTGCTTAGACATGAAAACTTGTTTGCTAATTGTGATAACCCTAAGTTATGACATGGTTGGTGCCATACCTCCCCACGCGATAGCGCGGGGATTCACATCAGAAAACCCTGTTAAGGGTGTGGCGCGGATGGCGCCAGGTCTGGCGCTGATGGCGCCAAAGTTTTCCAGCTCACGCGGATAGCGCCATTGGTGGCGCGGATCGCGCGGCAAGTGGCCTGGAAAACCATTTCTCACTGGAATTCCACGCGGTCAGCGCCAGGTGTGGCGCGGATGGCGCCACAGGTTCTGGAAGCTGACGCTGATGGCGCGGAAGTGGCGCTGATAGTGCCAGAAGCACCGCCATTATGGCGCGGATCGCGCGGGATGTGCGCGGATCGCGCCAGAGCTCGGGCAGACTGGGTATTTAAGGGCAGTCGCGTTTTTGAGAAGAGGAACTTCTTCTTCTTCCTCTCCTCTGTCCCAGCCTCCATTTTTGATGAAACCAAGCTTCCTAGGACCCCCTAGGCTAACCTAAACACGTTCCTGTGACCTAGAAACGTGTTCTAACCGATTGAAAGCTAAAATCCTTCATCATTTCCTAAGATTTGAGCAAAATCCTTTCCCTCCGAGAAATCCCTGAAACCGGAGTGTTGGCGAGAACCAAAGGCGCAGAACGGACTACAGAGCTTGGGAAAGTTGTCCTCCAGCCTTTTGGGTCGCCACTGAGGTAAGAAATGTAAATTTCTCCGGTTGATTTTGAATTTGAGAAATTCTTGGATTTTGTGAGTTATGTTGCTCTAGGGCTAGAATTAGCCCAAAGTTCTGTTGGGAAACTTGTTTTGAACTGCTTAATGATGAAGGAATAGCTTTCAGTTGTTGTTTCTGATGACTTTGGACATTGGCTCTGTGAATGCATGAGTGACCGGTGTAGAGTCATTTGTTTATGGTTTTCTGACAAGCATGAGTCATGACTGAGACTGATTGAACCCTAGGATAGGGGATTCTGTATATAATATGTTGTGTTAAATACTTATGGACTGGTTTTGATATTGAATGTCCCTTGAATAGGGCGTGATTTTGTAACTGTTGGTGGCGGGTGCCACAAATCAGGGCAGGAACCGCAGACTGATACCTTGCCAGGTAAGTTCTGAGTCCCTGGGGATTGATTCCCATTGGTTGCACACCACACTCCTGGGGAGTGATGGTCATATTCATACCGCATGCATTGGTTGTTGCATACTGATATGATGCTGTATAAATGAAATTAATTGTGTTATGATCTGTGAATGGCATTGAGTGAATCTCTGCCAGATAGTTAAGGCATTGAGTGAATCTCTGCCAGATTCTGACGGCATCAAGTGAATCTCTGCCATGAGCTGAGGCATTGAGTGAATCTCTGCCAGATCCTGACGGCATCGAGTGAATCTCTGCCATGAGTGAGGCATTGAGTGAATCTCTGCCATGGATGTGATATTGATTGGATCTGTATACTTGTCTGATGCTTGTGTTATGAATTGTGGGCCAGGGTGGGAAGGAATTTCCCAGGACCCTGAGCTTACTGAGATGTATATCTCACCCCGTGTGGGGATTTGTGATTTCAGGTGACTCTTCAGATAGAAGAGAAGAGCAGACTCAGGGCAGGAGGCCCAGTTGAGACTAGGCTGCTTGACTTAGGAGCAGCATGAAGAGCTTGCAGGCTCTGTTTTGAGTTTCTTTTTGGTGTATAGTTCTGTACTCCCTCATGGAGGGCTGCTATTCTTTTGTACCACCACGGTATGTGTGGTGTGGACTATGGAAATTGATATGTACATGTACAGAACCCTGTTATATATGATATGTGACTTTACCCTGAGTATAATTGTCTTATATCTGTTATCTGCCTGTATTATTAAAATGTCTGGTTTTGATATATGAATGGGGAAACTGGATCAGCATGGGATTGTATTGTGTTTTGTATAATTATAATTTCACAGGTTAATATTCCATACATAATAGGGATAAATGCACATTTTGCACCCATCAAGTAGTGTTTTTAGGTTTTGTTGTGAGTGCTAAGGGAGTCCAAGTGGATGATGAGAAAATTAAAACTATTAGAGATTGGCCAACACCAAAAATGCGAGTGATGTGAGAAGTTTTCATGGGTTGGCTAGTTTTTATAGAAGATTTGTTAAAGAGTTTAGCACCATAGCATCTCCTTTGAATGACATTGTTAAGAAAAATGTGGTATTTAAGTGGGAGAGTGAACAAAAAAATGCCTTCAATGAATTGAAGGAGAAGTTGACAAATGCATCCATTCTTGCCTTACCAAATTTTTCTAAATCTTTTGAAATTGAATGTGATGCATCCAATGTTTAGGGGCTGTTTTGTTACAAGAATGTCACCCAATTGCTTATTTTAGTGAAAAACTTAAGGGTGCTATCTTGAATTATTCTACCTATGACAAGGAACTTTATGCACATATTAGAGCTTTGCAAACTTGGCAACATTATCTCCTTCTTAAGGAGTTTGTGATTCATAGTGACCATGAGTCACTTAAACATTTGAAAAACCAAGGAAAGCTTAATAAGAGGCATGCCAAATGGGTAGAAATCTTGGAACAATTTCCTTATGTGATTAAACACAAGCAAGGCAAGGTTAATGTTGTAGCTGATGCATTTTCAAGGAGATATGCTTTAATCTCCATGCTTGAAACCAAGATGTTTGGGTTTGATCACATAAAAGATTTGTATGCTCAAAACCATGACTTCTCTAAATTGTTTGAGTTGTGTGAAAAAGGGTCTCACCAAGGATTCTTTAGGCATGACGGATACTTGTTTAAAGATAAAAGATTGTGTTTGCCTCAAAGTTCTTTGCGTGAACTCATGATTTGTGAAGCTCATAAAAGGGGTTAATGGGACACTTTGGGGTTGAAAAGACTTTAAACATTTTGCATGAACATTTCTTTTGACCTAAAATGAAACATGATGTCATCAAATATTGTTTTAATTGTATTGTGTGTCATAAGGCTAAGTCCAAAGTCATGCATCATGGTTTATATACTCCTTTGCCAATACCTACCTCACCTTGGACCGATATTTCCATGGATTTTGTACTTGGCCTTCCAAGGTCCAAGAGAGGCAAGGATTCTATTTTTGTGGTTGTTGATAGGTTTTCCAAGATGGCACATTTCATTCCATGTCACAAGGTAGATGATGCTTGTTATGTGGCGGATTTTTTCTTCCAAGATCATATTGTTAACTTTTGGACGTTTCTCAACTTGTAGAACTCGGATTGGCGCAATTCCAAAACGATGTGAAAGAGGATGTTCTGAAATGCAATTTAGACACAAGAAACACCGAAAAAGGATAAGTAAAATGAGACTTATGTAAATAAGAAATTCGGGCTGAATTACAGAATTTAGAAATGCGGAAATTTAAACAAGAAAACAGAAAGTGTGCAAGGGAAGTAGCAAATAGGTGCCACAAACAATTGATGTTTGATAAGCCTTGATGATCGCCACAAGAATTGAGCAATTCTTGATAAGATCAAAATGGTTCAAGGAAGAACCCTAGCAGAGACAATTCTCAAGCTAATGATAAAATCCAACAGCCAAAAGTCTCTTCTCTATTCACTTCAGAATTGATTTATACAAATTAGTTCTCATGCATCTAGTAGAAAATAAAAGAAAATTAAAATCTCTACATTGTAAGAATAACTAAAATGCCTTAGTGGTTAAGTGAGGCATAACTAAGCTTGGGGTTCAGGTCTCAAAACCAGCTACAAGCACTTCATTACTATTATTTTTTATTATTATTAAAGGCCTATGTCAATAATTGCTTTTATTATCACTCCAAGCAAGCAATACATGTGACTAGTAGTCCACTCATGCAGCCCTGTAGATTTTGGGTTCCCTCATGCAATTGGATTGCCCTCAGATTAGCCATTATATGTTGCAAAGCTTCTT
>CM023941.1:21484984-21544983 GCA_013407115.1 Glycine latifolia | reverse complement strand
GGTCTTTTTAGCTCTTGCTCTTGTCATGGGTCCTCCTATGCCTTGTATTGGGTCTTGGTCTTGGGGTTGGTCTTTGATGTCAGGTTGACCTTTGATGCCCTTATCATTCCCTCCTTCTTGAAAAACATTTGCCCTCAAATAAACTAAATCGTCACCTACATCAAAAAGAGATAGATCAGCCACATTAAAAGTAGGACTTATAGCATACTCACCCGGCAATTCAATTTTGTAGGCATTATCATTGATCTTGGCCAGTACTTGAAAAAGACCATTTCCTCTTGGCATAAGCTTCAACTTCCTTTGTGAAGGGAACTGCTCTTTCCTAAAATGCACCCACACCCAGTCACCTGGTTCAAATGTTACCTTTTTCCTTCCTTTGTTTGCATACTTTGTATATCCTTCTACTTTCTTCTCAATTTGAGCCTTGACTTTCTCATGCAACTTCTTGACATATTCTGCTTTAACCTGCCCAGACTTATCTTTAAATTGAGAAATGTTAGGTAAAGGCAACAAATCCAAAGGAGTCAAAGGATTAAATCCATAAACAATTTCAAATGGTGACATCTGAGTAGTACTATGTACAGCCCTATTATAAGCAAATTCAACATGTGGTAAACACTCTTCCCAAGTCCTAAGATTTTTCTTAATAACAACTCTAAGAAGAGTAGAAAGAGTTCTATTGACCACCTCAGTTTGCCCATCGGTTTGGGGATGACATGTAGTTGAAAACAACAATTTAGTTCCAATCTTACCCCACAAAGTTCGCCAAAAGTGACTAAGAAATTTTGCATCTCGGTCACTTACAATACTCCTAGGTAAACCATGCAATCTTACCACCTCCTTGAAGAACAAATCAGCAACATGACAAGCATCATCTACCTTCTTGCATGCTATGAAGTGAGCCATCTTAGAAAACCTGTCAACCACCACGAAAATTGAGTCCTTTCCTCCCTTGGATCGAGGCAAACCTAGAACAAAATCCATAGAAATGTCAATCCAAGGATGTTCAGAAACTGCCAATGGAGTATATAAACCATGTGGCATGACCTTGGATTTGGCTTTCTTGCATACAAGACATTTATCACAAAGCTTATGCACATCATGCTTCATGTGAGGCCAATAGAAATGCTCATGCAAGATGTCATATGTCTTTTGTACCCCAAAGTGCCCCATTAAGCCCCCTTCATGTGCCTCTCTAACAAGCAAGTCCCTAATTGAACCCTTAGGCACACAAAGTCTCTTGTCCCTTAACAAATACCCATCATGCATAAAATACCCATCAGATGCAGTATGAGAACATGTTTGATATTTATTAGAAAAGTCAGCATCATGCTCATACAATTCCTTAATGCACTAAAAATCGAAAAACTTAGTTTCAAGGGTAGAGAATAATGCATACCTGCGGGAGAGTACATCACCTACCACATTATTCTTACCTTTCTTATGCTTGATCACATAGGGGAATTGTTCAAGAAATTCAACCCACTTGGCATGCCTCTTGTTCAACTTTCCTTGTCCTTTCAAGTACTTCAAAGACTCATTATCACTATGAATAACAAATTCCTTGGGCAAGAGATAATGCTGCCAAGTCTACAAAGCTCTAATTAAGGCATACAATTCCTTATCATATGTAGAATAACTACGAGCAGCTCCATTCAGTTTCTCACTAAAATATGCAATGGGATGCCCCTCTTGCATCAACACAGCCCCTATGCCTACCCCAGATGCGTCACACTCAAGCTCAAAGGATTTAGCAAAATTAGGTAAAGCAAGAACAGGAGCATTAGTTAACTTTTCTTTCAAAGCAGTAAAAGCCTTCTCTTGTTGATCACCCCATTCAAAAACAACATTTTTCTTAACAATTTCATTTAGAGGTGCAACAAAAGTGCTAAAATCTCTAACAAACCTCCTAGAGAAACTTGCTAAGCCATGAAAACTCCTTGGTTTGTTGGGGATTACTCCGATAGGCTGGCCTATTAGGCAATGAAACTCCTGGAATGAGATCAATTTGATGCTCAATGCCCCTAAGAGGGGGTAGACCTTTAGGCACTTCTTTGGGAAAGACATCTTCAAAATCCTACAACAAAGAAGAAACCTCTTTTGGAAGAGAGTTAGTATGACATGTGCCCTTTGAATTACACTCTTTACTCAAAAGTAAGAGTATTGGTTTCTCAGTTGCATAGCCCTTTTCACTTCTTTTTCTTTTATAAACAGATTTGATTCTTTTCTCTCTTTCTCTTTTCCACCCTCTTTTTCCTTTTTCTTTTCACTTTGTTTTTCTTTTCTTTGTTCTTTCTCTTTTTCTTTTCTCTCTGCTTTTATTTTCTTTCTCATTTTCAATTGATCCTCACTAACTTCTCTTGGAGCCAATGGTGCAAGAGTAGTTTTGCGATCTTTATGCACAAAAGTGAACTTATTGGTGAAACCATCATGCATGACTTTCTTAGCATACTGCCAAGGTCTCCCAAGAAGCAAATGACAAACCTCCATAGGCACCACATCACACAAAACAGAATCTTCATATTTTCCTATGGAAAAACCCACTTCAACTTGGCTATTCACAGCCATCTCCCCATCTTCACGAAGCCATTGAAGTTTGTATGGTCGCGGGTGTGTCTTAGTCTCCAAATTCATTTTTGAAACCAACCTTGCACTAGCCACATTAGTGCAACTCCCACTATCAATGATCAAAGAGCATAACTTCCCTTGGATGAAGCACCTCGTATGAAAAGTATTTTCTCTTTAACAGTCATCCAATTCAGCTGCTTGACTACTCAACATCCTTCTAATCATGAATAAATCTCCTTCTGACTCTCTTTCCTCTTCATGCTCATCTTCATCGCTGGATGGGGAAGATTTTGAAGAAGAATCACTAACTATTTATCCATCCTCCTTAAGTAACATATTCTTTTTAGTTGACATTGAGAAGCTATGTGACCTCTTCCCAAACACTTGAAGCACTTAATCTCACTACTCCTTGCTTTTTTAAGTGCCTCATCGGACTTATTTTGAGTTCTTTGAGTTGTAACATTGGGATTGCTTGTTGATGACCCTCCCTCCTTCTTATTTCTATCCTTCCAATCAAGAGAGTGAAAATTAGATGAACTCCTCCTCATGACACTCTCTTCAGTTGTTGTTCCACCTTAGAAGCTTGATGTACTAAGTCCTCCAACTCCACATAATTTTGTAACTCCACAACATCCCTTATATCACTATTTAGCCCATGTAGAAAATGAGCCATAGTAGCCTCTCGATCCTCCATAACATTAGCTCTAATCATGGAAACCTCCATCTCCTTGTAATACTCATAAACACTTCTACTACCTTGTGTGAGTCTTTGGAGCTTGTTATGAAGGTCTCTTTGATAATGAGAAGGAACAAACCTTCTTCTCATCAACCTCTTCATTTCTTCCCAACTATCCACCATGGGTTCTTCATATCTCACCCTCTCCCTTTGTAGTTGGTTCCACCAGATGAGAGCATAGTCACTGAATTCCATGGTTGCCACCTTCATCTTTTTATTCTCAGTGTAATTGTGGCATGCAAATAGTTGTTAAATTTTCATTTCCCACTCCAAATATGCTTCTGGATCACTCTTTCCTTGAAAAGAGGGTATGTTCAACTTTACTCCTTCAATTCTTTCCTCTCTAGCATCACCCTCATTATTTCTCCATCTCTTCCTTCTACCTCTACCATCATCACCATTTCCTTGATTTTCTAGTTGTTCAATTCTCCTATACAGCTCCTCGGTATGTTCTGTCAACATTCTTTGCATTTGGGCTGTAATCGCATCAATAAGCAATCTATTGTCTCCTCCTGGAGGAGGGGTACCATTACCACCTGTACCTGCCATATTTCAAGTAAAGAACCAAAATAAAAAGTGAATAGGACCTCACCACTCTTCTCACATGTTTATACTCAAAGATGTACCACTCATGTATAGTGCTATCTTTTATGGCTTTTTCTCTAATGTTTCACTCTTTGCCTTTTACCACTCGTTCCCTAACTTAAAGTTCTTACCTGAACCAAAATAATCTATAATCAAGAAGTACTTTAAAGGTAACAATCATAGACCTTAAACAAAATTCTAGCACCAACAAATGCAAAGAAGTAGTAAAGAACAATTTCACTACCAATAAACAAGCAAGAGAAACTTTAATTTTATGGGAAAACAGTGATTAGATAAGACACTTGACACTTAGGAATTTTATCAAACAATTGGGGTGCATTGAAATAATGAACAAAGCTGATGTGCTTCTATTTTTTTATACTTCTTTTGCTGCAGACTTTTTTTTTTCTTTCTCTCGTTTTTTTTGTTCTTTTTTTTTATAGTCAAAATGCTTCTAATAATGAAATATGTAATTTTGTAATGAAGCTTTGAAGTTGCATCAACTGAGAATGCAACTGAACTAAAATTCCCAACAAAACAAGCAAATATTTAACGCTCAACAGAAACTTTTAGCCCAAATCACATGGATTGAAAGGATTAAAGTTTATGAACAATGATGAACATGGGATGAACTCCAAGAACACAAATGCAGAACTATATCAACTGAACAAGACTTGAAGAAAATGACAAACTAGGAAATTGAAAAACTAAATAATGACCAAACACAAGGCTGTAACAGAATTGCACAATTCAAATTGAGCAAACAGAAATTTTTGGGGTTTAGGGTTACCCAAAAATGCAGAACATGATGGATGAACTCAGCCTTATTTCCAACCCTAGAACCTTGCTGTGGATACCAAATGATGTGAATCCCCCTGCCTTGATTCAATTTCGGACCAATTCTAGGTTGGAATTCGCTCACAAATTGAACCAGAATCATATTGTTAACTTTTGGACGTTTCTCAACATGTAGAACTCGGATTGGTGCGATTCCAAAATGACGTGAAAGACGACATTCTAAAATGCAATTTAGACACAAGAAACACCAAAAAAGGATAAGTAAAATGAGACTAATGTAAATAAGAAAGTCGGGATGAATTACAGAATTTAGAAATGCAGAAATTTAAACAAGGAAACAGAAAGTGTACAAGGGAAGTAGCAAATAGGCGCCACAAACAATTGATGTTTGATAAGCCTTGATGATCACCACAGGACTTGAGCAATTCTTGATAAGATCAAAATGGTTCAAGGAAGAATCCTAGCAGAGACAATTCTCAAGCTAATGATAAAATCCAACAGCCAAAAGTCCCTTCTCTATTCACTTCAGAATTGATTTATACAAATTAGTTCTCATGCATCCAGTAGAAAATAAAAGAAAATTAAAATCTCAACATTGTAAGAATAACTAAAATGCCTTAGTGGTTAAGTGAGGCATAACTAAGCTTGGGGTCCAGGTCTCAAAACCAGCTACAAGCACTTCATTACTATTATTTTTTTATACTATTAAAGGCCTATGTCAATAATTGCTTTTATTATCACTCCAAGCAAGCAATACATGTGACTAGTAGTCCACTCACGCAGCCCTCTAGATTTTGGGTTCCCTCATGCAATTGGATTGCCCTCAGATTAGCCATTATATGTTGCAAAGCTTCTTGGGTCTTTTTAGCTCTTGCTCTTGTCATGGGTCCTCCTATGCCTTGTATTGGGTCTTGGTCTTGGGGTTGGTCTTTGATGTCAGGTTGACCTTTGATGTCCTCATCAATTACCTAGGAGTATTGTGTCGGATAGGGATTTCAAGTTTTTGAGCCATTTTTGGAAAACCTTATGGGGTAAACTTGGAACCAAGCTTCTTTTCTTCACCACATGCCATCCTCAAACGGATGGACAAATCGAGGTAGTCAACTAAACACTTTCACAACTCCTAAGGTGTGTCTTCAAAGGTAATTTGAAAACTTGGGAAGAATGGTTACCCCATGTTGAATTTGCTTATAATAGGGTAACCAATTCTACCACTTCTTTTTCTCCCTTTGAGGTTGTTTATGGTTTTAAGCCTTTATCTCCTCTTGATTTAATTCCTTTACCTAATGATTCTTCTATTTTGAGCAAGGATGAGCTTTCTAGAGCCACTTTTATTAAGGATCTCCATGAGAAGGTGCAGAATCAAATTGAGAAGAAAATGGAGCAATATGCACGACATGCCAACAAAGGGAAAAAGGCTATGGTATTTGAATCGGGTGATAGGGTTTGGTTACATCTAAGGAAGGATAGGTTTCCTTTCCAAAGGAAATCAAAACTTCAACCTCGGAGTGATGGACCTTTCAAGGTTCTTGAGAGGATTAATGACAATGCCTACAAGATTGACTGACCAAGTGAGTATGGGGTGAGTTCTAGTTTTAATGTCGCTGATCTTTCTCCTTGTGATGTAGGTGTTTTGAATGCAAATCCATGGACGGATTCTTTTCAAGAAGGAGGGGATGATAAAGGGCCATCTAAGGATCAAGCCAAAGGTCTAGAAGGAGAGCTTGAAGCACTTCCTTTGGTGAACTTTGAAGGACCCATGATAAGAGCTAGAACCCAAGCCATTCAAGATCAAGTCAAAAGTCTTGTCTGTTGTAATAAGCAAGTGTTGTATGCATTAATTGATTACACAAGCCTGTCTGTATAGCAAATCCTATCTGTTTTAATCAATTACAATGTATCTGTAGTCGATTACACAGTACTGAAATGCTCTATTTTAATTGATTATTTTCATTTAAAATGGTAGTGCTTCTATAGATTTTTTGTTGTTTTTGTAATGGGCTTTGATATTTCTGCAAATAGGCCTAAGCTTATGTTTTTAGGTGTTTATTAGAGGCCTAGCCATATAAATACTCAGACTTTTCTATTTTTGGTTAACTTTGATTAATGAAATTAAGCATTTTGCTTGCATTGAAAGCTTAGCCTCTTGTTGGGTCTTGAGTGAAACCAAATTGATTCTTATCAAGGAAGCTTTCCTTTGTGGCGAATCCTCCTCTGACTTATCGCTCTATTATGGATCATGGCGTTATTCCTAATCATTCCTTAATCTTCTCCATTTATTTCTATTTGAGTTTCAAACCCCAATTCATGGAGTCTTGAAGTTTGTAATCCGGAAACGATCCAAGCGAAGCATTCATGTCTTGGTAGTCATCATTTTGTACTATGTAATTGATTTAATAAGCATAGTAATTGATTAATATGTTCTTTATGGCTTTTCCAAATTTTAAAACAAAGCCTGTAAGCAATTAAAGCAGTGAGATTTCGTTTTTCCAAAAACTTAACCATGAGAAATTAATTTCTTATAAAACCATGAATAGCTTTAATGCTTTAATGAAATTATGTATGCATGTTAATGATTATGTTCATGTAATGCAAGGATCATAAGATTAGCCTCTCATACACTTAACCAAATTACAAAATCTTTCTTCAAATGCACAAGCTTCTTCTTTAGCTTCATCTTCTTCTTGGTCCCCCTATATCCAACAATCTATCCCTTTTTGGCTTTGAACATGCCAAATATCAATTGTCCATTTGTTTAGCTTTTAAGTGCTTTGAGGGATGAATGATAGGAGACTCAGACTTGTTAACCTGAAATTAAATCAGCTTTTTGCCAAGAACAAGTGTTAAGTATGGTTGCTTGCATAAACATTAATCAATTCCTTTAATATTTCTCCCCCTTACTTCAGCATTTTTTCAATTTAAAAAACAGAGCAGAGCAATCAGAGTACAATTATAATTATTTCTACCCCTATTTGGCTTATCAAAGACAAAAAAAATAATAATATAGTATAAGCATGGAGAATATAGGAAAAGAGAAAAACTTAACTTTTATTAAGTAAAATAGAAAGTGTAGTACATTAATCAAAGAGAACTTCAACTAGGGAACATAGACCAAAGCATAAAAACATAATAGCAACAGAAGCTGAAAAGAAAACACAAACAACTTAAATGAGTTTATCAAACTCATCAAAAATAATCCTAGCTTCTATGTTTTCTAGCCTAGACTTCATCTCTTCCAAGGATGAATTAGTCTCAGCCCTGTGCTCATGGTGGAGAGACAATAAGGCATCCATCTTTTGAATCATGAGAGATCAATCAAACTTCACATAACCTAAGATCCACATCAAGTAGTTGCACAAGGAAAATTCACACAAAAATTAAACTAATCTAAACTAATCAAATAATAAAATAACACAAGAAATACATCAAACATATATTTTCAATTATCAAAATTTTATGGCGTTACACAAAAGAAATATGACATCTTGCATGAGCATTTCTATTGGCCTCACATGGGGGTATCAAAGAGCCCCATAACATGATTGCCAAAATTATTCCAACAAAAAGCCAAGAAATTTAATATAAGAAAACCAGAATGTTTTCTCATAAGAACCAACTAAAACCATTCTTTTAAGACAAGTTGAAAAAAAATCTGAAAATACAGACATAGTTAGAAAGCATTGAACTCTCTTCTATATGTATCTAAAATGTGTAGAAATAACTTTTATTTCTATTCCAATTCCCTAATAGCGGCAAATTTGGGTTCTACCATTCTGCCACTATAAACACTAAAAAAGAAAAAAACATCAAGCTAGAATATTCAAATTTATATCATGATTATGTTTTTGAATACTTGAAACAAAAAATAAACTAAGCAATAAAGGGTAAAGATAGAGAAGTCAAGATCTTTTAAATGAATACATTGCTCTATGAAAATTAAACAAACATTTAAAACTACCTCAAAGCTAATAGCAGCATCTACCAATCTTCTAGTTACTAATGTAACATCGGAAGCTCTGATTGACCATCAAGGATCCGGCAAATGAAATAAGAATAGGACCAATATATTTAGAACAAAGAAATCAAAATTTTAATAAATCAAATGAAATTAGCTATTTACATTGAATCTGATAACTCAGGCTGACATATGTTCTTCAATCAATTATACACCTCATAAAGCCTGGACAAAAATTCTCCTAAGGCATTCTTAATATCCTCACTGTCCACATTTAGAGTGAGCCAAATTCAAAATTGATATATTTCCATGTCTTTATTTTCCCTAGTTTATAGTGCTTAGGTTCAGAGAGTAAGCAAAAAGAAAGAAAAAAGATCCATGGCAAGTTCATATCTATCCATCAAGGCATCACAATATCAACATATGTAGTGAGCTTAAACACATTTAGGATGTTTACACAAACATATTGTGTAATGTTCTTGGTAATGCCCTCAAGTTTCCTATTTTCCCATTTGACCACCCATTAGCATTAAGAGCTTTTGCTACGCTCTACAAAAATTAAGATTTTTACGATAAAATTTGAAACATATTCATTGCAAAATTTGATAAAAGAAATTACAATTTCTCTCCTCTTGCTTTTTCTGCAACAAGCCAATCATGTACATTTTTATCTACAAGAGCCTTCGACTGCATAGACACTAAATGTAGCAAATTTAAATATGCAGAGGTGCTTAAACATTAGAAATCAAGCTTTATAATGATTGTTTTATTAAAAAAAATAGAAATCACCAGACAAGCATAACAATACCGATGATGGAGTGTTCTAGGAGCCGGGAGAATCATGATGAAAAAATTATTACGAGTAAACAAGAATAACTCTAAAGAAAAACTCTGCAGAAATCACTAGACAATTCATTTAAGCTTTTATTGTGTATCCTTTGCTAAGCAAAGTTATCTTGTATATGTGCTTTATTGCTTATCCACTTATTGAGTGTTATTGAATACTTGTATTCATTCAAATTACTGTTTATGAAATCCAAGAGTGGCGTAGTGTTAAACAATGCTTGGGTTTTCTTAAATTAGGAGGAGTTTAAGAAAGTGCTAGAAATGGCTAGAAGAATACTTGTATAGCAAGAAGTGGCAGGACAAAATACTTGCTTTGTAATCAAGCCACTGCCTACCCACTGGGTCTGCACATCTCAAAGGCCACTGATATCAAGATAGTTGTAGATAAGGTGTGTTCTCGTCTACCCATCTAGATGATGCTAAAAAGAAAGGGTTCAAGTTATAATACACTGAAGAAATGCCCTCAAGGAAGATGAAGGTTGAACTTGTCAACTACCCAAGAAACAGGAGTTCACTGTTTAGTGGGAAGAAGCTCATTTGTGCTCCGAATACTTACGATGTAGGAACCTTCTGGAATCAGATCGTGTGGGCTGATACTTTGAGGCCTTCACCTCTGGTTATGCTCAAGTCTGAACCTATGATTAAAGTTTTAAAACTCATTATCTTTGATTAATACACTATTCAACCTCCCTTCTAGTATGATTGTTGTTATTTCAAACCAGTGCCCTAAGGACATTGGTTAAGAAACTTAAAGTAGAAATATTTTTATTGGAAGATAGAAAATTATGCTGCTCATAATTTTTTTATGTTCTCCTATGATTTACACAATAACTATTTTTTCCTTTTTGTTTCTTAACCAATATCATAAGGATACTGGTTACCATGACATTTTTTTAATAAATAAAGCAAATTTTAAACCTATCACGTCCTTTACCTGGCCAACTAATAGGTTATGAACTATTTGCACTTGGTCAAATAGTGGAGGAATGACATTAATGTTTATTAATACTAATCAATAAAAAAATTAAAAACAAAAATTCATGAACTTGAAGAATACAAAATGTTCTTTGATGAAGAATAGTTAGTAATTAATAGACAAACAAAAACAAGAAATACAGATAATTCAGGAAACAAAAGATTAAAACATTATTCAACAAAAAAAACATTAAAACATTATTCAATAAAAAAAGATTAAAACATCATCAAAAAATGGTAAAAAGAGAGAGGGAGTGAAAATTAGAAAAATCAGAAATCCAACAGTAACAATTATGTGCAACAGATGTGTATGCAACTTTCCATGAGTTTTCAAGGCCAAGGAGGAGAACTTTAAGAGCTTCATTTGGTTAGCTTTAGGGGACCCATGACAAGAGATAGAACTCAAGCCCTGCAAGAGCACATCAAAGCTAACTTGCACCTTTTATACAAACATGAAGAAGCACACCAACTCAAGAAGAACAAGGGCTAGATTTTGTACTTTTAAGTTGATTTTAATTCTAGCACCTTTTAATGTCAATTGTAGTGGCAATAAATAAGCCTCTAGTGGAAATTGTTTCTTAAGTGAAGGTGTGTAACGACCCATCTCGTCGCTACGATATCACAACTCTAAATGTGAAAATTTCAACTTCTAATAAAACTCCATTAATTTGATTATGAAAATTAGAGTAAATTTTCTCGATAACACATTCATAAAAAAAATGCACACATATGTAAATAAATACATAAACATATACATATTATTCCTATGTTAGAACATAACTTAGTTTTTACATATATATAGACTTGAGATTACATGTCCGATCAAAGAGAAACATAGAACCAACTAAGAAAGAGTTGATAACAAAACACAACTCTCTCCCAAAATAAATTCCAATGTTGTCACGTTGGCTTTGCGGCTCCAACAAAAGAAATCTCTCTCCATTATCACCTACTGCCGATCATCTGCTCCCACGAACAAATGTTCGTGATCATCATAGGTACCAACCACACAGTACAAAAATTGCAAGGGTGAGTTTATTAAACAAAACCAGCAAGCATCAAATAACAATAATTAGAAAAGTAAAAATAATAACCACAAACATTCGTAATAATCCACCAGTTCAATACACATTCAACAAACCAGTCATCCACTTCATTTCACAAATCAAACAATCATGTTCAGAATGATGCATGTTTCTTATTTCACTCTCACCATGCAATGTGGTACCATATCTAGGGAAATAGCCTCTCACAGGAAAATGATTCATCGCCTATCAAGGTCATCATGTCGTGCACTGACCATTCCCCCCCCCAGTGATCAGCCAATGGGGCTAGGGAATTCCAAATCCGATGGCCCCTTAGTACCTGCATTTTCAGCCCATAGAAACTCACAGGTATGCACATTTCTTCATTCTATTTCCATCAATGCAATATGAAGTATAAAACATGGGCAACATCAATGCATGACCCAGCTAGGAACAAATCCTTCCTTGCAAGGGTAACCCGTCATGCACCCCCTATGTACATACACAAACATACCAATATGGATGCACCGATGCACTGACCGTTGCATGAACAAATCCTTTCCCGCAAGGATAACCAACTGGTCACTACACCCCACGTGTACATACACAACATACAACCATGGGCACTATCAATGCATGACCATGGCCAGGAACAAATCCTTCCCCGTAAGAATGACTAGTCATGCACCACCTCATGGGTATCCATCTATATCCATATCACACAATGACATTGTTCACATCAACATTATCTCTCATCAATGTCGTTATCAACATCCACATCACATCATCTCAATATCATTATTATACATTTCAAACTCATATCATTTCAACATCATCATCACAACCATTAATAATAAATACACCACATCCCATTAGTTGAAAACATTGTTTGTTTCTTAAAAACAAGTATACACAAGAACAAACCCACATCAATCATAAATACATCACATCTCATTAGTTAAAGACTTTAGTTTTTCTTGAAAAACTAGCACACAGCAAGGACAGGTAGTTATCTTCATAGTTGGACTCCCTGGCCCCCAACTATGGTATCCAAACTATAATTACAATAATAAAGTCCCCTTACCTATCTCTATCCCTCTGATAGCCCCCTTGTAGCGTTTTTTTGAGCTCTCTTAAGTCCACGTGCCTTGGTCCAAACACAGAGCTCTATATACCAAATTGAAAATAATTTAGTATAGATTTCTCTCCATATAGGATTTGGTTTTTCCTATAATTTGTGCTAATCTACAAGTTATTAAATTCTCATCTTTTAGTATGTTAAACTAGACTTCCTAAGCTTTCTAAAAAGGTATCACATGCCTTATTTGGATTTCTAAAACTCTAGCTATAGCATTTTTAAAACTAGACTCCAAAGCTGCCAGCGAGCTCCAATTTCCACACTAACATCTCTTAATGTTTTCATGACTGCAAGCAGTACACAATCTATATTTGTCTGATTTTTTTATATGTTATAGTTAACATCTATATCTTTAATTCCATAAATCATACACCTTATTTGAGTAAGAAATGAGAGAGATATAAATTTTAAAAAACAGATGGCAGTAGCTGTTTGGGTTCGGACAGCTTGGGTTCAAATAAATTATGGGCATGATTCAATGCTCAGTTTGATCCCATATTTTAGGACAACATAGAGGACATCTTAATATTTAAAATTAGTGGTCAAACACCTTGTTCGGTTAAGTATAGAGGGAGATATGAAATTCTAAAAACAGTCCAAATTTTAGCTTAAAACCATACGAATTTTAACAACAATACTTACCAAAGTATTTGGCTGGAATGATTCAAGAGCTTGAGGAGTAAAATTTCCATTTCTAATAGAATATTTTGGATGAAGAAATGATAGGTAATTTGGTGAAAGGGGCTGCAGTTTGAGCGAGAAGAAGAGAAGAGAAAATGAAGCAATAGTGAAGAGAGGAAAAGAAGCAAGTGGCCGTGGTTTTGAATGAGGCCTTGCATGTGCAGATTTTCCATTTCAAAGGAAGTATTTATAGTAGAAGAATTAGTTAGGATGTAAAGGAATTGGTTAATATGTAATCTAGTTAGGCCTTAGTTGGTTCTAATGTAACCAAGTCATCATGTCATGAAGATATTTTAATCCCATGCATTAAATGCATGCTTACTAAGCAAAAATCTAAGATTCCTTCATAATTGCTAGGTGTTCACATGGAAGCTTGCTAAGGAGGCTGGTCTGCTTTTGGTTTATTCACACAAGGCATAATTTTCAGCTTTGGTTCCATGCCATCACTGCTGCATCTTTAATTTAGTGTTTATTCTCTTTATTATTGATCAAAGTGCATGTGGAAACCTAGCCTTAAGGAGCTTGTTCTCTTTTTATCTCATTCATATAAAGCATAGCTTTATCTTGTTGGTGTCTCTTGCATACACTCACATGGCCATACTTCAATTTTAGCATATCATTATGGTTTTTACTCAAAATCACGTATTCACTCACATGTGGCTGCACCTAGTTTCAATGTTTATACTACTTGTACTTCATGTGTTTTCCAATAAATGTGATAGCTACTAAGGTGTTATTGTTAGATTCAAGTGCATGAAGAAACAAAAGATTAGAAGTGTTTTGATATTTGATTCATGCCCAATCATTTGTTGTTGGCATTTGTAATTTTCATTGTTTGTTTAAAGCTTGGTTCATTAAGGGTATGATCTAATAATCCTTTGCAGCTATTAAATAAAACAAACATGCATGCATTCATACTTAGGATTAGAAACATATAAGTATATACATTTATGTAGAAATACATTGATAAGCTTGAAACTTGCATAAAATGTTTTCTCACTGAAATAATCGATTACATAAGGCATATAATTGATTACATAAGGCATCTGCATAATCCTGTTAAGCCTATGAACTGGTTTAATCGATTACCAAATATTTGTAATCGATTAAATATGCTGCATTGTAATATGAACAATTCTGGCGTAATCGATTAAATCACATAATAATCGATTACCTGTGCTTATGATTCTAACATTAATTCTGGCGTAATTGATTACAAGTTAATTTAGTCGATTACTTTGTTCTTGCAAGTTTTCCAGAAAAGCCATGAACATTTTAATCGATTAAATAAGCGGATTAATCGATTACACGTGTTAAAATAATCGATTACATATGCGAAATAATCGATTACTGTCTGTTAAATCTGTTTTTTTATAAATAGACATGCATTGATTCACAAGAACAGAGATTCATATTCGAGAGCCTTCATTCATACAAGTGTGTTAACATTCTCTGAGTTCTCAAAGTGTCAAAAGAGTCTTTTTCAATTGGGTTGTTCATATAAGTGAGAATCATGAAGCTTGAATAAAAGAAGGAGTTGCTTAGTGATCATTCATGCATTAATCAGTTGTAAGATCATTCAAGACTGCATATCATTCATCAACTCAGGTTTTAAATTTCGAATAATTCCTTTTCTGCTGCAAAAGGATTAAGGTGATATCCTTCTTGAATCTCTAGTTCTATTCTTTGTGATATTTCATTTGTTTTCTTTAGTTTGAGTTGAATCTTTTCATGTAACAGATTTGATTTCTTCAAAGCTTTACTAGATAGGGTTTCTAGTGGGAAGAACTGAGTAGGGTTCTCAGGTTCTAGGTCTTTAGATAAATCTAGAGGGTAGATTTAGAATTTTGCCTAGGGTGGGTGAAAGAGACCTTGTTGATTGCTTGTAAAGAATATTAATCTGTTAGTGGAACTCTAATCTATTTTGGATTAGAAGGCAAACTGGATGTAGCCTCAGTGGTTGGAGGTGAACCAGTATAGATTGTGTGCACTTAATATTTGAATTGCATTTCATTTTGTTGCTTGTGATATTAGTTTGTGTATCAACTCACACTTTGATTAAGCAAATGAGCCAATTGATTGGAGAAGATAAACTGATTGCTAAACTTGTTTTGTTTCAAGATACGATCTGAATTAAATCTTCCGCTGAGCTTTTGATTTTCAAGAAAAGTGTTAAAATTGGTCATAAACCAATTCACCCCCCCTCTTGGTTTATTAGATTAGGTATTCATTGTATTTTCAGTTATTACCAATTAATATGCTAGCTACTTATGTACCATACATCTAAAATCTCAAGCCTTTGCCCAACATCCTACATAGCTAGAATTGGTTTCTTTCCTTAAGTTAAATAATCATGATAAAATATATTCTAAGCACTTCTAAACTTCTCACTTGGATCCTTTTGCTTCTACCCTATCCTTCTTGTACAATCATCACAAGTGTTTCTCATGTGATAATTTTCCTCATCATATTATCACATGGTCTGAAACTATAGCTCATGATAGTTTTAAATACTCATGTGATCTTCCTTCATTTTTTTACTGTAAGGTTTATTTTCTTGCATTTATTATATTGAGTAGTAAAATTTAGATACTTATCTTCTAGTTTACCTAATCATAAATTTTCGGCCAGTAGGTACTCCTAATTTTCTTGTGAGGTTTGTCTGTTACTAAGGGTATATTGGTAATTTGTCATCCCAGGGGTATTTTTGTATTCAAGTTTTCACAAAATATCTGAGGGTATTTTGGTAATTGTAACCTCAAGGGTATCTTGGTAATTTGTTACTCATTCCAGGGGTATTATTGTAATTTCCACTTCAAAATATCTAAGGGCGCTATTGTAATTGTACTTCAAGGGCATTTTTGTAATTTCCCCTTCACGGGTATTGTGATAATTTTCACATCAACGGAAAAGGGTAATATGGTCATTTCCCTTCAAATATTTTTGTAATATCTCTAATTAACATTTTACGCAAATAATTCAAACATAGACCAAACAAACCTCACATAACCTAATATTGACATCAAATAGTTGCACAAGGATAATTCACACAACATTTCAACCATATATTTTCAGTTATCGAAATTTTAGGGTGTTATAAGGTGCACCTATATGTAATTTTGTTAGCACCTATGTAAGCTTGTAAAAACTATAGTTGCATGTGGCTAAGTCATCAAGTGGATAGCTTGCACCTCAAGCTTCCTTAGTTGCACCTCAAGCTTCATTTCACTTGCCATTTCATTCCACTTGCATTTAGCTTAGGTAGCTTACAAGACAAGCTTTAGGACCTTGGCTTTATAAAGCCAACAAAAATGAAATGTAAAATACTTTTGAGCAAATTAATGGAAATCTGAAATTTCTTGTGAGAGTTTCTCTCTTGTTCTTGTGCAAGAACTTCTTGGATCTTATCAATGGCTTCTGAAGGCTATTGTGGCAATTCTTCCTAGACTCATTGGAGAGATTCTTTATGGTGTCATCCATCTTCATTCCTTATCTAATTCCATCCTCCATTGCTTGATTCTTTGGATTCATTCACGCCACTTCTTGCTCCAATTTTCGAGTAAGAGTTTGAGTTTTTGAAAATTGAGTTTCATTTCAAGGTAGATTGGGGAAATCATTGTCTACTGATGTTAGGCATACATCATGTGGTATCTAGAGCCTAATCCTTGTGGAATTCTTCTTCATTTTCAATTTCTAGATCTACTCCAAAGGTAATCTGAAAATCACAAAATCTTAAATCTACTTCTAGTTTTCTTAAATTTCTTTAAAGTCTTAGTGGATTGAGTCTTGTCTTTACACCTTTCCTAGTGATTAGTTTTCAGTTTTTGAAATTTTGTTCATCTCATGCTCTTTATGTTCTTCCTTGTTCTTGATAATTTTCTAGTTTTGATTTTTGTCAACTTGTGTTAGGAGTTGTTTGTGTGTTGTATAACCTCTTATTTTGATTCTAATCTTATGTCTAAATCTGAATTGAGTTGTTGGAAACAAATTTTACAATTGTTATACATATTTTTCCGTGATTCATCACATTTCTTTAAGTATTTTTGAACTTGTACAAAAGCAAAACAAAAGCTTATAAAAAAATGTTGTGCTTAAAGAAGAAAAGGCAAAAGAAAAACAATTAGGTACAACCAAATAAAATATTGAATGGGTGGCTGAAAAAATAAAATAAAAAGTTACAAGTTCAAGTTTCCTTTGAACCACAAAATTGAGTGAATTTGTATGACATGGAAATTTGGTGAAATTTTGGCTTCTAACACTTGAAGTTGTTTAGTGTATCTCCTTTGTGCAGTTTTGGTCCAGCAACTATCCTTGAGTTGTCTCATTGAATTTCAATTTGAGTTTGTGCTATCCTTAAATTTTAGTTTTTGTTGCTTGTCTTTTAAAAAAATTCAAGGTTTTGTCTTAGAGTTTTATTGTTCTTGGACTCTACTAGTTTATAATTGTTTCCTATTTTACTTTAGTAAAGAACCTTGATTGGATTGATAGTTTTTGCTTAAGAGCTATAGAGGAACAAGAGTGGGAAAAGGAAAGAGAGAACTTTAGAGACAAAACCTAGATAGAGTGTGCAAACAAGAGTGTGAGTGGCAAACACTTAGAGAGTGGTGAGAATTTTCTTATATACTTGTGTTTTTGCTAACCATTCCTTTTAAAGGATGAGATCAAGAGGAGAAGAAGATTTTTCACCTAAGACCTCTAGGTTGATAAAGGCTATTACAAAACAAATGGAGGAATTACAAACCAAAATGGAGGCAAGATTTAAGGAGTTACAAAGGGAGACACAAAGAAGGGGTAATCCAATTGGGAGTGTGGATTGAAAGGCTTATGAGGATAGGAGGGTGAGAGAATATGCATCCTCTCATGGAGGAATTTATGAAGATGAGAGGAATGAGAGGGAGGAGTGGAGAGAAAACAACATTAGGAGGCAAAATAATAGAAGACAAAATCATAGGAGACAAAATAGAGAGGAGGAAGATTGGAGGTTTAGGAGAGATAAGAGATAAGGGAGGAATAGAGGATTGAGTGAGAGTGAAAATGATGTATGGCTGAATCCATCAGCCATTAAATTTCCCAAATCTACCTTGCAATGAAACCCAAACTTCAAGAATTCTCCAAGAACACAAGCTGTCCAACTTCACGTGTAATATGGCTGGTTGGAAGCTTTAAATGTGCAGCAATGGAAGATGGAAAAGATAAGAGATGAAGATGGATGGCACAATGGAAAAGATTTCCAATAAGCCTAGGAAGAATCGCCACAATAGCATGAAGCCATTAATAAGAAACAAGAGGTTCTTGCACAAGAACAAGAGAGAAAGCTGTCACACAAATTTCAGATTTGTAAATATGATATCATAAGTTCTTTACATTCAGTTTTGGGGTAGCTTATAAAGCCATGAAATTCACTAACTAAATGCACATGAAATTACAATTGAAATGAAGCTTATAATGCAAACTAAAGAAGCCAAATGCAAGCTAAATGGAGCTTGAGGTGCAAGCTTCCCTAAGTGACTCTTGGCTGACCCAAACCTTGCCTAAGGTGCAGGATTTTAAGCTTTAAGGTTCAGCCAACAAGCTTACAAAGGTGCTACACAATTTACACATAAGTGCACCTACACCTCTTTACACAATTGCACTAAAAGCCTTTTTATTTGTCACTACTTTTGCTTCTAACAAGTGCTGGAATTTATGGAATTAAATTCAACTTTGGAGTACAAAATTCAGCCCTTGTTGTCCTTGAGTTGGTGTGCTTCTTCATGCTTGTCCAAGTTAGCTTTGATGTGGTCTTGAAGGGCTTGGTTTCTAGCTCCTGTCATGGGTCCTTTAAAGCTCACCAAAGGAAGTGCTTCTTGTTCATCTTTTAGACCTTTAGCTTGCAATGAACCTCCATCAGAAAATTAAAATTCCAAAGTTCCTTGGTACTTATGATCCTGAAATTTACTTTGAGTGGGAGATGAAAGTAGAGCCAATTTTCTCATGCCAACACTTTGATGTGGTGGAACCAAATTCAAATTGACAAAGAGAGGATGAGGAGTCCAAGAATCAATTGCTGGAATGACTTGAAGAGGTGCTTGAGAGAAATATTTGTTCCCTCTTATTACTCAAGAGAAGTCCACAACAAGCTCCAAAGACTATTCCAAGGCTACAAAAGTGTTGATGACTACTATAAGGAGATGGAATTGATGATGATAAGGGCTGAAATTGTGGAGAGCCAAGAGGCAGCCATGTCTAGGTTCCCTCATGGCTTGAATAGAGACATTCTAGATGTGTTGGAACTACATTCCTACGGCATAATTGAGGAGCTAGTCCATAAAGCTCAAAGAGTGGAGCAATAACTTAAAAGGAAGAAATCTTCCAAAACCATTGGGGCTAGAAGGACAAGCCTAGGAGGGAGGTTTCTCAGGTGAAAAATAAAGAAGAAAAGGTGGAAAGCTCAGGCAAAAAAATTCTGGACCCTACTCCAACAAAATCAAGCAATATCAAGTGCTTTAAGCGCCTTGGCAAAGGGCACATTGCTTCACAATGCCCCAACAAGAGAACAATGATTTTGCTTGAGGATGGAGGCATAGAGAGTGAGTCTTCAAGTGGCTCAACTAGATCTACAAGTAAAGAAGAAGAAGAGCTTAAACTTGTGGAAGCCGTTGAAGGTGATCTCTTGATGATG
Source organism: Glycine latifolia (assembly GCA_013407115.1). Lineage (NCBI taxonomy): Eukaryota > Viridiplantae > Streptophyta > Magnoliopsida > Fabales > Fabaceae > Glycine > Glycine latifolia. The sequence continues at coordinate 21,525,015 of CM023941.1, read as the reverse complement.
AGGAGAATGTTGAGAAATTTTTGCAAGGACAAAGAAGAGACTCAAAAGAGAAAGCATTTTTCACACAAGGGGCTTAGTTGGAGACTAGGTGTGCTCTCTTCTAATTGATGGAAGCAGTTGCACCAATGTAGCAAGTTCAAGGCTTGTAGATAAATTGCACTTGCCAACCACAAGTCATCCTAGGCCATACAAGCTCTAATGGCTTAGTGAGAGTGGAGAAGTGGTGGTAAATTCTCAAGTGCTCATTCCTTTTTCTAATAACTCTTATATGGATGAAGTTCTTTGTGACATTGTACCTATGGATGCTGGACATATGCTCCTTGGAAGGCCTTGGCAATTTGATAGGAATATTATACACAATTGCATGGAGAACACTTTTGAGTTTGAGCACTTAGGCAACAAAATTATTTTGAGAGCTTTGACTTCTAAACAAGTGAGGATCAAGTGGGGATGAAAGAAAAGAGAGTTAAAGAGCTTAAAAAAATACTGCAATTGATAGCAATAAAAGGGGAAAATTGTGAGTTATCCAAGAGGAAAACCAGTGAAAACAAAGAGAGAAAAGAGAAGACAAAAGAGTTGAGAGCAAAAAAAATTCATGAGGCCAAAGAGAGTTTGTTCTTGAGAGCATAAGAGGTCAAGAGATATTAGCAAGACAACCTCTTTATTATATGGTTCCTAACTCTCTTTCTTTGCATGTTGAAAAGGAAGGATATAAATTGCCCATAGCCTTGCAATCTCTTTTGGAGGAATATGAAGATGGTTTTCCAAAAGAAATTCCTGATGGCTTGCCTCCTTTAAGAAGCATAGAGCACCAAATTGATTTGATTCCAGGTTGTTCACTCCCTAATAGGCCAGAATATAAGACTTCACCCATGGAGGCAAAGAGATTCAAACACAAGTAGAAAAGCTAATTGACAAGGGGTGGATCCGTGAGAGCATGAGTCCTTGTGTCATGCCAATTATTCTTGTGCCTAAGAAGGAGAGAACATGGAGGATGTGTATTGATTGTAGGGCAATAAACAACATCACCATAAGGTATAGACACCCTATCCCTAGACTCAATGATCTTTTAGATGAATTTCATGGTTCCACTATCTTTTCTAAAATTGATCTTAAGAGTGGTTATCATCAAATAAGGATGAGGGAATGGGATGAATGGAAAACGACTTTCAAAACTAAATTTGGACTTTATGAATGGTTAGTTATGCCTTTTGGATTGACTAATGCACCTAGTACCTTAATGAGCCTTATGAATCATATGCTTAGACACTTTATAGGTCAATTTGTGGTAGTTTATTTTGATGACATTCTTGTTTATAGTGCAAATTTAAATGATCATTTGATGCATGTTAAAAGTGTCTTTGATGTGCTTAGGAAGGAAACCTATATGGAGCAATTGATAAATGTGCCTTTTTCACTTCACAAGTTGTGTTTCTAGGTTTTGTAGTTGGTGCTCAAGGAGTCCAAGTGGATCAAGAGAGATGAAAGCTATCAAGGAGCGGCCAACTCCAAAGAGTGTGAAGGATGTTAGAAGCTTCCATGGCTTACCAAGCTTTTATAGGAGATTTGTAAAGGACTTTAGTACAATTGCTTCTCCTTTGAATGAATTGATAAAGAAAACTGTGAGCTTCTCTTGGAAGCAAGAACATGAAATTGATTTCCAAACATTAAAGGTTAAATTGTCTCATGCACCTATTCTTGCATTGCCTAATTTTAATGCTTCTTTTGAATTGGAATGTGATGTGTAAAACCCCGGATTATAAGCCGCTAATCTGGACGATTATGTGTGTAACTATGTTGCTTGATTTATTTTTGATAAGTGTTGTTTGTTACTGTTCTGCCTTGGTATGTGTGTTTGATGATGGATGTGTTAAGTCAACTTTGATTGGCTGTGGTTGCTTCCCGTACACGCACGGTGGACATGTCCTGTCAGCTGAGTAGTTAAGAGTAGAAGTGTGCAGTGGAAACGTATTCGTCTCCCTCTTCTTTGCGCTATCCTCTTGCTTTTCTTCATTCTCTATCTAAAACTCACACCCAGAATCCTCTCTCCCTCAACCTTTCTGTACCACCTTGAACTCGTCGTCGCTGCCACGAAATCCCGACGTCGAGGAGGAACTCGCGGTCAAAACAGGAGCTCGATACAACACATTGCATAGCTGCGGAACGAACCTCTAGTTAGGTAAGGGGAGCTTATCATGTCTAATAACAGTTTCAGGTAGCATGGTTGGGGACCAGAGTCCGACCAAGACGATGGTTGCATGTGCCATGTGTGTGTTGTTTTCCAGTAAGCTATGTTCATTTTATAGAATGGAATGGGTTACGCCCTGTGTTCGTGGTTGGTTTTTGTGTTGATGTTAATGATGTTCTGGCATGGGGTTTTGGAAAGGGGGAGTTGATGTTGTAAGAACTCCCTGTGCATGTGTGTGGAATTGACATTGTGATGCTGAAAAGCTCGCAAACACCTTGCAGAAGTGCTTGTGATGTCGGCTGCCGAGATGGGTTGGCCGAGTTGTATGTATGTGCTTGTGATGTCGGCTGCTGAGATGGGTTGGCCGAGTTGTATATAGGTGCTTGTGATATCGGCTGCCGAGATGGGTTGGCTGAGTTGTATGTATGTGCTTGTGATGTCGGCTGTCGAGATGGGTTGGCCGAGTTGTATATAGGTGCTTGTGATGTCGGCTGCCGAGATGGGTTGGCCGAGTTGTATATGTATGTGCTTGTGATGTCAGCTGCCGGGCTGGGTTGACCGAGTTGTATATATATATAAATATGTAGTGTTTGGGGATGACGTATGTGAATTACGTTGAAGTCAGACTATGTGATGGCTTGAGACGTTTTGTACCTTGATAGAGACATGGTGAAAGGATAGGTATAAACACGTGAGATGCCGGGAGCTAGTGGTGGACCTTGCAGGGGCCACGGTCAGTGCACCAGCAAGCCCGTGTTGGGGCTGCCCTCGTTTGGGGCAGTATGTATGTAACATGGGAGGATATAGAGATCCTAGCCAGGACGGGATGTTCCTGTGTCGAGCAATACGTTGATGGTGCCCATGAGAGACATACGTGGTTGTAGCCCGTGTTGGGGCGGCCCTTGTTTGGGGCAGTATGTATGTAACATGGGAGGGTATGGAGATCTTAGCCAAGACAGGATGTTCCTGTACCGGGCCATACGTTGATGGCGCCCATGAGAGACATACTTCATTTGCATGACGGAAATAGGATGATTGTCTGCAATAGTACGAGAAGTACTGGGGGGCCACGTCTGTAGAGAGATCCTTATGACACCCGTTTGGCTGATCACCACGGGGGGGTAAGTCCTGTGCACGACAGAGTGACCCCGACGTCAACTACAACTATCATTTGGACCATGGATTTGACCTATTTCCTGGATGGTACCACATTGCATGTTGAGAGTCGAGGTAGGAGCATGCATCATGCTAGACATTTTTAAGTTGACGTGTGGAATGTTCTTGGGTGTTTGTTTATGTTGGTCGCGTGTTGATATATCTGGACTTGTGGTGATGTTATGACGCTTGGGTTGTTTATCCTTGACTGATAGTATCTCTTGTCTGTTATTTTATATGATGAACTCACCCTTGCTTTGTTGTGCCATGTGGTCTGGTACTGTGATGATCGCGAACCCGGTTCGTGTGAGTAGATAGACAGCAGTAGGTGATTCGGGAAGATGACAACTATTTAGTTGGAGCCGTCGAGCTGTCAGGATGTCGATGTGACGGATCCCAGGCAGGGGTTATGTTTTGCTGATCGCACCCCTGGTTTTGACAGTCACACCCCTGATGTTTAATTCATTACTTCTTTTGTGAAACACTTGAGCGTTTTAAATAGGGATAATTGTACTTCAATTAAAACACGTTTGATATATGTAGATATATGTATGCAACTGGAATGTTTCATACGTACCTTGTTTATGTTTATAATCATCATGTGATTGCGAAAGAAATTTACCACAGTTTTCATTGATCTCTAAAAGGGGTGTTCTTTTTATAAATAAAAAAAATTATTACGATTAATGTGGTGGTTAAGAGTTAGAGATACAGTAGCGACGTGGGGGGTTGTTACTGAAAATAATAGGAATACCCACAATAACCAAGAGGGGGGGATGAATTGGTTAAAACTTGATCTTTTAAAATTTCTTTACAAAATCAGAGTAAGGATCTTAATCACTTTAAAACAAAGAAAGCTTTTATTCAATCAATTCACTCGGCTCAAGAAATCAATAGCTCAAAAACAGAACTTGTGAGTAATGATAAAAATACCAAGAACAAATGAACAAGATAGCTAATAGAGATTAAGGAACAAAAAATCAATACAAGGATTTATACTGGTTCACTTCTCAAGAGAAGCTACATCCAGTTTCTAATCAACACTAGATTAGAGTCCACTATTGTAAATTTCAGTTCTTACAAGCTTTATTACAATCACTCTGTATCAACCCTAGATAAAGACAAGAAATCTAAAACTCTATTAGGCTTCAAGCAAACAAGAACCAGAGAACACTACTCTGTTCTTCCTAGAGAACACTACTCTAGACAAGCCTCAAGAACAAATTTACAATAGCACTCAATTACAAAAATTGCAAAACAAATTTACATCCAAAAAGAATGGAGAGAAACAACCTGATGATCCAATGATTATGAATGCATATGAGTTACCAATCAGAGTTGAATGAACAAATGAATTTCAGAACATGCTCTCCTATTCTTCTTTGAAAACTCTTGTCCAAGAAATCATTCAAAAACTCATGAAGATTAAGAAGTGGGACAAGAGGTTAGTAAACTCAGAAAAACACTTTCAATCTTGGTGAAGGCTTGTGTGTAATCAGAAATTCAAATTACTCAGATTAGAAAACAAGACAAGCCTCACTTCTATTTATAACAAAACTTTGTAACTAACTATAATCGATTAAACGCGCTCAATAATCGATTAAAATGCTTTGTGTAATTGATTAAATTGCCATTTTAATCGATTAAAATGTTCATAGATTTTCTGGGTTTGAACAACGAGCAAAATAATTGATTAATATGATCCGTAATTGATTAAACCAGTAACTTAGTATTTCTAAAAAGCCTTGTGTAGTCGATTACAAGAAATGGTAATCGATTAAAGCAGTGAAACAAGCTTTTCTAAGAGTCTTATGTAATCGATTACAATAAATGGTAATCGATTAAAGCAGTGAACCATGATTTTATTTTAACACTAAATAATCAATTACAAGAAATGGTAATCGATTAAATTTTTCTTCAAAGCTTTTCCAGATTCAAAGACGAACAAAATAATTGATTAAATAGCAGTGTAATCCATTAAACCAATGATATTTGTATTTTTCCAAAAACATTGCTTCTTCGGTTCTTTTATCAAACATTGTTTTAATTCTTTGTGAAAAACATTTAGGCGTGTAAATGATCAAATGCATGCAATGCAAGGATCAACCAGATTGGCCTCTCTGAACACTTCATTTGATTTACATTCTTCCAAGGCATTCCAAGGCATGTGAAAAGCACAAAATAATCCTTCAAGTCCCAAGCTTCAATGCTTCAAGATGCTCCCCCTATATCCAACAATCTCCCCCTTTTTGGCTTTGAACATGCCAAATATTGATTGACCATCTGTTTAAGTTTGGAATTGCTTTGAGGATGAGCAAGATGAAGGTCTTGAGCTTTGTTAACCTGAAAATGAATCAGCCTCTTTGCCAAGAGTAAGTGTTAAGAGTTAAGCTTGCATTAACATTAATCATTTGTTTACATTAGATTAGCTCCCCCTGAGTTAGTTTGCTCATTTTAACTTAGTTAATTTCATGAATCATTTATTGGCAAAGAACCAGCAGAAAAATAGAGCATAATAAAGAGCATAGCAGAGTTTCATTATTGTTGATTATCAATCAATTTTCTACCCCTATTTGGCTTATCAAAGGCAAAAAGTAATAGCACAGCAAATAAGGATAATGAGAAAATACAAATTTCATTAATTGAAAGAAAAAAAACATTACTCAAGGAAAAGAAAATCAAAAGAAAAACAGAGGAAAGCAAACATGAAGAACAAGAAGCCTAGTCATCTTTGTCAAAGTCATTAAGGACTATCCTAGCTTCAATATTTTCTAGCCTAGATTTCATCTCCTCCAAAGATGAATTTGTCTCAGCCCTATGTTCATGATGTAGTGATAACAAGGCATCCATCTTTTGAATCATAAGGGATTCAAATGGGCTGTAAGATGGTTCAGCAGGGCCAGCATCTTCAGCTTCCTCTTCTTGTTCAGCACCAGGGAGTTGTTGTCAAGCCATTTGCCATCCATATGGGGTCTTGGTCATCCCTAGCTTGGTAAGATGCTTCTCTTTGATGAGGCTGTTGTTGGCATTAGTGTTGTCGACAACCTCATTAGAGACATCAATTTGGAAGTAATCAATGAACCTGGATACAAGAACAGCATATGGAAAGGGATAGTTCATTAATCTTTTGGACTTAAGCATGATCTCCTGGAGAATAAGAATCCAATTCATCTTAATGCCATTTTTCAAGGCATACACAAGCTGTAAATCATCATTAGTGGCTTGGGCATGATTTGTGGCTCTAGGGGTAAGAATATAGGTGATGATGTAATAAAGAAGCCTATCTTCATGAGTCATGGGTCCAGTACTTAGCCTAAGCTTCAACCTCATTTGAGGATCAATAAGCATCCCCCTATATGTGTCAATCCGATTATACCCACCAGCTTCTTCTTCAAATTTTCTCTCCCCATCAAATGAAAGACTAGCAACTTCCTGCCAGATTTCAGGGGTAATCTCTATGGCAACCCCATTAACTTGAGACAGTATTGTCCCTTCCATGGAGAACTTGGAACAGGTATAAAATACCTTCACCAATTCAGGGTAAAAGGTACTGATGTGTTGCAAACACATCTTAATTATAGATTAGTTTTAGGTCATATTTTTATTAAATAGTTAGTAAATAGTTCCAAAAATTAGTCATATTTAGTATTTTGCATTATAAAAGCATTTTAATATCATTTAAGTGTTTGCAGGCCAAAAAGAGGGAATTAAAAGTAAATAACAAGATCTGGAGAATCACGCGAGTCGCGCCAACATCCACGTGGGCTACTTGGAAGACCAGAGAAGATCACGCGGGTGGCGCCGTTATTCAAGTGAGTCGCGTGGGAACTTCCAGGTTTAAGCCATTTCAGCTCTGCCAATCCACGCGACACACTTGGTAATCCACGCGGGTCGCGTCAGTACTCAAAGAAATAAGCAATTCTTCACTGTCCCTTCACGCGAGGCACTTCACATTCCACGCGATACGCGTCATTCCTTTCTGCCAGTCCACGCGACTCGCGTGGTATCGCGCGCGGGTCGCGTGGTTAGGATTTTCTTTCCTGAATTAATGGATATATGTTTCGAAATTAGGCAGGAGGGTTTGATAAGTTACTGTAATTAAACTATTCGATATATATAGGAGTTTTCTGGACTTTTAGGATATATACATGAGGGCATAGAGAGACACAGGGGGATAGAATTACACACAGAATAGAGAGTTTTAGTAAGAGCAAACCCTAGGAATCAAGATTTGGAGTCAAAGTTCTGCATAATCATGTTTCATCCAATTGCTTTGGTGTTCTTGAAGCCTATGGCTAGCTAATCATCTTATTGTGGAAAGGCCATGAACGTATGAGTTTCCTTCTGTAAATTGACTGGTATTAAATGCATATGTTTTGTTTATTTTAATTCTTTTCTGTGCTTAATTATAATCTTGTTTAGAATTGATCACTCTGAATGAGTATTAAGAGTTATACTTCGCAATGGACACGTTGGAATTATAACATCGGACCTGTTAAGATTAACACTTGCTCTTCACCTAGACATAGGGATGCATGAGTGCGGAGGTTATAATATGTTCTTTGATTGCTTGAACTGATTAGTTTCGCTAAGACATTAGGTTACAAACTCAGTTTAAAGGGCTAATTAACTAAGACATTAGGGATTAACTAAAATAGAAAAGACTTATTCTCCGAGTAAACATAACACGAACCCATAAGATTTGTTCTCTGAATTCTTAGTTTGACAGAATCGCTAGAAGGTTAGGGTTCTCGATCGAATTAAAGGGTTGAATCGCTGGTTATGACTCTAGTAGTTCTAGGATTTACGAATATAGGAGAGATTGATCTTATGTAAACTTCAAGATAAAATAATCAGTCAATTGAAGGAGGTAATACTTATAAGGGATTGTGCCTGACCACAATTATTTCTCATTGGTAATCTTTCAACTTAAATTTATTGTTTTATTTGATTTTTTTTCTTTTTATCAATACAATCATTCAACAACTTTTGCGTATTTTTCTGTTCTTGTTCAATCATAATCTTTATAATTATTGCTAAAAATCACCCAATCCCTGTGGAGACGATACTTTACTTACACTTTATTACTTGTTAAACGATCGGTGCACCTGCCGTAAACATATTCGCATAAATCGCGCAACAGGTACCCTTCAACTCTACAAATTGTTTCAGACCTTGGGCTTTAATGAAGGCAAGGAATTCAAAACCTTCTTCTATAAACCAGTCAAGGGAGAGGTGTTTGGGAGGACCTATAAGCTTGGTTGCATTGAACTGGAGGTAGGTGTCTTTCTCCTTGGAGAACCAATGATCTAATCTATTGGCAGCTGGGTTGGAGGATTCGGCTTTTCTTTTAGAGGATCTGGGTTTCTTTGGGGCAGACATGATCACTGTTAGAAAAGGCTACTAAGGCAAGGTTTCTAAGCTCAGAGAAGAGAAAGACACAGAAGTGCTTAAGAGGAGAAAGAGAATGGTGTGATTTCTCATTTTAACATAGGCTATATTTATAGAAGATTTTAGGCTCCAAAGTTTAAATTTGAAATAGGAAACAGTTACCACGAATTAACCCATTCAATTTAAGGCTCAGAAGATACAAATTTTAAATTAGGTAGCAATTAGGCAGTTACAATTTCCAAGAAAATCTTGCAGATTCTGCAGTAACTCCATGAATAATCGATTATTTCATGTGTAATCGATTAATTCATAGGCAAAATCAGTTTCTGCATAGTCAGTAATCGATTATTTCAGAATAATCTAGATAAAGAAGAAGTGTAATCGATTATGCCTCCTATGTAATCGATTATCATAGTGAGAATACAGGTTTCAGAGATTTTCTAAACAATTTAATCGATTAATTCGTAAGGTAATCAATTATTTCAGTGAAAATGAGAATTTGTAAACCATTTTGAAGCTTGTGTAATCGATTATTCCAATGGAATGAGAATTTGCAAAACATTTTGAAGCTTGTGTAATCGATTAATTATATGATTTAATCGATTATTCCAGTGGAATGAGATTTTCATGGAAAACTTTCTATGAATAATAATCAATTATTTTGTTGTGTAATCGATTACATAAGCTCAAATTTCATTCCCAACAGCTTTTAAGGTCCATTTAATCGATTATCCCATGCCTTAATCGATTATTATAGTGAAAGTAGCATGATGAATAGTGATTATGCAGCACAATTTCGAATTTTCAAATACAAGTTATGATCAAACAAGTGAAAAGCTATTTCACATAGATTAGCACATATCAAGCATGCTTTAGCAAATGTTAGACTCATCAAGGATACTAGCATGTTTCTTAGAGTATAGAATCTATCTCTAGCCAATGGTTTAGTAAATATATCGGCCAATTGATTGTTTGTATCAATGAAATCAATTTTGATATTACCTTTTTTGAATGTGATCTCTTAGGAAATGATGTCTAATCTCAATGTGTTTGGTCCTTGAGTGCATTATTGGATTTTTGGAAATGTTGATAGCACTTGTGTTGTCACATAGCAGAGGTATTTCCTTCAATTCAACACCAAAATATTGTAATTGTTGCTTTAGCCAAAGGTTTTGAGCACAGCAACTTCCAGCAGAGATGTACTTAGCTTCAGCTGTTGATAAAGCAACACAAGATTGTTTCTTGCAATGCCATGAGATTAGTGAACTTCCAAGTAGATGACAAGTTCCACTAGTGTTTTTTCTATCCAAGTTGCATCCTGCAAAGTCAGAATCAGAATAACCAACTAAATTAATTGATGCACCTTTAGGATACCAAAGACCAACTTTTGGTGTTGATTTGAGATATTTGAGTATTCTTTTGACTGTAGTGAGGTGTGATTCTTTGGGATTTGCTTGATATCTTGCACATAAACATACACTCAACATAATATCTGGTCTACTAGCATTCAAGTACAGCAAGGATCCAATCATTCCTCTAAACCTTGACTCATCAACCTTCTTTCCTTTTTCATCTGAATCAAGATAAGTTGATGTTGCAGCATCTTTGCTTTTCTCCATTTCAAACTTTTTGATCACTTCAAGGCAATACTTGGTCTGATTTAGAAATGTTTCCATTCTTCATTTGCTTCACTTGAAGTCCAAGAAAGAATGTTAATTCTTCCATCATTGACATTTCAAATTCTTTCTGCATAGAGATAGAAAATTCTTTGCACAATAGCTGATTAGTTGAACCAAAAATTATATCATCAACATACACTTGAACCAACAATATATCATTTCTTTGCCTTTTGATGAACAAGATTTTATCAACATGTTCTCTTGTAAAAGATTGCTCAAGCAAAAATTTGCTTAATCTTTCATACCAAGATCTTGGAGCTTGTTTTAAATCATAGAGAGCTTTCTTAAGTTTATAAACATGATTAGGATACTTGAAATCAGTAAAACCAGGAGGTTGCTCCACATATATTTCCTCCTCAATATATCCATTTAAGAAAGCACTTTTAACATCCATTTGAAAAAGTTTAAAATCCATTAAACATGCATGTGCAAGCAATAACCTAATGGCTTCTAATCTTGCAACTGGTGCCTAGGTTTCCTCATATAGTCAATGCCTTCCTCTTGGTTGTAACCTTTTGCAACCAATCTAGCTTTGTTTCTTACTATGATTCCACTCTCATCAAGTTTGTTTCTAAAAACCCAGTTTATGCCAATAGGTTTAAGAGAGGGAGGTCTAGGGACAAGTTCCCAAACTTCATTTCTCTTGAATTGATTCAATTCATCATGCATAGCATGCATCCAATGCTCATCAATTAAGGCTTGATCAATATTCTTAGGTTTTATTTGTGAAACAAAAGCCATATTACAACAGAGATTTCTTAATGATGATCTAATAGAAACTCCCTTTGATACTTCCCCAATTATGTTGTCAAGGGAGAGATCTCTTGTTGTTCTCCAATCTTTAGGCTCATGAACAGATGTTGATTGTTCTGTTTCAGCAATTGGTTCTTCCTTTTCTTTATTCATTGAGTCATTTAGTTGAATAAATTCTTCCATAGGTCCTGCATCAATATCACACTTTTTTTCCTCTTTAGAGGGATTAGATTCATCACAAATAACATGAACTGATTCTTCCATGCATAAAGTTCTTTTATTGAAAACTCTATATGTTTTACTTTGTAATGAATATCCAAGGAAAATGGCTTCATTAGCTTTAGCATCAAATTTTCCAAGTGATTATTTCCCATTATTTAACACAAAACACTTACAGCCAAAAGTTCTCAAATGAGAAATGTTTGGTTTTCTACCTTTGTATAGTTCATAAGGAGTTTTCTTCAAAATAGGTCTTATTAATAATCTATTCAAAGTGTAGCAAACTGTACTTACAACATCAGTCCAAAAATGTTTAGGCAAATTTGTCTCATTAAGAAGAGTTCTTGCACCTTCTTCAAGGGATCTATTTTTCCTCTCCACAACACCATTTTGTTGAGGTGTTCTTGGAGTTGAAAAATATTGGTTAATTCCATTTTCTTCACAGAATTTTTCAAAATGTTCATTTTGGAATTCTCCACCATGATCACTTCTTATTGAGATAATTTTGCTTCCTTTTTCATTTTGAGTAAGTCTGGCCAGTTTTCTAAAGGCATTGAAAGCATCACTCTTGGATTTCAAAAACAATGTCCATGTTAATCTAGAGTAATCATCAACAATGACAAGTCCATAGTAATTACCTCCTAAATCATAGTTCTTGAGGGACCAAACAAATCTATGTGAAGTAATTCAAGGGGTCTTGAAGTAGAAACAACATTTTTACTTTGAAAAGAATTTTTTTGTTTGTTTCCCCTTTTGACAAGCATCACATAATTTGTTCTTTTCAAACTTGAGTTTGGGTAATCCAATGACTAAATCCTTTTTAATTAGCTTGTTCATATGATGCATGTTAATGTGACTTGCTCTCCTATGCCATAATCAAGATTCATCAATTTTACTAATTAAGCGAGAAGTGTTGTGAAAGAATGCATGATCTATGGAGAGTAAGTAGATATTACCTTTTCTTTTACCTATGTGAATTACCTCACCAGTGTGTCCATCACATATCATGCAGCAATTGTCATTAAATGACACTTTGAATCCTTTATCACAAAGCTGACTTATGCTTAAGAGATTGTGCTTTAATCCTTCCACATAAAGAACATTTTTTATTTTGGTCTTGAAGCTGTCTCCTATGCTTCCTTCTCCAATTATTTTGCCTTTGTTGTTATCTCCATAGGTGACAAATCCTCCATCTTTAAGAGTCAAATTTGTTAGCATTGATATGTCACCAGTCATATGTCTAGAGCATCCATTATCAAGATACCATAAAGATGATCTTGCTCTTAGACATACCTGCAAAATTCAAATCAATTTTCAAAGGAAGGTACCCAATTGAGATTGGGTCCATAGGGGTTAGCTGCCTTCTTTTTTCTTGGCACCCAAATGCATTCTCCATTAGGCACATAGAATCTCCTAGCATAGCATTTATAAGATGTGTGACCTTTCTTCATACAATAGTTACAAGTAATAGTTCTTGATGCTTTTTCAAAATGAGTCATGTGATTAAACTTTGGTTTTGAAACAACTTTTGAGTATATCTGTTTTGGAGGCACAAACTTGGTTCTTCCATTAGATTTTGATCCATGTTTGTAACCCAATCCAGAAATATCTCCAGCATACTTTTGCACACTTAGCATTTCAGCCAAATTGCATTTTCCTTTGTAAAGTCTTCTCAAAAGATCAATCAAGTAATTATTTTCAGAAAGTACTATCATATGTTTTTCACCATGACTTTTCTTGAAATCATCAAACTCTTTTTGCAAGTCATTGTATTTGTCAACAAGTTTTTCATTTTCTTCTTTCAGTTTACAAATTTCAGCCTATAATTCAACAAGTTTTGTGACATGCCATCTAAGATCTCCTTTTAGCTTATTATTGGATTTTGCAAGCTTTTAGGCCTCTTCATGCATTTCTTGAAAAGCATTAATAGCTTGATCAAATTCAGAACTTACCTCAGTTTCAGCAATTGATAAATCATCATTTTCATCAATTGTGGAGGTGAGACACATTTGCTTCTTCATCTTCAGTTGATGATTCAGAAGTTGTTGGTTCATTATCTTCCCAAGCTATGTAGGCTTTCTTGGGCTTTCCTTCTTTCTTCATCTTGTTTTCACCTTGTTGCTTTTTCAAAAAGATAGAACATTCAGATTCAATGTGGCCAGGTTTGCCACATTCAAAACAAGTGAAGTTGTTGTCATTCCTTTTGTTGTTGCTGTTGTTGTTCTTTGTTAACTTCCTATTCTTGTTTCTTCTCAAGAATTTGCTGAACGTTTTGACAATTAAGTTCATGTTATCTTCATCATCTTCTTCACTTGAGTCTTCCACCTTTGAGGATGCAACTTTTAAGGCTATGCTTTTGTGTTTCTTTTCTGCATCTTCAGAATTGGTTAGTTGTGACATTTCAAGCTCATACTCAAGAAGCTTACCAAATAATGCAGCCATTGACATTTTGGATAGGTCTTTTGATTCTTTGATTTCTGTCACCTTTGGTTGCCATGGTCTTGTGAGGCAATTCAATATTTTGATATTCAGCTCTTCAACATCAAAGATCTTTCCAAGACCAAGAAGATGATTTACTATGTGAGTGAATCTTGTTTGAAGCTGAGATATGTTTTCTGTGGGATTCATCTTGAACATTTCATACTCGTGTATTAAGGCATGCTTCCTTGATCTTCTAACTTCATCTGTACCTTCATGAGTTATCTCCAGCATCTCCCACATTTCCTTTGCACTATTGCACCTAACTGTTCTAAAGAATTCATCAGAAGAAAGTGCAGAAGTAATCATATTCTTAGCTTTGAAATCATATTGAACAACTCTCTTTTCAGCATCTTTCATTTCATCCCATTCTTTGGGAATCATATCATTACCAATAGTTTTAATAGGAATCACAAGACCTTTTTCTATTGCATTCCAAGCACTTGGGTCATTTGATTGAATAAAGATTTTCATTCTATTTTTCCAAAAACTGAAGTGCTCTCCTTCAAACATTGGAGGACGATTGAGGGAGGCACCCTCCTTGAAATTAATTTGTGTGGTATTCATTTTCTTTTTAAAGAAACATAGTGATATTGATTAACACTCAAGAACCTGTTCTGATACCAATTGAAAACAATAGGAATACCCACAATAACCAAGAGGGGGGTGAATTGGTTAACTTGGTCTTTTAAAATTTCTTTACAAAATTAGAGTAAGGATCTTTGAGAACCAAGAGGTTAGTAAACTCATAAAAACACTTTCAATCTTAGTGAAGGCTTGTGTGTAATCAAAAATTCGAATTACTCAGATTAGAAAACAAGACAAGCCTCACTTCTATTTATAACAAAACTTTGTAACTAACTATAATCGATTAAACGCGCTCAATAATCGATTAAAACGCTTTGTGTAATCGATTAAATTGCCATTTTAATCGATTAAAATGTTCATATGTTTTCTGGGTTTGATCAACGAGCAAAATAATCGATTAATATGATCTGTAATCGATTAAACCAGTAACTTAGTATTTCTGAAATGCCTTGTGTAATCGATTACAAGAAATGGTAATCGATTAAAGTAGTGAAACAAGCTTTTCTAAGAGTCTTATGTAATCGATTACAAGAAATGGTAATCGATTAAATTGTTCTTCAAAGCTTTTCCAGATTCAAAGACGAACAAACTAATTGATTAAATAGCAGTGTAATCCATTAAACCAGTGGTATTTGTATTTTTCCAAAAGCATTGCTTCTTTGGTTCTTTTATCAAACATTGTTTTAATTCTTTGTGAAAAACATTTAGGTGTGTAAATGATTAAATGCATGCAATGCAAGGATCAATTAGATTGGCCTCTCTGAACACTTCATTTGATTTACATTCTTCCAAGGCATTCCAAGGCATGTGAAAAGCACAAAACAATCCTTCAAGTCCCAAGCTTCAATGCTTCAAGATGCTCCCCCTATATCCAACAGTTACATGATGTATCTAATGTAGGCATTGGGGAGGTTTGGATTCAAGATAAACATCTTATTGCTTATTTTAGTGAGAAATTGAAGGTGCATATTTAAATTATTCCACTTATGATAAAGAGTTGTATGCACTTGTTAAAGTATTGTAAACTTGGCAACATTATCTTTTACCTAAGGAATTTGTGATCCATAGTGATCATGAGTCTCTCAAATATTTGAAAAATCAAGGCAAACTCAACAAGAGACATGCTAAGTGGATTGAATTTATTGAGCAATTCCCTTATGTTATTAAACACAAGCAAGACAAATTGAATGTAGTGGCAGATGGCTTATCAAGGAGGCATTGTTTGATTTCTATGCTTGAAACTAAGTTGCTTGGGTTTAATCCCACAAAGGAATTGTATTCAAGTGACCATGACTTCTCTAGTATTTTTGCTTTATGTGAGAATGGGGCTCATCAAGGGAATTTTAGACAAGATGGGTTCTTGTTCAAGGAAAAGAAACTATGTGTTCCTAAAAGCTCTTTGAGAGAACTCTTCATTAGAGAAGCTCATGAGAACAACTTGATGGGGCACTTTGGTTTGGATAAAACTTTGGCTATTTTACATGAACATTTCTTTTGGCCAAAAATGAGGCATGGTGTGCATAAGCTTGTATCTTAATGTATTACTTGTCATAAAGCTAAATCTAGATTAATGCCTCATGGTTTATATACACCTTTGCCTATTCCTAACTCCCCTTGGGTTGACATTTCCATGGATTTTGTGCTTGGTCTCCCAAGATCCAAGAGGGAAAAGGATTCTATATTTGTTGTTGTTTATAGGTTCTCAAAGATGGCACACTTCATTCCTTGTCACAAGAATGATGATGCTTGTGTCGTGGCCAATCTCTTTTTCAAGGAAGTGGTGAGACTTCATGGATTGCCTAGAAGCATTGTGAGTGATAGAGACACAAAGTTCCTTAGCCACTTTTGGAAGACATTGTGGGGTAAGCTTGGCACAAAGCTCTAGTTTTCATCAACTTGCCACCAACAAATGGATGGCCAAACCGAAGTGGTGAATAGGGCATTGGGTCAACTTCTTAGAAGCTACATCAAAGGCAATTTGAGGACTTGGGAGGAGTGCCTACCTCACATTGAGTTTGCTTCTGTTGGACATAGGGGGAGCTGCAAGAAGATTACATATGTATTCTCATTCTCATGCATGCATGTTTTTCATTAAAGTATTAAAGCTATTCAATGATTTTAAAAAAAACTAAGTTCTCATAGTTAAGTTTTTGGAAAAATGAAAATTTACTGCTTTAATCGATTACCATGTTATGTAATCGATTATCTTAGTTCTTTATTCAATATGCATTACTGGTTTAATCGATTACCACAATCAGTAATCGATTACACAGGCTTATTTCATATCTTGAGCTTTACTGCTTTAATTGATTA
The DNA here is from genome assembly GCA_013407115.1 of Glycine latifolia. Taxonomy (NCBI): domain Eukaryota; kingdom Viridiplantae; phylum Streptophyta; class Magnoliopsida; order Fabales; family Fabaceae; genus Glycine; species Glycine latifolia. The sequence continues at coordinate 21,508,251 of CM023941.1, read as the reverse complement.
CCAAAGCTTATTTCACGTACATGATGATTGCTTTAATCGATTACTTCACGTATTAATAGATTATCTTGTTCGTGAAAGATTTTCCAGAAAGCTTAAGAACATATTAATCGATTATCTGGTGTTTTAATCGATTACTTATGGTAAAATAATCGATTACACTATCATTTTAATCGATTACATTCTGTTAAATCAGTTTTTATTAAAGCTTTATGGGTCTGCTCTTTATAAATACACATTGAACGAATTACTCTGAGAATATGTGACTTACCCAAAGGTTTCAAAAGCTTTCTAAGAGTCCAAGATACTGAGTTACTGAGTGAGAAACACATATTGTGTGAGTTCAAGATTTCTGTTTTTTTGAAATGATGTGTTAAAGAAAAAGAGTTTTTCAAGAGTATTAATTATGAGCATTGGATTTCATACAACCTGGAATGTTTGGTAACTTCATTCATTTTCATTCATAAAGGATCACAGGTTGTGTCTCTTGAATCTTTCTTTAGAATTTTCTGAGTATTAAAATTTTGTTGTGATATATATTAGTGTTTTAGAATTCAGATTCTTTATCTAGGGTTGATAAAGATAATCACTTGTAAATTGCTTGTAAAGAATATTTTGATTTAGTGAAAACTCTGACCAAGTGTTGGTTAAAAGACACTGGATGTAGCCTTCATGTTAGTGAGGTGAACCAGTATAAATTGCTAAGTCTTTTATTCTAATTTTGTGTATCTTCTATTGCTTGTATTTGGGTAATCAAAATATAATCAACAAAGAAAGTATTTCTGTCAATACATGCATAACAAGGTGGATCTTGATTGAAAGAAAAGTTCTGGTTTTACAAAAGGTGATTAAGTGATATGATCCAAGTTTTTAATTCCGCAATTGTTTTAGAGAAAACTTTAAATTACTATGTTAAACCAATTCACCCCCCCCTCTTGGTTTATTTGAAGTGTGTTCATTGTGTTTTCAATAGGTATCAAGAGATGGTTCTTGAAAGTTATTCAAGATCACTTTCTTTCAAAAGAAAATGAATACTACTCAAATAACTTTTAGAGAGGGAGCTTCTCTCAATCGTCCTCCGATGTTTGAAGGAGAGCATTTTAGTTTTTGGAAAAGTTGTATGCAGATTTTCATTCAATCCAATGATCCCGGTGCATGGAATACTATTGAAAAAGGTCATTTGGTTCCAATGAAAACTGTTGATAATAATTTGATTCGCAAAGAATGGGATGTGAAAACACAATGAATATACTGTAAATAAACCAAGAGGGGGGTGAATTGGTTTAAAACTGATATTTAAAATTTTCTAAAACAAATTACGGAATTCAAATCTTGGATCATATCACTAGTTCACCTTTTGAAAATACAAAACTCTTTCTTCAATCAAGATCAATCCTTGACTTGCATATAATGACAGAAATAGTTTCTTTGATGATAATATTTTGATTTCATAAAGACAAGCAATGAAATATACAGAACTTAAAAAACAAGAGACAAGGCAATTTATACTGGTCACCGCTCAACCTTGGAGGCTACATCCAGTTACTTCCAACCAACACTAGGTTAGAGTTTTTCACTATATCAAATAATCTTTACAAGCAGTTTACAAAGATCACTATATCTAAACCCTATACACTTCAAGTGATCAAGACCCAGAGAACCCTTCTCTAGAAAGCAGCTTTAAAGAATCAAAGATATACACCAACAGAATCTTAATACACAGAAAAATTCTAACGGAAGATTCAAGAGATACAACCTGTGATCCTTCAAATGTATGAATGAATGATATTACCAAGCAAAACTCTTGAAATCTCTTCTTTTCTTTAAAATCTCATCTCAAAGACTCAACTTTCTTGATCTCATGAGAGATTTTTCACTCTTAGAACAAATCAGTATTTGGACTTTTGAAAAAGCTTTCTAACTTTTTAGTGATTCACACATATATGCTCATTGTCATAGAACAATTCGCTCCAAGTCTATTTATAAAGACAAGTTTATACAAAGCTGTTAAAAAACTGATTTAATTGAGATTAATCGATTACAAGAAGCTGGTAATCGATTAAACTGTTCTTCATGGCTTTTGCAGAACTAGTATGAATATCTTCAATCGATTAAAATGCTTGTGTAATCGATTAAAGCAGTAAGTTTTCATTTTTCAAAGACTTAGCCATGAGAACTTAAATTCTTTTTGAAATCATTGGATTGCTTTGAGATTTTATCCAAAAACATGTATGCATGAGAATGAGAATGCAAATGCAAATGAAAGATCACAAGGCAATGCACATGAACCACTTAGACAAATTACAAATGCCTTCAAATGACTGGGCATGTAAAAGGCTAAAACATCAAGCCTTTCATCCTTGCTTCAATCTTCTTGCAGCTTCCCTTAAAATCAACAATCTCCCTCTTTTTGGCTTTGAGCATGCCAAATCAATTGTCTATTTGTCTAATTTTTTAATTGCTTTAGAGAGATGAATGATTCCTGAAATCTAAGTCAGCTTTTTGCAAGAACAAGCATAAGCATCCCTGACTTGAGTAATTTTACAAAATTATAGCATACATGCACTACATGTAACATACAATTATTTCTCCCCCTGAGTTTATTACAAATTATTTCTCCCCCTATTTGGCTTATCAAAGACAAAAAAAAAAACAATGATTATTGTATGAACAAGGAGAATAAAAAAAGGAGAAAATCAAATTTCCCAACCCCCTCTCTTTTTAGTTGTTCACTACGTATTCTATGTAATAAAAAATTATATGGCAGAAATATTCTAAGTTGGAAAAAATAGAAACTAAGATATAGGATTTTTCTGTAAGGAGTTAAAAAAGATTATTTTATTGATATTTTTAGAATATTCCTATTTCGACACAAACAAGAAGGAATAGGAATCGGACTCTAGGAAAAGACAAATAATCCCCCCAAGAGTACCTTTTCCATATTTCAATTTATTTTGTTTCAAATTATATATCTATATGGATATCTATTTTATGTTTAGTATCGAATCCAATTTTCTTGTATTTTACAATAGAAAAATATTTCTATAATAGAACTCTCTATTATAGAAAATGGAAATCTGAAAAACAATGCATAACCATAATATTCGAATTTCTTGGGGGGCTGAAAAAACAAAGTCAAATAGTCTTCTTGACAATATCCATACTCGAGTTTATTTGTATTACGTCACAAGTAACTTTTTAAATATAGTATAAAAAAACAAACTATACAGAACCAAAGATCTTTTCATAATTTTTTTATTCTATTATACTAATATTATACTGAATAGAATTACATAAATTATCAACAAAAAAATTTAGTTATTTTTATGAGTTTAATATGTTGATAAATATGTGGGACTAGAAATTCATTTCGGACAATTGAACCTTCTCAAATTGTTTCTAATACTTGTATTAATGGAAATGCAAGAAGTACATCAATCAAGATGAAACTTAAAAATACAGTAAACAAACCATAACAAAATCAACAATGATTGACAGAAGACATCAGGAGCATAATGAAGCAGCAACTAGAAAGAAAAACACAAGCAACCTAAGCTAATTTATCAAAGTCATCAAGGACAAGCCTAGCCTCTATGTTCTCCAATCTAGATTTCATCTCTTCCAAAGATGAATTTGTCTCAGCTCTGTGCTCATGATGAAGAGACAATAAAGCATCCATCTTTTGAATCATGAGAGATTCAAAAGGACTGTAGGATGGTTGAGTAGAGCCTTCAACCTCTTCCTCTTCAGCACCAGCAGGGGGAAGTTGGTGCCCAGCCATTTGCCATCCATAAGGGGTCTTAACCATTCCAAGCTTGGTAAGATGTTTCTCCTTAATAAGGCTATTGCTGGAATTTGTGTTGTCCACAACCTCATTAGTGACATCTATCTTGAAATAATCAATAAATTTGGAAACCAGCACAACATATGGAAAAGGATAATTCATTAATCTTTTGGCTTTAAGCATAACCTCCTCAATAATGAGGATCCAGTTCATCTGAATGCCATTCTTCATACCATACACAATCTGAATATCATCATCTGTGGCTTGTGCATGATTTGTGGACCTATAAGTCAAGATGTAGGTGATGATATAATGAAGAAGTCTATCTTCATGAGTCATAGGACCAGTGCTAAGCCTCAGCTTCAGCCTCATTTGAGGGTCAAGAAGCATCCCTCTATAGGTATCAACTCTATTATACCCTTCAGCCTCCTCCTCAAATTTCCTTTCTCCTTCAAAGGAAATGCCAACCACCTCTTGCCAAACTTTAGGAGTGATTTCCATGGCTACTCCATTAACTTGAGACAAGATAGTCCCATCCATGGAAAATTAAAACAAGTGTAAAACACCTTCACTAACTCAGGATAGAAGGTACCCTTCATCTCAACAAATTTCTTCAAACCTTGGGTTTCAAGCATAGTAGGGAATGTAAAACCTTCTCTAGTGAACTAGGCAATGTCAAGATGTTTAGGTGGACATATCAGTTTAGTGGCATTAAACTGCAGATAGTTCATTTTCTCTCTCTCACTAGGAAACCAATGATCTAACCTATTTGCTATAGGGTTAGAGGTTTCAACACTCTTTCTCTTAGAGGTTTTGGTTCTTTTAGGAGCAGACATAATGAATATGTGAGGAAAAGACTATCTGGACAGAGTAACTGGACTTAGAAGAAGAAAAACACAGCAAAGCTTAAGGTTGAAGATGAGAATGGTGTGAATATTTCCTTCAACATAGGCTGTATTTATAGATGATTTTGAGCTCTAAAATTAAAATTTGAAATGAATATCAGTTATTTCATATTAATTCACTAATTTTAAAGCACAAAATATTCAAAATTTGAATTTGGTGGCAGTTGGGCAGATACAATTTCCAATAAAATCTTGCTGATTCTGCAGTAACTCCATGAATAATCAATTATATTCTTATGTAATCGATTAATTCATAAGCAAAATTAGTTCTTGCAGAGGTTGTAATTGATTATCTCAAAGAGTAATCGATTATTCTAGTGAAAATTTGAGCTTTCAAACAATTTTCAAACAGTGTAATCGATTACCATTCACCGTAATCGATTATTCCAGTGAATTGAAATTTTGTAAAAGAATTTTAAGCTTGTGGAATCGATTAATTCGATGGAGTAATCGATTATTCCAGTGACATTCATTTTCTGGAAACATTTTCTTATGAAGAATAATCGATTATCCTGCAAATGTAATCGATTACATAAGCACAAATTTCATTCTTAAAAGCTTTTCAAGTTCATTTAATCGATTAATAGTGCCTTAATCGATTATTCCAGTAGGAATATCAGTATGAACAACATTTATGCAATACATTTCGAATTTGCAATGTTTTTTAAGATGTTTAGCCAATTTGTAAAGGATGAAAGTCATGTAGATGAGCACATAAACAGCATACTAGCAAACACTAGATTTGTCAAGGATTCCTAGCATGTTTCTAAGTGTGTAGAACCTATCTCTATCCAAAGGTTTAGTGAAAATATCAGCTAATTGATAGTTAGTTTCAACATACTCAATTTTGATGTTACCTTTTTGGATATGATCTCTGATAAAATGATGTCTGATCTCAATGTGTTTGGTCCTTGAGTGCATAATAGGATTTTTGGATATGTTGATGGCACTAGTGTTATCACACAACAATGGTATCTCTTGTATCTCAACACCAAAATCTTGAAGTTGTTGCTTCAACCAAAGACTTTGTGCACAACAGCTTCCAGCAGAAATATATTCAACTTCAAAAGTGGATAAGGCAACACATGATTGCTTCTTGCAGTGCCAAGAAATCAAAGAGCTTCCTAACAAGTGGCATGTTCCACTGGTACTCTTTCTATCCAATTTGCACCCTGCAAAGTCAGAATCAAAATATCCAATCAAGCTGATAGATGTACCATTTGGATACCAAAGTCCTACTCTTGGTGTAGACTTGAGATATTTGAGGATCCTCTTGACTGCAGTTAGATGGGATTCTTTGGGATTTGCTTGATATCTAGCACACAAGCAAACACTTAACATAATATCAGGTCTAGTAGCAGTTAAGTATAACAAGGATCCAATCATTCCCCTGTATTTAGACTCATCAACACTTTTCCTTTGTCATCTGAATCAAGATAGGTAGATGTTGCCATAGGTGTTGCAGCATCCTTGCAATTTTCCATTTCAAACTTATTGATCATCTCTAGACAGTACTTGACTTGACTAAGGAAGGTTTCATTCTTCAATTGCTTGACCTGTAGTCCTAGAAAGAGTGTAAGCTCCCTCATCATTGACATCTCAAATTCATTCTGCATTGCTATTGAAAATTCTCTGCACATAGTTTGATTAGTTGAACCAAAAATAATGTCATCTACATAGATTTGAACTAACAAGATATCATTTAATCTTTTCTTGATGAACAAGGTTTTGTGAACTTCACCTCTAGTGAACGATTGGTCAAGCAGAAATTTACTTAATCTTTTATACCAAGATCTTGGTGCTTGTTTCAAACTATATAAAGCTCTTCTTAATTTTAAAACATGGTTAGGATGCTTAAAATCAATAAATCCAGGGGGCTGGTCTACATATATTTCTTCTTCAATGTAACCATTTAGAAATGATCTTTTGACATCCATTTGAAACAATTTGAAGTTCATCAAACATGCATATGCAAGTAACAACCTAATGGCTTCTAATCTAGCTACTGGAGCATAAGTTTCATCATAGTCTATGCCTTCCTCTTGGTTGTATTCTTTAGCAACCAATCTAGCCTTGTTTCTTGCTATGATGCCACTTTCATCTAGCTTGTTTCGAAAAACCCATTTTGTGCCAATAGGTTTATGAGTTAATGGTCTAGGGACTAACTCCCAAACTTCATTTCTTTTAAATTGGTTTAACTCATCATGCATAGCCATTAACCAATGTTCATCCAGCAAAGCTTGATCAATAATTTTTGGTTCAATCTGTGAAACAAAAGTCACGGTACAACAAAGATTTCTTAAAGAGGATCTAGTAGAAACTCCCTTGGATACTTCCTCAATTATGTTGTCAAGGGAAAGATCTTTAGTTGTCCTCCAATCCTTGTGCTTTTGTAAAGGAGTTGACTGTTCCAGTACATCATTTGGTTCAGCTTTTTCTTTCTCATTTAGATCATTAATTTGCAGAAATTCTTCCATTTGTCCTACATCAACATCACACTCCAAATCCTCCTTGGAGGGGTTAGACTCATCACATATGACATGGACAAATTCCTCAACACACAATGTTATTTTATTAAAGATCCTATAAGCTTTACTTTGCAAAGAGTAACCAAGAAAAATTGTTTCATCAGCTTTAGAATCAAATTTGCCAAGAGAATTTTACCATTGTTTAACACAAAACACTTGCAGCCAAAGGTTCTCAAATGAGATATGTTTGGTTTCCTTCCTCGGGATGTCCGGGATATGGGTAGTTTGGATGTGCTTAGCCTAGATGTATGAGCTATTCGAGCTTGTTCGGGTTGTTCGGGATGTTCAAAATGTGCGTAGACTGAATGTGCTTAGCCAAGCTGTCTGGGATGTTCGAGCCTGTCTGGGATATTCGAGCTTGTCCGAGTTGACCGGGATGTTCGAGCTTATCTAAGTTGTTTTGGGATGTGCTTAGACGAGGTGCTTTTCCAAGATGTTCGAGCTATCCGAGATGTCCGGAATGTTCGAGCTTGTCCGGGATGTCCGAGTTGTCCAGGATGTCCGAGATGTGCGTACTGCGTCTATGTATTTTCTATTATTTTGTATTGGACCTTAATATTTTCTGCAAATGGGCCTAAAATTACATTTGTAGGTGTTTATTAAAGGCCTAGCCATATAAATACTGATACTTTACCATTTTTGGTAACTTTTGATTAATAGAAATTGAGCATTTGCTTGAATTGGGAGCTTAGCCTCTTGTTGGTTCTTGATTGAAACCAAATTGATTCTTATCAAGGAAGCTTTCCTTTATGGTGAATCCTCCTCTGACTTATCATCCCTTTTGTGGATTGTGGCGTCATTCCATAACCTTCTCCATTTTTCTATTTGAGTTTTAACCTACAATTCATGGACTCTTGAAGTTTGCAATCCGGAAACAATCCTAACCAAGCATTCATACCTTGGTAGTCATCAATTTATGACTTCTTCGTGGTTGATCAACTTTTTCGTCCCTCTCTATGGAATGACTTCTTGGCCTTTCAACCCTTCTCAGCATGCTGATTTTTAACCTATGTCCTTTATCGTGATCTTGGTACCTATTAGAGCTTTGATGTTGGGTCGAGTGTGACCAACAGGAAAAGTCTTTTACACAACCCTTTTTTTTTATAAGATCTTCAATTTTGTCTTTTAGTGTGGTGCATCCTTCAGTGGAACGCCCCTAGTTTCTATGGTACTTGCGGTGCTTAGAAGGGTCATCTTTAGGTGGTGTGTTAGCTTATTTTGGCATCACATTACTTCGATGGCAAAGCTTATTCAAGTACCTTGGCCTTGGTAGTATTGAGTGAGGTGTGGTGATTATATCGAGGACCTTGAGCCTCTCATGGTCTTTCTTTGGGTTTATAGGCATCTCAATTTGCCTCCTTTTTAGAGCCGAATACTTTGTTTCTTAGCTTCCAATTGTACTTTATTAGTTCTTTTAATTGCATATACTTTGTTGCCCTACATCATAGTTTATCAAGATTGGCTATCGGTTTCTTTCAAAGGCTATTATCAAAAGGACCTGGCCATAATGTTGTTACTAGATGGTGCATGACCACCATAGGATTGAGGTTTCAGATATCCAAGGCTACCTTTCTGCACCTTTCCATTAAGGACCATTATGACTCTTTCTTTTCTTGTCATAATTGACTAAGGCAACGGACATGAGGTGATGAGGTCGGCTGGTGGTAAACTAGATCCTAAACCTCATGGTTAGTTTTTCAAAATAGTCTATAGAGCTCGATTGGAGCTAAATAAACCAACTCAGCGCTTGTCCTTTGAGAGAGGTAGGGAATACTTTGCACAAGACGGTGCCATCCATCATGTATAGGCTTACTTGGGCAACATAAATGTCAATATGCTTACCAAGGTTGATAGTGCCATCATACTTGTCCAAAGTCATTCCCTTCTAAGTAGGAGATAGCAGCATATCTATGATCTGCCACAAATGAATTCATGAGTTCTAGAGCTAGTGAGGTGCTGGAGAGATTAGATGGACGAGGTGTTCCTCCCAAATGACTAGCTTGCAGTATGTTTGACACCTCCACTTGGGATGGTTATGGCATGTCATTTCGAGAAGGGTGTTGTGATACGGACACGGAAATAGGACGGATCGCCATGAAGAATTCAAATTTTAAAATTGGTTTAGTTTTGTTTTAAGGGAAGGATATTGATGCCATACTCAAGAAATAGGTGAGATGGTGAGTGATAAGTCATAGATTTAATCAACACAAATTGCCTTGATAAGATCAGATTTAGTTCTTTGCCCAAGAACCAAGGGAAGCTCTCACAAAAATGAGAAAACTCACACTTTCATTCATTTCTTTTTCTTGAATATCTTTTTCTCTCATTTAATTTTCTTTTCTTCTCATCTCATTTTTTCTCAACTCATTTTTAACTCATTTGTCAATGTCTTCCACCTTGGGCATTGGGAGGTGATTTTCCCTTTTTCAAGAATACATGAGACATTCAAGTTCCCTACTTCTAGTTGGATGAATAAATGTAGTGAGTTTAGCACTAGTACAGATACCCTCCCTCTTTTGTTTGGTCCTTCAACCTAACCTTTCATCTCTCTCATGGGCTCTTCTTTTTCCCTCTTCTTGTCCATGTCTCATTTGATATTCTCTCAGAACATGCCTCTTTCTCATCAAGGTCTTCATCTCCAACCATGTTGCCATTGGGGGTTTCATTGAATCTCTTCCTATATTTCTTTTCTTGATCCCACCAAATTAAAGCATATCTTTAAACTCTAGAGTTTCTACCTTCACCTTTTCCGCTTCAGTATATTGGCAGCATGCAAATACTTGCTCTATTTTCCTCTCCCACTTTAAGTATGCCCCCAGATCACTCCTTCCTTGGAAACTTGAAACCTTATCCTTCAAACCTCTAACTTTTTCCATATTTTTGTATGTCTCCAATTTCTCCTTTCCAATCCATCCATACTAAAGCCCCAATGAGTAGTCATAGTTTCAATCAACAAGAAGTAAAAATAAATATGGATCTTCTCCACTCACTAAGTTTTCACTCAAGAAGTAAATTTGGAAAAGCCATGAAGAACATATTAATCGATTACTATGCTTATGTAATCGATTACATAGTACAAAATGAAAAGCATGTCTCACTGTCTTAATCGATTACCATGATATCGTAATCGATTACTTAAGTTCATTTTTTAATATGCATGACTACTTTAATCGATTACCAGAATTTGTAATCGATTACATAAGCTTGTTTTCAAAACTGAACCTAACTACTTTAATCAATTACAACTCGGATTAATCGATTATTTTGCTTGTTGCAGTTCCTAGGTTGTGCTAAGAACATTGTAATCGATTATTTAGCAATTTAATCGATTACATTTTGTTAAAAACATTTATTATAAATAGAATAAAGACTTGTCTAAACTTACAACTTACATACTTCAATATTTCTAAGCATATTCAAGCCTTCTCAAAGTTAGAAAGGATTTTATGAGTTAACAAAGCTCTTGTCCTGTAACGACCCAGATTATAAGTTGCTAATCTGGACGTTTATGTGTGTGTTGTGGTGATTAAATTACGTGTTATGTTGATTGATTAATTGTTTTATTTATAACTTGTTGTTTGAGTGCTTTTGTCTTGGTATGCGTGCTTGATGGGTATTGGACGTAAGTCAACTCTACTGTACTGTGGTTGTCGGCCGTGCACGTTAAGTGGACGTGTTGTATTAGCCTTGTTTATAAGCAGTAGGCCGACACAGCAACAAGTTTACTCCTCCTTCTTTTACCTTTGCGTTTCCTCTATTTTCTCTCTAAAACTCACTAAGAAACCTCTCGTTCTCAACCCCTTCTTTGTTATCTTCAACATACAAGAACCACCGTAGCTGCTACAGAATCCCGACACCAAGGAGAACTTCGTGGTCGGAGCAAAAGTAGGGAACGAACCGTCGTGAAGCATGGACGAACTCCTAGTTAGGTAAAGGGAGTTTATCATGTTTCTTAACAGCTTTAGGTATCACGGTTTCGGGGCCAGGGAGTCCAGCCGTGATGATAACTGCATGTCCCTGGTGTGTGCAATGTTTCTCCCAGAAAAGCTACGTCTTTTATGAATGGTATTTGGTATGCCTTAAATATGTTGAGTGTTGTTTTGTGTTGATGTTTGGTGTTCTTATGGGGAGTAGATGTTTTAAGAACTTCCCGTGCATGTGGGTGAAGTTGGCATTTTGATGCTGAAGAGTTTTTAAGACACCTGTGGAAGTGTTCATGAAGGTGATGAGTACCGGGATGGGTTGGCCAGGTTACACATAGACATAAATCCCTTGTTTGATGTCAACTACCGAGATGGGCAGGCCGAGTTAGATATACGTGTCAAACCCTCGCGTTTTGATGTCGACTACCGGGATGGGTAGGCCGAGTTGAGCGGGTTACGTGGCATGCATGCATGCAGGACGTAACTTAGTCCTTGTTGGCGGATGTCAGTATACCGGGTTCCCTACCCGGGGTCGTTTCCTTAGAGTCGTTAAGACGCGTTTCCCTTTTTATAAGGTATACAGGGTTCCTTACCTGAGTGATACGTTAAAGCTGTTAAGCTCAAGTTACTTCCCCATAGAGAGAGAGCTATCGGGTTGCTAACTCGGATGAGCTCGTGTTCTCTTGGGAAAAGAGCCACTAGACTCCCCTACTCGGTTGAGTTGTGTTCCTGTTTCTAAAACGACCGGGTTACATACATGTGTCACCTCTAGAAGCTCATCCTTCCCTTTTCTTAGAGAGACCGGGTTCCTCACACGGGATGGGATGTTCCCTTCAAAATTGCTAAGTCCAAACCTTTTTCTTTGAGAACTGTCGGGTTCCTTACTCGGCAGAGCTTGTATGCTCTTGGGAAATGAGCTACTGGGTTCCCTTACACCATTGTGTGGGTTGGTGAAATACAAACCCGGGGGGTCTTACAAGCGCTATCTGTTGTAATCGATTATAACGCTTATGCAATTGATTACATAGTGCAGAACCCGTCCTAAGAACTTTACAATAAACCTAAGGGCCTCTTGATCGCCTTTGGCAAATCCTTAGCAAACCCAACCGACCTCGACCGAGTTCTTCTGACCTCATCCATTTTTGCTACCCTTGTCTTCTCTTACCCAAAATTTACCCCTCTGATCGACCCCTACCGACCTTGTCCGAGTTCTACCGACCTTGTCCACCTTCGTCCGACTTTGTTTGGATTCTTACCTTGAGATAGTATGCCTAAGTGCCAACCCGGACACCTCGTACTTCACACTGATTCACTTGTTTATACGTGTTTGTGGATGACGTATATGATTACGTTGGTAGCATTTGAACTCGGCCTATGTGATGGCTCGAGATGAGGAATGCATTTGGATACACATAAATACCCACGGGGGTGTATGGCGTTATCCTAGCCAGGTCAGGTTGAGCCTGGTTCTGGGTCATACGTTGATGGTGTCGTGGTGATATCCTATGTATAGTCATGACATGTCGGGACTGGGTGGTGGTAAACCTTGCGAGGACCACGGTCAGTGCATCGTTGGGCCCTTATGTGAGCGATATGTTACATAGGGGGTGTATGATGGATTACCCTTGCAAGGAAGGATTGTGTTCCTAGCCGGGCCATACATTGATGATGCCTACGTAACATACGACATTTGCATGGTGGAAATGGGGTTGATGATTGGCTGTAGGGTATAGAGGTATTGGGGGGCCACGTCTGTTGGGAACTCTTTCTAACACCCATTGGCTGACCACCACAGGGGGTGATTCCTGTGCACGACAGAGTGACCCTGACAAGCTACAGGGATGGCCTATTTCTAGGATGGTACCACATTGCATAATGAAAATTGAGTCAGGAGCATGCATCATGCTAGATTTTATGAGTTGATTTATGAAATGGTTGTGGATGTCCGTATATGTTGGTGTTTAATGAATGCTTGGAATGTTGTATTGATATGTTGATGATCGTGTTGCTTCTTGGCCGGGTTGTGCTCCTTTCCTATTGTATTTATTGTTGTTATTTAATATGGTGAACTCACCTTTGCTTTGTTGTACCTTGTGGTTTGGTACCTGTGATGATCGCGAACCGGGTTCGTGTGAGTAGATGGGCAGCAATAGGTGCTTTTGGGGGAAGACCGGGTTGTTTGGAGCCGCTGTGTTTTGCCGGGATGTCAATGGACCTAATCCCGGGCAGGAGTTGCATTTTGATAGATGCACCCCTTGTTTTAATGGATGCACTCCTTGTTTTGCTAATCACACCCCTGACATCTATTTCTCTTTTACTTCTCTTTTTACTATAAAAAAAACACTTGATGTATATTCTCTTTTTACTATAAGTGCATACATATATTTGAAATGTTCTATGAGTGCCTTGATCTACGTGTACATTCCATGACGATGGTCGTTATATGCTTGCAACAAATTTATCACCATTTTCACAAGTAACCAAAGGGGTGTTTTTTTTATTAAAATGAATTTATGTCATGGTTATGAGTTAGTAATACAGTAGCGACGTGGCAGGTCGTTACATGTCCCACTTTTTAATCTTCATTGTGTATTGAAAGATTTCTTGGGCAAGTTTTTCAAAGAAGTTTTGGAGAGAAAGTTCTGGAATTGATTTCTGCATTTCAAATCTGATTGGTAAACCATATTCATTCATATTGATTGGATCATTAGGTTGTCTTTCTCCATTATCTCTTGTTGTAATTTTGTTTTTGTATTCTTGGTAGTTTGAAACTATTGTAAAGGGTTCTTTAAGTTTTTCTAGAGTGGGTTTCTCTAGAGGGAAGAGTAGAAAAGGGTTCTCTATGTCTTGATCATTAGGAATCTAATAGGGTTTTAGATTTCTATTCTTTATCTAGTGTTGATAAAGAGTTGTTGTTGTAAAGCTTGTAAGAACTGAAATTTTATAATAGTGGAACTCTAATCTAGTGTTGATTAGAAGAACTAGATATAGCTTCTCTTGAGAAGTGAACCAGTATAAATTCTTGTGTTGGTTTTCTATTCCTTAAACTCTACTTGTTATCTTGATCATTAATTCTTGGTATTATTTTCATTACTAAACAAGTTCTATTTTTTTGAAGAAATTGTCTTGGGCTGAGTGGTTTGATTGATTTGAAGCATTCTTGGTTTAATGGTGATCAAGATCCTATAACTCTGATTTTCTAAATAATTTTAAAATACCAAGTTTAAACCAATTCACCTCCCCTCTTGGTTATTGTGGGTATTCCTATTGTTTTCAACTGGTATCAAGAGCAGGTTCTTGAGTGTTATTCAAGATCACTATCTTTCTTTAAAAAGAAAATGAATACCACACAAATTACCTTCAAGGAGGGTGCCTCCCTCAATCGTCCTCCGATGTTTGAAGGAGAGCATTTTAGTTTTTGAAAAAATAGAATGCAAATCTTCATTCAATCAAATGACCCAGGTGCTTGGAATGCAATAGAAAAAGGTCATTTGATTCCTATTAAAACTGTTGGTAATGATATGGTTCCCAAAGAATGAGATGAAATGACAGATGTTGAAAAGAGAGTTGTTCAATATGATTTCAAAGCTAAGAACATGATTACTTCTGCACTTTCTTCTGATGAATTCTTTAGAACTGTTAGGTGCAAAAAGTGCAAAGGAGATGTGAGAGATGTTGGAGATAACTCATGAAGGTACAGATGAAATAAGAAGATCAAGGAAGCATGTCTTAATCCATGAGTATGAAATGTTCAAGATGAACTCCACAGAAAACATATCTCAGCTTCAAACAAGATTCACTCACATAGTAAATCATCTTTTTGGTCTTGGAAAGACTTTTGATGCTGAAGAGTTAAACATCAAAATCTTGAAATGTCTCATAAGACCACGGAAACCAAATGTAACAGCAATCAAAGAATCAAAATATCTATCCCAAATGTTCATGGCTGCACTTTTTGGTAAGCTTCTTGAGTATGAACTTGAAATGTCAACACTAATCAATGCAGAAGATGCAGATAAGAAACATAAAAGCATAGCCTTGAAAGCTGCATCCTCTAAGGTGGAAAAGGAAGAAGACTCAAGTGAAGAAGATGAAGATGACAACATGAATCTAATTGTAAAAAATTTCAGCAAATTCATGAGAAGAAACAAGAACAGAAAGTTTACAAAGTTCAACAACAACAACAACAAAAAGAATGACAACAACAACAACACAAACTTCACTTGCTTTGAATGTGGTAAGCCTAGCCACATTAAATCTGAATGTTCTATCTTTTGGAAAAAACAACAAGGTGAAAAGAAGACAAAGAAAGAAGGAAAGTCTAAGAAAGCCTATATAGCATGGTAAGATAATGAGTCAACAACTACTGAATCATCAAGTGAGAATGAAGAAGCAAATGTATGTTTCACTTTCACAATTAGTGAAGATGATGAATTCTCAAGTGTTGAAACTGAGGTAAATTCTGAATTTGATCAAGTTATTAATGCTCTCCGTGAAATGCATGAAGAGGCTCAAAAGCTTGCAAAATCCAATAATAGGCTAAAAGGAAATTTTAGATGGCATGTCATAAAACTTGCAAAAATGCAAACTGAGATTTGTATCTTGAAAGAAGAAAATGAAAAACTTGTTTCAAGTTACAAAATGAATGGATGTGTATGTGCTTCTTCTTCATCAAATGTTGACAATTACAAAGCTTTGCAATAAGAGTTTGATGAGTTCAAAAAGAGACAAGGTGAAAAACATATGATAGTGCTTTCAGAAAATAATTACTTGGTTGATCTTAAAAAGGCTTTATAAAGGAAAATGCAATTTAGCTGAAATGCTAAGTGTGCAAAAATATGCTGGAGATACTTATGGATTGGGTTACAAACATGAATCAAAATCTTTTGGAAAAACCAAGTTTGGGCCTCCAAAACAGAAATATCAAAAAGTTGTTTCAAAAACAAAGTTAATCATATGACTCATTTTGAAAGAGCATCAATAGCTGTAACTTGTAACTATTGTATGAAGAAAGGACACACATCTAATAGATGCTTTGCTAGGAGATTCTATGTACCAAATGGAGAGTGCACTTGGGTGCCAAAGAAAAAGAAAATAGCTAACCCCTATGGACCCAACCTCAATTGGGTACCTTTTTTTGTAAATGGATTTGAATTTTGCAGGTATGTCTAAGAGCAAGATCATCATTATGGTATCTTGATAGTGGATGCTCTAGACATATGACTAGTGACATATCAATGCTCACAAATTTTACTTTTAAAGATGGTGGATTTGTCACCTATGGAGACAACAACAAAGGGAAGATAATTGGTGAAGGAAATATAGGAGACAGCTTTAAAACCAAAATCAGAAATGTTCTTTATATGGAAGGTTTAAAGCACAATCTTCTAAGTATAAGCCAACTTTGTGATAAAGGATTCAAAGTGTCATTTAATGACAATTGTTGTATGATATGTGATGGCCAAACTGGTGAGGTGATTCATATAGGTAAAAGAAAGGTAATATCTATTTACTTTCCATACATCATGCATTCATTCACAACACTTCTTACCTAATAAGTAAAATTAATGAATCTTGGCTATGTCATAGAAGGGAAAGTCACAGTAACATGCATCATATGAACAAGCTGATTAGAAAAGACTTAGTCATTGGCTTACCCAAACTCAAATTTGAAAAAAGGACAAATTATGTGATGCTTGTCAAAAGGGGAAACAAAAAAAGAATTCTTTTCAAAGTAAAAATGTTGTTTCTACCTCAAGACCTCTTGAATTACTTCACATGGATTTATTTGGTCCTTCTAGAACTATGAGTTTAGGAGGTAATTACTATAGGCTTGTAATTGTTGATGATTACTCTAGGTTCACATGGACTTTGTTTTTAAGATCCAAGAGTGATGTTTTCAATGCTTTCAGAAAATTAGCCAAATTTGCTCAAAATGAAAAGGGAAGCAAAATCATCTCAATAAGAAGTGATCATGGTGGGGAATTCCAAAATGAACATTTGAAAAATTCTGTGAAAAAAATGGAATTAACCACAATTTTTCAGCTCCAAGAACACTCCAACAAATTAGTGTTGTAGAGAGTAAAAATAGATCCCTTGAAGAAGGAGCAAGAACTCTTCTTAATGAGACAAATTTGCCTAAACATTTCTAGGCTGATGCTATAAGTACAGTTTGCTACACTTTGAATAGATTACTTATAAGGCCCATTTTGAAGAAAACTCCTTATGAACTATACAAAAGTAGAAAACTAAACATTTCTCACTTAAGAGCATTTGGCTGCAAGTGTTTTGTATTGAATAATGGTAAAGAATCACTTAGAAAATTTGATGCTAAAGCTAATGAAGCCATCTTTCTTGGATATTCATTACAAAGTAAAACATATAGAGTTTTCAATAAAAGAACATTATGCATGGAAGAATCAGTTCATGTTATTTGTGATGAATCTAATCCCTCTAAAGAGGAAAAGAAGTGTGAAAATGATGCAGGTCCTTTGGAAGAGTTCATACACCTTAATGGATCAATGGATAAAGAAAAGGAAGAACCAATTGCTGAAATGAAACAATCAACACCAGTCCAAGAGCCAAAAGATTGGAGAACTACAAGAGATCTCTCTCTTGTTAATATAATTGGTGAAGTTACAAAGGGAGTATCTACTAGATCTTCATTGAGAAATCTTTGTTGTAATATGGCTTTTGTTTCACAAATAGAACCTAAGAGCATTTGATCAAGCCTTACTTGATGAACATTGGATGCATGCCATGCATGATGAACTAAATCAATTTAAGAGAAATGAAGTTTGGGAACTTATTCCTAGACCCTCTTTTTTCAAACCTATTGGCACTAAATGGGTTTTAGAAACAAACTTGATGAGAGTGGTATCATAGTCAGAAACAAAGCTAGATTGGTTGCAAAAGGTTACAACCAAGAGGAAGGCATTGACTATGAGGAGACCTATGCTCTAGTAGCAAGGTTAGAAGCCATTAGATTGCTACTTGCATATGCATGTTTGATGGATTTTAAACTATTTCAAATGGATGTTAAAAGTGCTTTCTTAAATGGTTATATTGAGGAAGAAATCTATGTGGAGCAACCTCCTGGTTTTGAAGATTTCAAATATCCAAACCATGTTTTCAAACTCAAGAATGCTCTTTATGGTTTAAAACAAGCTCCAAGCTTGGTATGAGAGATTGAGCAAATTTCTGCTTGAACAATCTTTCATAAGAGGACATGTTGATAAAACCTTGTTCATCAAAAGGCAAAGTAATGATATTTTATTGGTTCAAGTATATGTTGATGATATAATACTTGGTTCAACTAATCAATCATTGTGCAAAGAATTTTCTATCTCTATGCAGAATGAGTTTGAAATGTCAATGATGGGAGAATTAACATTCTTTCTTGGACTTCAAGTGAAGCAAATGAAGAATGAGACATTTATAAATCAAACCAAATACTGCCTTGAAGTGATCAAAAAGTTTGAAATGGAGAAAAGCAAAGATGTTGCAACTCCAATGGCAACATCAACCTATCTTGATTCAGAGGAAAAAGGGAAGAAGGTTGATGAGTCAAAATTCAGAAGAATGATTAGATCCTTACTATATTTGACAGCCAGTAGACCAGATATCATGTTGAGTGTGTGTTTGTGTGCAAGATATCAAACAAATCCCAAAGAATCACACCTCACTACAGTCAAAAGAATCCTCAAATATCTCAAATCGACACCAAAAGTTGGTCTTTACTCAACTTAATTCGATATTCTGATTCTGACTTTGCAGGGTGCAAATATGATAGAAAAAAGTACAAGTGGTACTTGCCACCTCCTAGGCAGCTCACTTATCTCATGGCACTGCAATAAGCAATATTGTGTTGCTCTATCAACTGCTGAAGCTGAGTACATCTCTATTGGAAGCTGT
The DNA here is from genome assembly GCA_013407115.1 of Glycine latifolia. NCBI lineage: Eukaryota > Viridiplantae > Streptophyta > Magnoliopsida > Fabales > Fabaceae > Glycine > Glycine latifolia. Next base: position 21,489,200 of record CM023941.1, on the reverse strand, counting down.
TGTGCTCAAACTCTTTGGTTGAAGCAACAATTACAAGATTTTGGTGAAGAATTAAAAGAAATTCTCTTGTTGTGTGACAACACAAGTGCCATAAACATATCCAAGAATCCAATAATACACTCAAGGACCAAACACATTGAGATACGACATCATTTCCTCAGAGATCACATTCAAAAGCATAACATCAAAATTGAGTTCATTGATACACATAATCAATTGGATGATATATTCACTAAACCTTTGGCTAGAGATAGATTTTATACTCTTAGGAACATGCTAGGTATTCTTGATGAGTCCAACATATGCTAGCATGATTGTTATGTGTTTGTCTATATGTTATTGCATCTTATTTTGATAAACATCACATGTGCTTCTAAAACTCGAATTGTGCTGCATAATCACTGTTATAATCGATTACAATGCGGGTTAATCGATTATTTGAAGCTTACACCTTGTTTACAGTGATTTTATGTCTCAAGTAATCGATTACAACAACCATTTAATCAACTACATTCCATAAAAATTGAATCATCAATCTTAAAACTCACTTGAATAATTGATTACACAGTGGAATAATTGATTACTGTTCACTAAAATTTTTCTCTGAACCAATATTCTCTCTGGAATAATCGATTACACGTCGGGATAATCGATTACATGTGTCTCATATTCTACTCTGCTATTAGTTTTCTCTGGAATAATCGATTGCAGGTCGAATTAATCGATTACACCATGATAAACAGCTCTTATTCAGAACGAATTAATTGACTATCATGCTTATGGTATCAATTACATATGGCAGTTTCTGAAATCTCTGCAGATTTCTTGGAAATCGAAACTATCCAACTACTTTTAAATTCAAAATTCAAATCTGAACAAAGCATTTAAACCTCTGGGCAACTGAAATAGCTGTTACATTCATTCAAATTTCAAATTTCGAACCCTAGAAACCTCTATATATTCAGCTTTTCCCCAAAGGAAAAAAAAAATCACACATGAATTTGCTTCTCCTCAAGTTTCTGTTTTCTACAACCTTCTTCTTCTCTATTCAAACACCATGTCTACTTCTAAAAGAATCAAAACCAGCAAAAGAAAGGCTGGAGAATCATCTAGTTCTTCTGGAAGTAGATTGAATCTTTGGTTTACTGAAGAAAAACATAAAATGACTTATCTGCAATTCAATGCCACCAAACTGGTGATGCCACCCAAACACCTTGACCTTAATTGGTTTATTAGGGAGGGCTTTCAGTTTCCTTCCCTACTAGAGGTTCAAGGGCTGACAAAATTCCTTGAACTCAATGGTACTTTTTACCATGAGTTGGTGAAAGTGTTTTTCACCTGTGCAAAGGCTAGCATGGATGGGATAATTCGTTCCCAACTGAAAGGAGTACCCATGGTCATAGATGATGATGTATGGGAAGCTGTTGCAGGTATCTCCTCTACTGGTGTGAGGAGGTTTGATGAAGAAATAGGTGAATACAATAAGATTGACACCTATAGGGGAATGCTTCAAGACCCTAAGCAAGGCTGAAGACAAGGCTTGGTGTAAGAAATCTGACAGGGGAAGATAGATTACTTCATTACATCATCACCTACATCATTACCCCTAGGTCTACCAACCATGCTCAAATCACAGATGATGATTTGCAGCTTGTTCACGGCATAAAGACCTCCACTAAGATCAATTGGATCATGGTCTTTATGGAAAAAATGGTGAAATCCAATAGGCTGATTAGTTATAATTTTCCTTATGCTATTCTTGTATCTAGGTTTATAGATTACTTTCAAATTGATGTAACATATGAAGTGGTTGATCACACAAATGATTCCACCAACCTCATCAAGGAAAAGTATTTGCATAAGCTTTGATTGGTGAAAACAGTCAATGGATGGCAAATGGATGGACAACAACCTCCAGCTCGAGGTGAAAGGGGTGCTGCTAATGAAGAAGCTGAAGGAGATCCTGAACCTCAACAATATTCATCATTTGAATCTCTCGTGATTCAAAAGATGGATGCCTTATTGTCTCTCCACCATGAGCACAGGGCTGAGACTAATTCATCATTGGAAGAGATGAAGTCTAGGCTAGAAAACATAGAAGCTAGGATTGTTCTTGATGAGTTTGATAAACTCATTTAGGTTGTTTGTGTTTTCTTTTTAGTTTCTGTTGCTGTTATGTTTTTATGCTTTGGTCTATGTTCCCTGGTTGAAGTTCTCTTTGATTAATGTACTGCACTTTCTATTTTACTTAATGAAAGTTAAGTTTTTCTCTTTTCCTATATTCTCCATGCTTATACTATATGGTTATTTTTTTGTCTTTGATAAGCCAAATAAGGGGAGAAATAATTATAATTGTACTCTGATTGCTCTGCTCTGTTTTTTAAATTGAAAAATGCTTAAATAAGGGGGAGCAATATTAAAGGAATTGATTAATGTTTATGCAAGCAACCATACTTAACACTTGTTCTTGGCAAAAAGCTGATTTAATTTCAGGTTAACAAGTCTGAGTCTCCTATCATTCATCCCTCAAAGCACTTAAAAGCTAAACAAATGGACAATTGATATTTGACATTTTCAAAGCCAAAAAGGGGGAGATTGTTGGATATAGGGGGAGCAGGAAGAAGATGAAGCTAAAGAAGAAGCTTGTGCATTTGACGAAAGATTTTAGCTTTTCACATGCCAAGGAATTTGTAATTTGGTTGAGTGTATGAGAGGCTAATCTTATGATCCTTGCATTACATGGACATAATCATTAACATGCATACATAATTTCATTAAAGCATTAAATCTATTCATGGTTTTATAAGAAACTAATTTCTCGTGGTTAAGTTTTTGGAAAAACCAAATCTCATTGCTTTAATCGATTACTTAAACTCTACTTGTTATCTTGATCATTAATTCTTGGTATTATTTTCATTACTTAACAAGTTCTAGTTTTTGGAAGAAATTGTCTTAGGCTGAGTGGTTTGATTGGTTTGAAGCATTCTTGGTTTAATTGTTATTAAGATCCTATAACTCTGATTTTCTAAATAATTTTAAAAGACCAAGTTTAAACCAATTCACCCCCCTCTTGGTTATTGTGGGTATTCCTATTGTTTTCAGAGTTGTCGGAGAAAGTCCACAATGTTCAACTCATTAGTAGCAAAGGGTGGTGCATTTTGAAGGAAGGTTTGAGGTCATTTTTAAAAGCTAAAGAATACGGATATAGAGTGGGCAAGAAAGAATCACAAGACATTAAAAAGAAACATACAGATTTCTTATGTCAATCACTTTTCTTTTTAAAATTCAACCACCAAACATGTTCTTTCTATCTTGTGGTTGCTAAAAATAGTTTTTGAAAATTTCTTTGTAAAATAATTTGAAAGACAAAAAAAAAAATCAAAAGTATTCTTATTTTCTCTTTCTAAGTTTTCCTAAGGGTGTGTTTGTTTAAAGGATGAAAATAAATAAAAAAAATATTGAATTAAAGTAAAATGTAAAAGGTATGAGTTCTACAGAAAATGTAATTTTTTTTACAATATTGTTTCTCTTCTCTCTACCAAAAACACCATAAAACTAGGTGCCGAATATGAATTGAATTTAAGTTTTTTAAAAGATTAATTTTAAAGAATAAAATATGTACTAATATGGTTGAGAATTACTCAGCCCTGACCTATAGAACTCCCTAGGCCACAATCCCATAAAAATTGGAAATTTTAGTTTATTTTATCTATCTTCAGTGTAAACAAGACTCATTAATCCTATTCGTCCTCTTAAAAACTTGAGGCTTGGGGACATATGTACTAATATTGCCTAGAATACCCTCAACCACGAGAACCCCCTCAGCCACAACCCCATGAAGGTTATAGAATTTAATGTATCTTATCTAATTCTATATTAACTATATTGGTAATCTCAAATTACATCCCTTTAATCAAGAGATAATGATGAGGACATCAAAGGTCAACCTGACATCAAAGACCAACCCCTAGACCAAGACCCAATACAAGGCATAGGAGGACCCATGACAAGAGCAAGAACTAAAAAGACCCAAGAAGCTTTGCAACATATAATGGCTAATCTGAGGGCAATCCAATTGCATGCGGGAACCCAAAATCTAGAGGGCTGCATGAGTGGACTACTAGTCACATGTATTGCTTCCTTGGAGTGATGAAGTGCTTGTAGCTGGTTTTGAGACCTAGACCCCAAGCTTAGTTATGCCTCACTTAACCACTAA
>CM023941.1:21460119-21474984 GCA_013407115.1 Glycine latifolia | reverse complement strand
GTGTACGAACACGATTCTTTGAAGTTATCCAGGATTATCATACCCAAATTTTCTAACAGTAAGTGACCGAGATTCAAAATTTCTTAGTCACTTTTGGCGAACTTTGTGGGGTAAGATTGGAACTAAGTTGTTGTTTTCAACTACATGTCATCCCCAAACCGATGGGCAAACTGAGGTGGTCAATAGAACTCTTTCTACTCTTCTTAGAGCTGTTATTAAGAAAAATCTTAGGACTTGGGAAGAGTGTTTACCACATATTGAATTTGCTTATAATAGGGCTGTACATAGTACTACTCAGATGTCACCATTTGAAATTGTTTATGGATTTAATCCTTTGACTCTTTTGGATTTGTTGCCTTTACCTAACATTTCTCAATTTAAAGATAAGTCTGGGTAGGTTAAAGCAGAATATGTCAAGAAGTTGCATAAGAAAGTCAAGGCCCAAATTGAGAAGAAAGTAGAAGGGTATACAAAGTATGCAAACAAAGGAAGCAAAAAGGTAACATTTGAACCAGGTGACTGGGGGTGGGTGCATTTTAGGAAAGAGCGGTTCCCTTCACAAAGGAAGTCGAAGCTTATGCCAAGAGGAGATGGTCCTTTTCAAGTACTGGCCAAGATCAATGATAATGCCTACAAAATTGAATTGCCGGGTGAATATGCTATAAGTCCTACTTTTAATGTGGCTGATCTATCTTTTTTTGATGCAGGTGATGATTTAGTTGATTTGAGGGCAAATTTTTTTCAAGAAGGAGGGAATGATGAGGACATCAAAGGTCAACCTGACATCAAAGACCAACCCCAAGACCAAGACCCAATACAAGGCATAGGAGGACCCATGACAAGAGCAAGAGCTAAAAAGACCCAAGAAGCTTTGCAACATATTATAATGGCTAATCTGAGGGCAATCCAATTGCATGAGGAAACCCAAAATCTAGAGGGCTGCATGAGTGGACTACTAGTCACATGTATTGCTTCCTTGGTGTGATAATAAAAGCAATTATTGACATAGGCCTTTAATAATAAAAAAAATAATAGTAATGAAGTGCTTGCAGCTGGTTTTGAGACCTGGACCCCAAGCTTAGTTATGCCTCACTTAAGCACTAAGGCATTTTAGTTATTCTTACAATGTTGAGATTTTAATTTTCTTTTATTTCCTACTAGATGCATGAGAACTAGTTTGTATAAATCAATTCTGAAGTGAATAGAGAAGGGACTTTTGGCTGTTGGATTTTATCATTAGCTTGAGAATTGTCTCTGCTAGGGTTCTTCCTTGAACCATTTTGGTCTTATCAAGAATTGCTCAATTCTTGTGGCGATCATCAAGGCTTATCAAACATCAATTGTTTGTGGCGCCTATTTGCTACTTCCCTTGCACACTTTCTGTTTCCTTGTTTAAATTTCCGCATTTCTAAATTCTGTAATTCAGCCCGAATTTCTTATTTACATAAGTCTCGTTTTACTTATCCTTTTTTTGGTGTTTCTTGTGTCTAAATTGCATTTCAGAACATCCTCTTTCACCTCGTTTTGGAATCGTGCCAATCCAAGTTCTATAAGTTGAGAAACTTCCAAAAGTTAACAATACGATTCTGGTTCAATTTGTGAGCGAATTCCAACCTAGAATTTGGTCTGAAATTGAATCAAGGCAGGGGGATTCACATCAGATAAGGCCCATGAACCTTGAGGCCCATAAATATGTGTATATAAAGGGTTAGATTCTTAAGGTAACATACGATTTTATTCGTTTTCTTACATATGCTTGCTAGTGTATCATCCTGACTTAAGCATCAAAGTGTCTTTACAAGTACCCATCCTGCTAAAAGTTAAACATTAAGGATAAGGATGAAAAAATATCATGGATGAAGAAGTGTCTAGACACTTGTGTGCATGTTCAAAATATATTAAAAAATGTTAATTAAATAAGTAATAATTCTAATTCTAGTATAATATACACATGTAAAATAAGGTATGAATACGAAATAATAAAGTAACATTCATTTAAGCATATGCAGTATAAAAAGCCTCAATTTACTTTCTTTAGGTAAAAATAAAGAAAGAAGGAACAATGCGACAATAAGGGTGGAAATAGATCGGGCCAAACTTTGGCAAGCTTGAGCTTGACTTATGTCGTTATTGCTAAGTCTAAGTCTAACCTTTTACTTGTTACATGCATTGTTTTAATCTTTAGCCTGATATTTTTAAACGTCTGGCTTACTCTAAAAGTCAATGTATGTGGTCTATTTTATAGGACCTATAAACAAGCCATTAGGCCTATAAGCCAACAAGCCATGCTCATTACATTATTTTTATTTTAAAACTTATTGTTAATATTAATAATTATATATATTAAATATAAATATTATATATATGTATAATATATATAATGTAAAATATTATTATATAAATAGGCCAACCTATCAAGCTCAATAAGGTTTTTCTAAAGCCTAAAGTCTGATTTTTTTAATTAAAAAGCCTTTTCAACAAGCCTAAGCCTAATTTTTTTAATAAACAAGCTAGGTCAGACTAGACTTTTCACTAGTTAGGCTACATGTCATCGATGGACTACCTGACCTATTTTCATCCCTATGCCAAGAAGCACAATAAAAGTCTTTGAGTTTAAACTTATTGAGAAATTTATAGTTATCTCAATTAAAAAAAATGAAATCTAACTCTTTTGGTTTCAATTTTTTTTCCCTTGGTCAAAGATTACCTGATTCACAGGATCATAGACTAATTCCACTCATGATGAATAACTACAATTAACCTAAGAGAATTTTGTACATGTAAGAAATTGAACACAAATTTTTTCAATAAATAGATTGTTTCTCCACATGTGAACAAAATAAGACCTTACATCACTACATCAATCCTAAGCATTATTTTTTTTTCTTATTTAATATTACAAAAGCTATTTGATTATTTATAGTTTAATTAAAATGTATTTTTATATAGTAATATTTAATTATCAAGAATTATATATTAAATTTTATAATTTTATTAATTATTTTTAAAATTATATATAAAATAGTTCAAAATTAATTAACATTATAAAAACTATTTCTTTAAAAATATATTAAAATTAAATTCACATTTTATATTCTCTTCGAATTAAATTATAGGTAACATTAACTAATTTCTATATTAATTAAGAAAGATAATTAATATTATCTAATTCTATTAAATATATTTGAAAAAAAATTCTAAAATATTTTTTATTGGAAATTTTATATAAAAAACAAATAAACTATTAAAATAAAAATATATTTAAATTGATATTTTAAAATAAAGTAAAGTAGCTAAAATTTTCCTATATTCAAGTTCACTAATTTTATTTTTACCTTTTTTATTATAGAATCACGAGGATGTATTGAAGTACATACTTATTTCTGAATCAAGATTGTACATACTTATTTCTGACTTTTCTAATGTTAAAATCATGAAAGTGAATTATTGGGATGGGAACTTCGATGTATTTATGTGTGTGGAATTGAACCACCAGGACATGTTGAGCTTTAACTAGACAGCGCATGTTAGGTGTTTCTCCACCGCAATACCATAAACACATGTTTATTCGGAAGCTGTCGATAGTTCCACTTCCAACCATGGTTAAGTAGAAAAATACTGCTAGTCATGTGTAACGCCCATAATTTTATACTGGACGTGAACTTGGGTCTAGGCCAAAATTACAGGAATTCAACCCGACCACAGTTTCAACTTAACAACTTAGATGCAATGGATATACGAAAATTCCGCCACAGCAGTCTCAAATCCGGCAAATTAGATTTAAATTTAAATTTAAATCAACATATTTATGTCTCAAGATTGAAATTATCTATATAAGGAAATAAAAATCAACATTAATAAAAAGATTTTCATTTTTTCTATGCTTGAAATTATCCATTTTAAATTGTATTAAAATAATTTTAATCAACTTAATCACCACATGTTTTATAATATTCAAAATTATCCATTAAATTTGCATTAACATCATTTATAAGATTGAAATTAAAATTAACGTCAATCAGCATTAAAATTATTTTAATTTTAATTTAAATGCTGATTTCTTTTTTTAACAAAAATCCTTTTTAACTACTTCAGTACTTCTCTATAAATTAGAAAGTGAAAATTATATTCCGATAATGATATTTTACTACTTCCTTCTTGCCTAATACATTTTGCTGTGGATTAGCAAAACTATGTTTCTGGTGTGTTTTTTTGGTTTGATTCCACATTTTACTTTCTTATTATTATCGAATTATCATTCTTTCGTGTTTTTATCTGAAATTTTTAATTGTCTATTCTATTTTTGTTTTGTTTATGGGTTAGTTTAAGGATCATGATTTTGGCGAAAGATGAAGGCCACACATATGAAACCAAATGTACTATATTAACACGGCTGGCACTATTTTAACAGGGCCGGTCCTGACATTTTGTGGTTCCATGACAAAATAATAAAAGAACACATATTTATATACAAATTTTAATATGTAAACATATATCCCAAAAAAAAAACACAAATAATTTCATTTAAAATAACAAGTATCAACTACAAAACAATATACACAAATCATAGTAAAAATGGTTTCTTCAAGCATTTTGAGATGTAAAATCATCAATAATAACATCAATATCAATATTTTCCTAACACATCTTTTTCAATAGATAGTATTGTCAAACCAACCAATCTTTATTGTGACATCGATGACCTCAAGTATGTTTTTGTTAATTTTAATTTTGAGAAATTTCTTTAAATTGATGCTCTAGTCACATACATTTAATAATATTCTATAAGTAATTGACACATTTGGATAACAATCCACAACTATGACAAACTCAAGAATTTCAATGGGTGATAGTAAGTTATCAGACAAAGTCATTTGCAACACTTTCAATTCGAAAAATAATCTTCTAAATCAATATCTGATAAATTGCCATGAGAAAAAGTAGAGTGGACACCAACTCAATATTCCCTCATTTTATTATCATCTAAAAATTTTAACTTCTTTGAATTAAATAAAAATCCAAAAATACTTTCTCAAATGTTTTTAATTGCTCATATATATTCTATAAAGAAGTGATTGCCATGTCTATAACAACTAAAAAATAATTAGCTCTAAATAACTCGTCAGCTGATTGAATTTCTTCATCCTGGTTATTCTCATCAAATTGTTTTTTCCTAATAACACAACGTTTTGTTGGAAGAATAGGCTCTACATCCATCTCAAATGCAACACTTTTAGAGACATCCATATTAGATGTGGAACCTTCATTTCTATACTTTTCAAAAAACAGCAAAACACTTTCTATTTGCTTTATGGTAGTGTCAATGCACATAGACATAGATTGCAATTTATTGCTCACCATATTATTAGAAAATAAGATGTCATACCAAATAATCATACCAAGCAAAAACTAAAATCTCAATTACATTAACTAAATTCTCTGCTTCACTATTTGACTTTGCATCAGCACAAGATTTATACAACTCCAACAAAGAAAATCTTGATAAAAAACCTTGAATTTTAAAAAGTCCTAATCTAGATGTGTCATCCACTTTTAAAAATTCTAAAAAGTACTCTTCAATTTTTATTTTATTATTTGACATATTTATGCATCATATTACCAAAGTCATTTGTTCTTGATGGCTCACATCAAGGGTACAATCAATAATTACAGAAAAATATTTTGTTTCTTTAATAATTTTTATGATAAAACTTCTAACACTATGGGCCAAAAGAGATATAAACTCATTTTGAATTTTATGCTTGAGATAATGATAATGAATTTGATGATTTTGAATGTGTCTAACATGATCTTGCATTATCAAATGAAATTCAGTAATCATTTCAATTAATCCTAACCATTATTATTTTGATATAATTTTTCATTCGATCCTCGAAAAGCCAAATTATGTTTAGCAAGACATTTCACAACTGCACAAATTCTAAATAAAACTTGCCTTCGATGCTCTTTCTCTTTCATAACTTCTTGTTGCAAGTTTTTATCAATTGTTTGATTCTTATCCAATCTATCTCTCAATTCATTCCAAGTATTCATGGAATTCATATGCTCAAAAATATTCTCATGTTGTTTAAGTCTCTCACTAATATGTCTCCAATCTCTAAAGCCCTCTTTTGCTAACAAACTTTTGTTATTTTCAGATTTGAACAACTTAAAACAAAACAGTATATTTTGTGAACATGCTTTGAGTAAACCAACCATTTTCTATCACTAGTCTCACAGTTGCTCAACTTTTTATAATAATAAACATATGAAAAATGCCTAAAGTGTTATCCTTAGGAAAAACAAGATTCATTTCTATTATAGGCTCTTTTTCAACTAAAGTTTCTCTTATTTGTTATCCAGATTATTTCAATTTCTAAGATCATAAATATCTAAAGGAGGAATTAGTTCTTCTTCACCAGTGTTAATTTTCATTATTTGATGCATTTGGCAAATCATTACGCTCACTTAAATCATTAACTCCATCATTCTCACCCTCACTCACATGATTTTCATTATTCAAATTTTCACATTTGATTGATCTAAATTTTCATGAGAACCTACATTTTTAAAAACAAATTTATCAATGGCCCCTCTTTGTGATTTTATCAAAGAAAGGATATTATGACTATCAAAATGCTGCAAGACCGTCAATCTTTAATAGAATTATTGAAGGTCTACCTCTTAGGTTCGAAAAGAAAATTTCAATCAAGGATCAGGAGGAGAAAGAAATGATAAAAAAACTCTTTTGAGTCTAGGTTTGAGGACTCGTTGGAGGCCATACGTGGAGTCATTTCAATCTTACCCGCAAAATATGCAGAAGATTATCAGAACAAGAATATCTTAAGTGATTATGCTATAGAGGATTACTTCAATGTCCTACTTTAAGTCCCAAGGCTATTTGGGTTCCACAAGTTTCTTGTTTCACACCACATTGAAATGTTGCAGTTTTCGATGATATGAGATGCCATATGAAACCACTCCATTTCACTGCTATTGTGGAGGACCAAATTATTAATAAGATCTTAGTCGATGGATGGCTGCATTTAATATCCTACCAAGGTCTATGATGGGCAGGTTTGGGAGGACTATTGAGGATTTTATTCCTTACAATATAGTGGTGTTAGACTTTTGGGAAAAACCTTCAGATTCTGAGGGAGTGATTTGTTTGGATGTTTCGATAGGCAGTAGGAGGAGGCCTATGGTGTTTTTGTTAATTTTTTTCGCAAGCCAATTTCAATGTGTTGTTGAGAAGGGAATGGATCCATGGAGTTGGTGTTGTTCCTTTGACAATCCATCAAAATCTGTTCTTTTGGAATGAGGATGGAAAACTCGAAATGGTCGAAGCGGATCAATCAGTGTATGGAATTTACACTACATTTACAAGTGAAGGTGATCAAGCAATGGCAAGGACCGCTCCATTCAAAATTGAAGATTCATTCTATGTAAATAAAAAATCAGGTGATGAGAAGGATAAATTCTTTTGCTAGGATGAGAATAAAGGTTTCTTGTTGATTAATAAGGCTATTGAGAAAACTGCCAAGGCTCAATTACCATGACTTTAACAGAAGCATATGCGAGCTTCATGGCTCGCTTATCGACTTACATAGCCGAAAGTAAAAAGCAAACGACTACTGTGGCCACCAAAAAACAAAGCACGACTACTAAGGCCATAAAAAACAAAAACATGACTACTGTAGTCATCGAAATCGAAAAAGTGGCTACTGGAGCTGTCGAAATCGAAAATATGGCTACTACGGCCATAAAAAAGAACATGATGGATACTAATGCCATAAAAAAAAAAGTGATGGATACTAACACCATCAGAATAAAAGAGAAATCAAAAGATGTTTCTCAGTGAAAATGTGAGGATTTGAACTTGGATTGTTTTCATGATAATTCACCTTTAGGCTTTGAGAAACCAATGTCCTCAGGGTTGAAAAAGATGGAATCTCAGGATCCCTTAGAAGAGATTAATCTGGAAACTAAAGAAAATCGAAAGCCCACTTATGCAAGTAAGTTATTAGATGTTAGGCTTCGAGAAAAAATAATTTCTCTATTACATAAGTTCAAGGACTATTTCACTTGGGAACATGAAGATATGCCTGGACTCAGTAGAGAATGGGTGGAACATAGATTGTTTGTCCGTGAAGGCAAAAACCCATTGAACCAAGCACCAAGAAGATTCTTTCCTAATGTCTTAGAGGCTATCAAAACAAAAATCGAAAGACTACTGAAGGCCAAGTTTATTCAAACTACAAGGTATGTTGATTGGATCTCTAATATTGTTCATGTGATTAAAAAGAATGGGAAAATGCATGTATGTATAGATTTTAAGCTCAAGTGTAACACAAATAATTATTTAAAGCCCAATAAAGCCTATGTATAAAACTAATGATTGACCAAGACTCAATAAAATCCAGGTGCAAGACTGATGATTGGCCAGTGCCTAATAAGGCTATAGTATAACATTGATGGTTGATTACTGACCAAGACTTAATAAGGCTCAAGTGTAACAATAGTTAATATACTTTCATAATCAAATTAATTAATATAAAAATTGAGTAACTATATAAATAATAATAAATTTTAAATTAGAAATATAATTTATATATTAAAATATTTAGAATTTTTTTTAAGTGCAAACATTAATTTTGAGTCATTTTGTCACCAAATTTTCAAAGTATAAACATAGTTAATATATATTTTCATAATCAAATTAATTAATTTTTAAACATTGAATAACTATATAAATAGTATGTTTTAAATTGTTTATTGTATACTAAAAAAAATTGTATCAACACTAATAATCACATTTCCTCTTCCCTTGATCACATTTTCTTTTTGTTCTCTATTATTGAATAAAAAAAAGAAAAAAATACACATAGTGAATCCTTTTTTTTATTTATCAAAAGCAATATGAAAGGCTTCCAATTTGAACCCTAAACCAAAATTCATTTCAACTGCATTGTGCCTTATTGTCGTCCTTATTGTTGGCCTCATCCTCTTTAAATGACATATCCCAAAGTACATCAAGGTTGGTTGTCTGTAATCAAGACAAAAAGCTCACAGTAGAATCACTGATAATATATTAAGTCAAATTGAGCAAAAGTCTTTGTACCAAGATGATGAGCTTGTAACCAAATGTCATTATTGATCTTCTTGTGGATGTTGATGGAGTTGGAGAAAAAGTAGATGAACATTTATTGGATTAATCGAACTTTGATGAACCATACCAGGGGGAATAAACAGCAAGTGAGGATGAGATAGAGAGATTTTGATGATACAAATACGTCTTAGGTAATTCCTACGTTAAAATCGACCACCACACCTTATGTTAATTGTTTTTATATTTGCATGATCCATCCATAGTTGTAGTAATTATTTGTAGTTAACATTAAGGGAAGATAAGTCATATGTTTTGGTGTAGAGAGCACGTGATATGATTAAATTTTCATTCACAATTTGGGTTATTTGTTTACTAAAAATTAACTTCTTAACTTTGTTTTTATTTGTTATTAAATGTCAAAAGGTAGATGCTTGACAAAGGTAGAGGTCATAAAGCGCCTAACCATGACAGAGGTCATGGTGTACTTCGACAGCTCGAGTCACCACCAACTCTAATTCAAGTATCAATCTTAGACACAACAATTCCCTGTTGTTGGACATTGTCAAGCCCTAATTTCTATAATTCATCAAAAGAAAATGAATCCCACCAATGTAGGGAAATCAATTCCCCCTTTTAGAAAGGTCACACCTTTGACACCAGAATTTTCACTTACACCATAGTACCCACTGAAAACAAAATGAATACACTCAAATACCAAGAGGGGGGGTGAATTGGTATAATCTTGACCTTTTAAAAAACTTTAGAAAATCATAGTTGAAGGATCTTTATCACTTTTAAAACCAATGACATTTCAATTCAATCAAACCATTCAGTCCAAGATACCAATGACAAAAACCTGCACTTGTTGAGTAAGAAAGAAATCACAGTTGTCAAGAGATAGAAAAATAGAGATCAACACAAGAACATATATTGGTTCACTTCTCAAGAGAAGCTACATCCAGTTCTTCTAATCAAACTAGATTAGAGTTCTACTAAATCAAATTTGTTCTTTTACAAGTTGTAACAAGTGGTTTCCTTTATCAACCCTAGATAAAGAATCAGAATTCTAACACTCTATTAGAAATAAAATCACAAAGACATTGAGAACCCTACTCAGTTCTTTACCCCTAGAGAACACCACTCTAGAAAGCTTGAAAGAAAACTATTTGATCTTAGTCTTACAACAATCTAAAACAGACAAAACAATTATCTAGAAAGATTTAAGAGAGATACAACTTGTGATCCTCAGTGAATGAATGAATGAATGTTACCAATCACTTTCTAGGTTGCATGGATATTAAAGCACATAATCACTCTCTTGAAGTTATTTTGAAAATCTTGTCTTAACACATCATTACTAATGAAGCATGTAATCTTCTTAATCTTAAACAAGAAATGTATCATTCCGAAAAATTGTTTCTTGGACATTTGAAAGCTCAGAAAGTTTTGTTTATTTTGTAAACTCAGATTGTAAGTCGTATCTCAAAATCACAGACCCAATGGCTTTAAATAGAAACCTGATATAACAGTATGTAATCGATTAAAATGACATGGTAATCAATTATTTTAACAAATGTAATCGATTAATATACCAGGTAATCGATTAAAATGTTATTGAGACAATCTGGAAAACTTTCATGAACAATGTAATCGATTAGACCGTAAAGTAATCGATTAAAAAGCACTCATACACAGTTTATGAAATATGTAACAACCCGCCTCGTCGCTACTATATCATTAACTCTTACCATACAAAATTTAACTTTTAATTAAAACTTCATTAATTTGATTATGAAAATGATGGTAAATTTTTTGCGATAATACATTTATCATATACATATTACAATTACCTAATTAAACACATATGTACATATATATAAATCAGTACATGTCATCCGCATGTTAGAACTTCCTTTAGTTTTACATGTATATACACCTGAAATTACATATCAAACAAAAAGTCAAAGACTAACTAAGAAAGAGTTGATTAACAAAACACAACTCTTTCTCCAAAAAGAAATCCAACGTCATCACGTCGCTTGGCGACTCCAACCAAAAAGAAGATCTCCCTCCAAGGTTACCTACTGCTGCTCATCTACTCACACAAACGAAAGTTCGCGATCATCACAGGTACCAACCACACGGTACAACAGATGCAAGGGTGAGTTTATTATATAAAGCCAACAAACATCAGATAGCAGTAATTGGGAAGGAAACAACATTACCCACCACAATCATTGACAAAAATCAATGATTCCAATACACACTTAACTAACCAATCATCCAATGCATTTCACAACTCAAACAATCATGCATAGAATGATGCATGCACCTGACTCATCTATCAACATGCAATGCGGTACCATATCCCGGAAATAGCCTCTCACAGGAAAAATGATTCACTGCCTATCAGGGCCACCCTGTCGTGCACTGGCCATTCCCCCCCACCCGGTGATCAGCCAACGTCGCTAGGGAATTCCAAACCTGATGACCCCTTAGTACCTGCGTATTCAGTCCACTAAACCCACAGGTACGCAAGTGCCTTCATTCTATTTCTATCCATGCAATATGAAGTATGAAACATGGGCATCATCAATGCATGACCCGGCTAGGAACAAATCCTTCCTCGCAAGGGTAACCTGTCATGCACGCCTCATGTACGGACATAACACACCAATGTGGGCTCACCGATACACTGACCGTGGCTAGGAACAAATCCATCTTCGCAAGGGTAACCTACCGGTCATTGCACCCCACGTGTACATGCACAGTCTACAACCATGGGCACCATCAATGTATGACCTGGCTAGGAACGAATCATTCCTTGCAAGGGTAACCCGTCATACACCCCCCATGGGTATCCATGTATATCCACACACAATGACATTGTTCAGATCAACATTATCTCTCATCAATGTCATTATCAATCTCAACATCATATCATCTCAATATCATTATCATGCATATCAATATTATCTCATTTCAACATCATCAACCACGTCAACATTATCTCATTTGAACATCATCAACTACATCAACATTATCTCATTTAAATATCATCAACTACATCAATGGCATCTCAATTTCAATATCATCAATGACATCACAAGCAATCACATTTCACATCTATACATAATACATATGTGTTGCGCGTTCGGCAAGTATACCGATCGTTCCAAGTAATATAATGATAAGAAAGATATCGTTCCCACGAGGATTGTTTGACCGATTAAATTATAATTAATATCAATAGGTTGGAGAACAAATATTTACGAGAAGTTGTTGTTGTGTGTGTGTAGCAATGAAATTAAACCTAATTATAAGCATTAACTAATATCAACAAGTAAATAGGGTTATAACGATATACGAAGTAATGTAGCTAGGGCAACCCACACTAAATGCTTCCTACCTTCTTACATGTATTGTCTACTATATTCATCTATCCCAAGTCACTCAAACATGCATCTTCATACAATAATAGTTAAGCCCTACTCCCGTAGTGATCTTAACCCTTTAACCCAATTAATTACCCTAATCCCTTAGTGGTAGTTATTAGGTTAAGCATTAAATGATGCAATAAATGGTTGCAAGCATACACTTCTATCCCTAGGCAATGTAAAGCTTGTCACTTTACCTAAGTCTAAGCGTAGAATCCCAACATTCCTATTGTAAACTCTAGCTTTCAATACCCAACTAGAGTGATCAGTTCCAGCAAGATAGAAACATGCAAGAATCAAAGTAAAGTGAAATAACTTGATATAAATGAAGAATAGCATCCAATACAATCCAAAAGAGGTTACATTCAGTGCTTGGCCCTAACTACAATAAGGAACTAGCCAAACCTCATTGTGGGTGGCTGTGTTACAAAACAAATTGGCATACCTAGCTGTGAAGTCCCTGTTTTGCCCTTAATATTCTGCTTCTGTTCGACCTGTGGCGCTCTTGGCGCGAGACTAGCGCTGATGGCGCCAACTTGCAGAACGAATGGCGCTGATGGCGCCATATGTCAGTGCTAATGGCGCTTTTGGCGCCATCCTGGCGCTAATGGCGCCAGGTTCCAGAGTTGATGGTGCCTTTGGCGTGGTGTTGGCGCTGGAGGCACTGACTTCCAGTGTCAATGGTGCTGATGGCGCCAACTTGGCGCTGATGGCGCCAGAGAATTCTTTCAAGCTTGGTTCTTTTCTTCTGAATTTTGCTTAATCTTGGCACCTTTGATTGATTTCCTGGCAATTTATCACATTTAGCTCAAATCATAACACAAAAGGCAATTATACATGCTTAATGCTCAATTCTTGCTTCTAAAAGCTTAGGAAACCTTATATGCTAGGCGCATATCAAACAATTTCCAGATTTAGATATTGCTGTCCTCAGCAATAAACAAAGTTTAAATAGGAAGCATGGATCAATTCTCTAGAACTACATTGAATAAAACAATCATTGAGCTTAAAATGCTACAAATAACTAAACCAATTCAAAACTTCACACAAAGCTTTTCAAATTTATCACACATAAAAGTCTAACTCGAATACCCTCACAGATGCCATAATTCACTCAACACTCTAGTGTTTGGGTATTCACTCTATCCATCACAGCTCTAGTACTACCATAAGCTTGATCTTATTCTCAAGTTTCTAAAAATAAGAAACACAACACATGCATAATTGATCAAAAGGTCTTAATAAGGTTGTAATGTGGCTTGGCTTAAGGTTAGGAGTATTTGGAAAGTGGCTAAATTAAGCATTGAGATTGAACTTGCTAAACTATTGAAACACATTCAGCCCTATATTCAAGTTGCCTTTTCAATCTATTACTCCTTTCAACCTTTTCTTTTCTTTTCTTCCTTTCCTCTCACATTGCTTTCTTTTTCATTCATTAATTGGCTTCTATTGAATGCCATACTTTATTTTTCAACCCTTTTTCTCTTTTTGAGATATACCTTGATTTTTATCTTCTTTTTCTTTCAAAACCACAGACCAATTAGCAATTCAATCTCAATTAAGGTAAAGTAATGCATGTGGTTTGAGATATTTTATTAGGTCATTGAACAAAAAGATTTCAAGCTCAAAGGGGTTAGCAAAGGAAAATTAATTGTAAGGAAGGCTATTTGGCCCAAGCTTATCAGAACAAAATGCCTTTATCACATCAATCATGCATGCATCAAAGAGTAAACAGAGCAAGTTCTAGAGTCCTATTGCTGTGAGGTCGCTCTAGAAGAAATTAACTGTTTAAGTCCAAACCTCACAGGTTGTGGTACAAGCTAGACTTATGGTGATGTCAAATCAAACAATGCATTTCATTTCGAATTGAATTCAGCCATACAAGCATTCACACTCAGTTCATGTTCCATACAACATCATGTCATGATTCATGTCACCAATGCTTTCCAAAATCTAATTCACAAGCGATTGATCAAGCAATTCTAAATCCGGGGCAAGCATGCTTTTAGCAAAAATGTCTAATATGTACACCTGTAATTAGGTTAGAATTATTAGACGCAAAACCAATTGTAGTTAATTATTTGTATATGTTCACAAAAAGAAATTGTGTTATCAAAAGTATCTGACCAAAAAGGTATCTGCCCTACTGTTTGTGTTTCACTAAAACGACGCATGATTAACAAAAAGACGTGTGTTTCCTCGATTAACGTGCCCCTATTCCCAGATTTCAACAGTTGCTGTCCCCAGCAATTGACACGTATAAAACACAAGAAGACAACACGTTATTAGAGGAAACATACTCATGCATAACTAGTAGCA
>CM023941.1:21413720-21440119 GCA_013407115.1 Glycine latifolia | reverse complement strand
TACCCACTGAAAACAAAATGAATACACTCAAATACCAAGAGGGGGGGTGAATTGGTATAATCTTGACCTTTTAAAAAACTTTAGAAAATCATAGTTGAAGGATCTTTATCACTTTTAAAACCAATGACATTTCAATTCAATCAAACCATTCAGTCCAAGATACCAATGACAAAAACCTGCACTTGTTGAGTAAGAAAGAAATCACAGTTGTCAAGAGATAGAAAAATAGAGATCAACACAAGAACATATATTGGTTCACTTCTCAAGAGAAGCTACATCCAGTTCTTCTAATCAAACTAGATTAGAGTTCTACTAAATCAAATTTGTTCTTTTACAAGTTGTAACAAGTGGTTTCCTTTATCAACCCTAGATAAAGAATCAGAATTCTAACACTCTATTAGAAATAAAATCACAAAGACATTGAGAACCCTACTCAGTTCTTTACCCCTAGAGAACACCACTCTAGAAAGCTTGAAAGAAAACTATTTGATCTTAGTCTTACAACAATCTAAAACAGACAAAACAATTATCTAGAAAGATTTAAGAGAGATACAACTTGTGATCCTCAGTGAATGAATGAATGAATGTTACCAATCACTTTCTAGGTTGCATGGATATTAAAGCACATAATCACTCTCTTGAAGTTATTTTGAAAATCTTGTCTTAACACATCATTACTAATGAAGCATGTAATCTTCTTAATCTTAAACAAGAAATGTATCATTCCGAAAAATTGTTTCTTGGACATTTGAAAGCTCAGAAAGTTTTGTTTATTTTGTAAACTCAGATTGTAAGTCGTATCTCAAAATCACAGACCCAATGGCTTTAAATAGAAACCTGATATAACAGTATGTAATCGATTAAAATGACATGGTAATCAATTATTTTAACAAATGTAATCGATTAATATACCAGGTAATCGATTAAAATGTTATTGAGACAATCTGGAAAACTTTCATGAACAATGTAATCGATTAGACCGTAAAGTAATCGATTAAAAAGCACTCATACACAGTTTATGAAATATGTAACAACCCGCCTCGTCGCTACTATATCATTAACTCTTACCATACAAAATTTAACTTTTAATTAAAACTTCATTAATTTGATTATGAAAATGATGGTAAATTTTTTGCGATAATACATTTATCATATACATATTACAATTACCTAATTAAACACATATGTACATATATATAAATCAGTACATGTCATCCGCATGTTAGAACTTCCTTTAGTTTTACATGTATATACACCTGAAATTACATATCAAACAAAAAGTCAAAGACTAACTAAGAAAGAGTTGATTAACAAAACACAACTCTTTCTCCAAAAAGAAATCCAACGTCATCACGTCGCTTGGCGACTCCAACCAAAAAGAAGATCTCCCTCCAAGGTTACCTACTGCTGCTCATCTACTCACACAAACGAAAGTTCGCGATCATCACAGGTACCAACCACACGGTACAACAGATGCAAGGGTGAGTTTATTATATAAAGCCAACAAACATCAGATAGCAGTAATTGGGAAGGAAACAACATTACCCACCACAATCATTGACAAAAATCAATGATTCCAATACACACTTAACTAACCAATCATCCAATGCATTTCACAACTCAAACAATCATGCATAGAATGATGCATGCACCTGACTCATCTATCAACATGCAATGCGGTACCATATCCCGGAAATAGCCTCTCACAGGAAAAATGATTCACTGCCTATCAGGGCCACCCTGTCGTGCACTGGCCATTCCCCCCCACCCGGTGATCAGCCAACGTCGCTAGGGAATTCCAAACCTGATGACCCCTTAGTACCTGCGTATTCAGTCCACTAAACCCACAGGTACGCAAGTGCCTTCATTCTATTTCTATCCATGCAATATGAAGTATGAAACATGGGCATCATCAATGCATGACCCGGCTAGGAACAAATCCTTCCTCGCAAGGGTAACCTGTCATGCACGCCTCATGTACGGACATAACACACCAATGTGGGCTCACCGATACACTGACCGTGGCTAGGAACAAATCCATCTTCGCAAGGGTAACCTACCGGTCATTGCACCCCACGTGTACATGCACAGTCTACAACCATGGGCACCATCAATGTATGACCTGGCTAGGAACGAATCATTCCTTGCAAGGGTAACCCGTCATACACCCCCCATGGGTATCCATGTATATCCACACACAATGACATTGTTCAGATCAACATTATCTCTCATCAATGTCATTATCAATCTCAACATCATATCATCTCAATATCATTATCATGCATATCAATATTATCTCATTTCAACATCATCAACCACGTCAACATTATCTCATTTGAACATCATCAACTACATCAACATTATCTCATTTAAATATCATCAACTACATCAATGGCATCTCAATTTCAATATCATCAATGACATCACAAGCAATCACATTTCACATCTATACATAATACATATGTGTTGCGCGTTCGGCAAGTATACCGATCGTTCCAAGTAATATAATGATAAGAAAGATATCGTTCCCACGAGGATTGTTTGACCGATTAAATTATAATTAATATCAATAGGTTGGAGAACAAATATTTACGAGAAGTTGTTGTTGTGTGTGTGTAGCAATGAAATTAAACCTAATTATAAGCATTAACTAATATCAACAAGTAAATAGGGTTATAACGATATACGAAGTAATGTAGCTAGGGCAACCCACACTAAATGCTTCCTACCTTCTTACATGTATTGTCTACTATATTCATCTATCCCAAGTCACTCAAACATGCATCTTCATACAATAATAGTTAAGCCCTACTCCCGTAGTGATCTTAACCCTTTAACCCAATTAATTACCCTAATCCCTTAGTGGTAGTTATTAGGTTAAGCATTAAATGATGCAATAAATGGTTGCAAGCATACACTTCTATCCCTAGGCAATGTAAAGCTTGTCACTTTACCTAAGTCTAAGCGTAGAATCCCAACATTCCTATTGTAAACTCTAGCTTTCAATACCCAACTAGAGTGATCAGTTCCAGCAAGATAGAAACATGCAAGAATCAAAGTAAAGTGAAATAACTTGATATAAATGAAGAATAGCATCCAATACAATCCAAAAGAGGTTACATTCAGTGCTTGGCCCTAACTACAATAAGGAACTAGCCAAACCTCATTGTGGGTGGCTGTGTTACAAAACAAATTGGCATACCTAGCTGTGAAGTCCCTGTTTTGCCCTTAATATTCTGCTTCTGTTCGACCTGTGGCGCTCTTGGCGCGAGACTAGCGCTGATGGCGCCAACTTGCAGAACGAATGGCGCTGATGGCGCCATATGTCAGTGCTAATGGCGCTTTTGGCGCCATCCTGGCGCTAATGGCGCCAGGTTCCAGAGTTGATGGTGCCTTTGGCGTGGTGTTGGCGCTGGAGGCACTGACTTCCAGTGTCAATGGTGCTGATGGCGCCAACTTGGCGCTGATGGCGCCAGAGAATTCTTTCAAGCTTGGTTCTTTTCTTCTGAATTTTGCTTAATCTTGGCACCTTTGATTGATTTCCTGGCAATTTATCACATTTAGCTCAAATCATAACACAAAAGGCAATTATACATGCTTAATGCTCAATTCTTGCTTCTAAAAGCTTAGGAAACCTTATATGCTAGGCGCATATCAAACAATTTCCAGATTTAGATATTGCTGTCCTCAGCAATAAACAAAGTTTAAATAGGAAGCATGGATCAATTCTCTAGAACTACATTGAATAAAACAATCATTGAGCTTAAAATGCTACAAATAACTAAACCAATTCAAAACTTCACACAAAGCTTTTCAAATTTATCACACATAAAAGTCTAACTCGAATACCCTCACAGATGCCATAATTCACTCAACACTCTAGTGTTTGGGTATTCACTCTATCCATCACAGCTCTAGTACTACCATAAGCTTGATCTTATTCTCAAGTTTCTAAAAATAAGAAACACAACACATGCATAATTGATCAAAAGGTCTTAATAAGGTTGTAATGTGGCTTGGCTTAAGGTTAGGAGTATTTGGAAAGTGGCTAAATTAAGCATTGAGATTGAACTTGCTAAACTATTGAAACACATTCAGCCCTATATTCAAGTTGCCTTTTCAATCTATTACTCCTTTCAACCTTTTCTTTTCTTTTCTTCCTTTCCTCTCACATTGCTTTCTTTTTCATTCATTAATTGGCTTCTATTGAATGCCATACTTTATTTTTCAACCCTTTTTCTCTTTTTGAGATATACCTTGATTTTTATCTTCTTTTTCTTTCAAAACCACAGACCAATTAGCAATTCAATCTCAATTAAGGTAAAGTAATGCATGTGGTTTGAGATATTTTATTAGGTCATTGAACAAAAAGATTTCAAGCTCAAAGGGGTTAGCAAAGGAAAATTAATTGTAAGGAAGGCTATTTGGCCCAAGCTTATCAGAACAAAATGCCTTTATCACATCAATCATGCATGCATCAAAGAGTAAACAGAGCAAGTTCTAGAGTCCTATTGCTGTGAGGTCGCTCTAGAAGAAATTAACTGTTTAAGTCCAAACCTCACAGGTTGTGGTACAAGCTAGACTTATGGTGATGTCAAATCAAACAATGCATTTCATTTCGAATTGAATTCAGCCATACAAGCATTCACACTCAGTTCATGTTCCATACAACATCATGTCATGATTCATGTCACCAATGCTTTCCAAAATCTAATTCACAAGCGATTGATCAAGCAATTCTAAATCCGGGGCAAGCATGCTTTTAGCAAAAATGTCTAATATGTACACCTGTAATTAGGTTAGAATTATTAGACGCAAAACCAATTGTAGTTAATTATTTGTATATGTTCACAAAAAGAAATTGTGTTATCAAAAGTATCTGACCAAAAAGGTATCTGCCCTACTGTTTGTGTTTCACTAAAACGACGCATGATTAACAAAAAGACGTGTGTTTCCTCGATTAACGTGCCCCTATTCCCAGATTTCAACAGTTGCTGTCCCCAGCAATTGACACGTATAAAACACAAGAAGACAACACGTTATTAGAGGAAACATACTCATGCATAACTAGTAGCAATCATGGCAGAAATGTAATATGTTTAGGCACGCACTGACGGTGCCACACTATGCAAATGTCTAATGTACTGAATGTAAGGTGCAGAAAATAAAATGACAGTAAACTAAAAATAGAAAATAAATGAAGATAGAGAGAGCGAGGAGGATCAGTGAGTCTGATCCGCATCCATGGTGTCTGGGGCATCTGCTGACGGCGATGGTAATGCGAAGGCTAGTGGAGGAGGCTGTGGTGGTGAGCTGGTAGGGTCCACGGAGAAGTGCTGGCACAGTGTTGTAATCATCCTGCTCTGGTCATCCAACTGTGCCTGCATCCTCTGGGTGATCACGGTCTGATGCTCCATCTGCTGCTGCGTCCTCATGGTGATGATGGTCAGCTGATCCAACTGCTGCTGCATCCTCTATAGTGTAGCTGAGTCCCCAGGGATGGACTCACGGTGAGGGGCCTGGCTGGATGCAGCAGGGGTGTCCTGTGGTGGCGGTGATGATGCTGCTGGTGGTGGTGCTGGCTGCTGAAGGAATACCGGAACCTCAGGCATGGGATCCTCCAGACCCTCGCGAGGTCCATACCTTGGGCTTCGGACAGCTATCTCCTCGGGTGTAAGGTCAGAAGCGCGAATGAGTTGCTCCTGAAGAGCACGCCTCACTGAGTCCTGATATAGCTTCTGAGTCAGCATAGTTCCTAACCTCACATCTGTGGGCTCATCATCAGGGATCTCCAACCCTGCGTGCATGCACAAGTGGGATATGAGCGAGAAGTGGCCGAGGAGGGAACGGGGGCTGCCGTCCTGAATCATGTGCAGGATGCGGTCGGATAAAGCATAAGACATATCAAGGTTGATATCTCTCTGCAGCACATACAGTAAGCACACCCGCTCCACATTCACATCCGTCAAATTAGAATACGGGAGAATGGTGGAGTTAACGAATAAGTGCCAGAAGTCGGATTCCGTGTTGAGCTCTTGGCGGCGAAGCTTCTCAGGCACATAATCTATACCCGGCTTCATCTTCCATGTAGAGAATCGCCCGGTGATGCCACGGCGGAGCTCGGCGGCCAGCTGAGGCATGTCGTCCCGGTAAGTAGCGCGGCCAGTGCTCGGGTAGGGTTGCATCTTGTTGTAGTGCTTCACGAACCCACAGTGGCAGAGGCTGTCAAAAGAAGTCTGCAAGAAACTCTCGATAAATTCGTGATCGAAAGGGACAACCACGCCCCTGACCCAGCTACGCCGATGCTGTGCCACTGAGGGCATGTCTACATTTGCACAAAACTCCTTCAAAATGGAGCTGGAACTGGGCTTCGCAAAGCTGACCAGTGTCTGCCACTGGCGGCGCTCGATCACATCCCAGACTAGGGAGTCTTCTGATAAGCCCTCCCAGTCAATCTGCCTCTCCGGAATAATCTTCTTCGGAGAAAACCACTTGTCGAAGCGGTCCTGATGAACCTTCGACTGAAAGCGGCCTTCATCGAAGTCTGTAGTGCGTGGCCGTTTGCTGGAAGTCCCAGTGTGGGATTTTTGCTTTTTCCCTGTGTCTACCTGTTTACCCTGAAATGCAGAAAATTCCAATGTACCATATGCACTCATTTAGGCTTATCAACACATAATAGGCATTAGCACTAAAATTCTGCAATTCCCAGATTTGGAATAAACCATATCAAGCAATATAGCATCAAATAAAGCACAGGGGGAAGCAACAATCAACGGATAATACTTATGCATACTCAGACTAATGTAGGATCATTGGTGATTTCAACATTCATTCAATTGCAAGGACACAGGAATCAATTTCAAAGAAATAGTTATACTTCAGCATATGATTACAATCAGCAACTCAGGTCACCAAGCTTGTTTGCAACACCAATCCATCAATATGCAGGGAGTTATGGTCACAATGCAATAGCATTTAAATAATTAACCACAGATATATTCTCACACCAAGTTGCAGATATCAGTGCTTTTCTATTTAAGTGTTAGTTGATTACCCTCAAAACTACTAAGCATCACAAGAGAACTAATCATTTGAATCATCCTAATTTAGGCATAAGTTCCAGATTGTATACATGCTTCAGAATTAGTTCAATGAAAGAAGGACATTGCTTGGAGCCAAGTGATACAACAGATACAGAAGGCAGCACATATATAGCTTCATACCAATTCATCACAAAGAAATAAGGAATGGTTCAATTTAAACAAAATTCCTAGATTCAGTATGGCACTAGAAGCTAATTAAGCAGCAATTTACTCTTCTGTGTGAGCACCAGCATGCCAAAGTCACAAGTAAAGCAATATCCTAGAAGATGCACAATTCCCATATTTATTCTCATCACTAGGCTAATGCAATTAGGTATACATACCTTTTGACCTCGCAATCACTAAAAAAAAATGAGTAAAGCATGGTCTCACACACTCTTACACAATTTTCGTTCACAACAAGCTTGCTAACTAGTTGATAATTCAAGCCATCCTTAGAGTGCAATGCCTAGTAACAGGTTTAATTCAAACATCAACAGTTAGGGTGTAGATTATAATGAGCCAACAAAACATATACAGCAATTGACAAGTTAACCCACGCACCCTTAGGAACCATAGGATTCATAAGCAAAGATAACAAGGGACAGCATGCCAAATTCACAGTCACAGCAAAGAATTGCAACAATCCTGATTCCTAAACCTAAACCAACAATGCATTGGTCCAAAGCATCTCAATACAAACTGGAATTAAACACATACCTTGTCTCGAGCCATAGCTAAAGGATGATGAATGTAAGAGCTGAGGGAGAATGCAGAGGACACCCACAATCACACACACAGCTTCGAAAGGGAAGAGGAGAAGGGATTAGGGTAAAGGAGAGAGAGAAAGGAATGGAATTAGGAAGGTTATGGGGATGAAGGCCGTGGGAAGTGGAGAGTTGCAGAGAAATGAGGCGTCTGGGGAAGGAGGGAGTATGGGGAAATGAGCAAAATTCGAATTTTAAGCAGAAATAAAACAGTGCCGTAAGTGTCGCGCTGATCGCGCCACATCCGCGCCATCAGTGTGGAACCCCAAAACCCATGGTGCTGATGGTGCCATTCTCGCGCTGATGGCGCGAGATTCCAGTGATGTTGGCGCTGATGGCGCGAGATCCTCGGCAACGGCGCCAAAAACTTGTTGCGCGTTCGGTAAGTATACCGATCGTTCCAAGTAATATAATGATAAGAAAGATATCGTTCCCACGAGGATTGTTTGACCGATTAAATTATAATTAATATCAATAGGTTGGAGAACAAATATTTACGAGAAGTTGTTGTTGTGTGTGTGTAGCAATGAAATTAAACCTAATTATAAGCATTAACTAATATCAACAAGTAAATAGGGTTATAACGATATACGAAGTAATGCAGCTAGGGCAACCCACACTAAATGCTTTCTACCTTTTTACATGTATTGTCTACTATATTCATCTATCCTAAGTCACTCAAACATGCATCTTCATACAATAATAGTTAAGCCCTACTCCCGTAGTGATCTTAACCCTTTAACCCAATTAATTACCCTAATCCCTTAGTGGTAGTTATTAGGTTAAGCATTAAATGATGCAATAAATGGTTGCAAGCATACACTTCTGTCCCTAGGCAATGTAAAGCTTGTCACTTTACCCAAGTCCAAGCGTAGAATCCCAACATTCCTATTGTAAACTCTAGCTTTCAATACCCAACTAGAGTGATAAGTTTCAGCAAGATAGAAACATGCAAGAATCAAAGTAAAGTGAAATAACTTGATATAAATGAAGAATAGCATCCAATACAATCCAAAAGAGGTTACATTCAGTGCTTGGCCCTAACTACAATAAGGAACTAGCCAAACCTCATTGTGGGTGGCTGTGTTACAAAACAAATTGGCATACCTAGCTGAAACAAGGAAGAAGAAGATGGAGAATCCTCCACTTGAACCTTCACTCTCCCTCAACCCTAGCTAAGGCACCCAAGCTTCTAAGACCCTATTTTGTGTTGTTTCCCTCCAAGAATTTCGTGCATGGAATGCTGAGGATTGGGTATTTATAACCTAGCTGTGAAGTCCCTGTTTTGCCCTTAATATTCTGCTTCTGTTCGACCTATGGCGCTCTTGGCGCGAGACTGGCGCTGATGGCGCCAACTTGCAGAACGAATGGCGCTGATGGCGCCAACTTGGCGCTGATGGCGCCATATGTCAGTGCTAATGGCGCTTTTGGCGCCATCCTGGCGCTAATGGCGCCAGGTTCCAGAGTTGATGGTGCCTTTGGCGTGGTGTTGGCACTGGAGGCGCTGACTTCTAGTGTCAATGGCGCTGATGACGCCAACTTGGCGCTGATGGCGCCAGAGAATTCTTTCAAGCTTGGTTCTTTTCTTCTGAATTTTGCTTAATCTTGGCACCTTTGATTGATTTCCTGGCAATTTATCACATTTAGCTCAAATAATAACACAAAAGGCAATTATCCATGCTTAATGCTCAATTCTTGCTTCTAAAAGCTTAGGAAACCTTATATGCTAGGCGCATATCAATATGCCTGAGATTCACATTCCCCAAGTCTTCAGACAACCCAAATTTCATACATTCACAATTCATCATATCACAAGACTGATATTTTTAGGAAAATTCTAAATTAAATATGATGACTACAATATATAAAACACATTCTTATGCCCATTTTAAAAATTTAATAAAGAATTAAATAGGAAAATATATTATAAAATTTTGGGCAGAGTCTCCTCTGTAATTAAGACTTTTCCCAAAAATCTAATCCTTACAACAACAATATTATTCACAGTTTATCCATCAACAAGCCAATTCATCGCATCCCATTAATTAAAAACGTAGTTTTTCTTGAAAACCACCACACAACAGGGACAACTAGATATCCTCATAGTTGGACTCCCTGGCCCCCAACTATGGTACCAAAACTATAACTAAATAATAAACTCCCCTTACCTAACTAGGAGTTCTCCCTATTACAGCCTAACAGTGTTGTTTCGCGATCCTTCAAATATGCGTGCTTGTCCGAACGCAGAGTTATACATACCAAATTGAAGACAATTTAGTATAGATTTCAAAGACAAGGTCAAAATTAACATTTAGGGTCAAATACCCACTCAAATCAAAAAAGCGGTTAACAGGGTGTTTTGGGAGTTCACATCAAAAGACATCATTTTGAAATTCCAATCACACCAATGTGATCGGGGTTCAACAAGGATAACAGAAATGACATCAATTTCATAAAAATGAGACTTTTATAACATCTAATTTTTAAAGGGTTTTTCAAAGGAAGTGTAAAACTCCCAACAACGATACCCAAAACACAAGAGACACTAAGAAGCTTAAATTAGCTAGAAAAAGACAAAGGAAACCAAGGTTACCCCAAGGAAACCAAGAAATAAGGATTTATAAGCTCCATTCTCTACTGAAACTTCGAGAAGAGCTTCAAAGATTCCGCTCCGATTAAGTGGTTCTTCTCCGTGCCGGGGTCTCGCGACAAGCAACAACGGCCCGTGGTGGCCACTGACGATATTGGGTGGTGGGAGGCTTAGGTGCTCGTTGAGGGAGGAAGAAGACCAATTTTTGTGGTCTTGACGCTGCTGGACATATTTAATGTTGACTTCACTTGCCCAGGCGAGCAAAAATGCCTGTCAAATTCGCCTGGGCGAGCTGACCAATTTTTAAAATTTTTGCTTCTGTGAGAAAATTAATTTCTCCCGTTCTAGACAATATGTTTACAATCCCAACGCTCAAAAGTTACATATTTGGGTTAGAAGTCTATATTTAAAATTTGAAGACGATCCAATGGTTAACTAATCCATAATGGTTATTTTACTAAAACAGAATTTTGGGTCAACTCGAAATTACACATTTTCAATGCAGCTCAAACAACTCCACATAGTTTGACATCTACACCAAGTAATTGTGCATGGATAATTCACATAACATTTCAATTAATCCTAATTAATAAAGTAATCAAATTATACAAGGAATAAATCACACATATATTTTAAGTTATTGAAATTCCAAGGTGTTACAAAATAAGCATTGGTAATCAATTACAGTTAGTGGTAATCGATTAAGGCAGTCATGCTATGTTTTATACTAAGCCTGAGTAATTGATTACAGTGAGTGGCAATCGATTAAGACAATCTGTCATGTTTTTGAAATAAGGCTATGTAATCAATTACGATTTGATTGTAATCGATTAAAGTGTTCTTCATGGCTTTTCCATAAATAACACAAGCATGTAATCAATTACTTATTGCCTGTAATCGATTAAGGCAGTGCATATTCTGATTTTTCAAAACTTTAAGCCGTAAGAATTCCTTTTCAAATGCAAACATGTAATTTTACATGCTTCTTTTAAGTCATGAATGCATGTATATGATTATGCTCATGCAATGCAAGGATCACAAGGCATACTTCTTGAACCATTTAGACAAATTACAAATGCCTTCAAATTGATTGGCATGTGAGAAGCTAAAAACCTAAAGCAACATCTTCATCCTTGCCTTGATCTTCTTCCAGCTCCCCCTATATCCAACAATCTCCCTTTTTTTGGCTTTGATCATGCCAAATACCAATTGAACATTTGTAGCCTTTAAGTACATGAGAGAGATGAGTGATAGGAGCTTCAAACTTAACCTGAAATTCACTCAGCCTTTTGCCAATATCAAGTGTTAAGTTTCCTTGCATAAACATAAATGAATTCATGTGTAGCTCCCCTTATTTTAGGTAATTTGATACAATTCAGAGCAATGAGCATTGATAGCAATATAAGATTCAATTTTATCAATTATAGCACATGTTCATTTAGCACATGTTGTTTCAATTATTTTTCTCCCCCTATTTGGCTTATCAAAGGCAAAAACATTGTAAGATCATCATAAGCAAATAAGGAAGAAACTGAAACTGAATTTTTCATTAAAAGAAAACAGAAATACAAATGTTGAAATTAAAAACCAGAATTCAAAAACAAAACATTAAGGATAATATGAAAGAGACGTGTAAACAGAAAGCAAACACAAACACAAATCCAAACATCCTAATCTAGGGCTCATCAAATCCATGTAGAACCATCCTAGACTCTCTGTTTTCCAGCCTAAATTGAATTTCTTCTAAGGATGAGTTGGTCTCAGCCCTATGCTCATGATGTTGTGATAACAGAGCATCCATGTTTTGAATCATTAGAGATTCAAAGGGACTATAAGGATGTTGTGCAGGGCCTTCTTCTACTTCTTCTTCAGCACCTTCAGCTTGAGGTTGCTGACCAGCCATCTACCACCCTTGAGGAGTCTTCACTAGTCCAAGCTTTTGCAGATGCTTTGTTTTTATGAGATTGGTGATGTCAAATGTGTTGTCAAATATCTCTTGAGACATCAATCTTGAAATAATCAATAAACCTAGAGATTAACACAACATATGGTAAGTTATAGTTGATTAACCTAAAGGCTTTCAACATGGTTTCAACAAACACAAGCACCCAATTGATTTGAGTTAATGTTTTCATGGCATACACCAACTCTAAGTCATCATCTGTGGCTTAAGCATGGTTGGTTGACCTTGGAGTCAGGATATATGTGATTATGTAGTGAAGAAGTCTGTCATCACCTGTCATAGTGCTAGTGCCAAGCCTTAGCTTCAGCCTAATTTGAGGGTCTTGTAGCATCCCTCTATAGGTTTCAATTTTGTTGTACCCACCAATTTCTTCATCAAATCTCCTTACACCAACAGGAGAGATTCTAGCTATAGCAAGCTAGACATCCTCATCAATCACCATGGGAACACCCTTCACTTGAGAGCGAATTACCCCATTCATGCTAGCTTTTGCACAGGTGTAAAACACCTTTACTAACTTAGGGTAAAAAGGTACCCTTTAGCTCAGGGAATTTCCTTAGCCCTTGGACTTCAAGCAAGACAAGGAATTGAAACCCCTCATTGATGAACCAGTTAAGGTCCAAATACTTGGGAGGCATGACCAGTTTAGTAGCATTGAATTGTATGTAATTCATTCTATCTTTTTCCTCTGGGAACCAAAAATTGAGTCTGTTCCCAATAGGATTTGAGGATTCCCTAGCTTTTCTTTTGCCGATTTTGACTTTCTTTGAGGTAGATATGGTAGTTTAGGTTTGAAAATTGGAATGGACAGAGTTTGGAATTGAGAGAGAGAAGAAGAAAGCTCAAAAATTTAAATGAGCTCAGAATAAAGAGAGGGAATTCAGGTGTGAATTTCTCTCATGTGAAAACTGTATTTATAGGAGTTTTTAGGATTCAAATTTGAATTTTAAATTTGTGTAACTGCTATTTTGTGTACCCAGAAGCTTAAATGTTCAGTTGCAAATTGGAAATTTGAATTTATGATCAGACATGGCAGTTTAGATTTCCAAGAAATCTGCAGTAGTTGCAGAAATGCCATGTGTAATCGATTACGAGAGTCAGTAATTGATTAATTCGTAGCCAAACATAGACACTGCTACATGGTGTAATCGATTAAATCTAAGTGTAATCGATTAGTCCAGTAAGAAGATAACCAAAATAGCACACTGTAATCGATTACCATAATGTGTAATCGATTACTCCAGTGAGACCTTAAACCAAAGCAACACTTAGTAATTGATTACCATATTGTGTAATCGATTACTCCAGTCCAGACTTGTCTCTGATAAAGCTTTTCAGCCATAAGTAATCGATTAATCCGATGGGTAATCGATTACTCCAGAGTGAACAATTTTCCTGGATAGAGCTAGAATAGAGTGTAATCGATTATTTTGAAGATGTAATCGATTACCTTAGCAAAAATTAGTTTTAAAAACAGCTTTCAATCATTAAATAATCAATTATCTTGTGTGGTAATTGATTATTTCAGTCTATTATGCAGAATAAACAGTGATTATGCAGCAGGACAAACATTTTTAATGCATCTTTATATATGGTTATTTATCTAATGATTCATCAATGCACAATCAATCAAAATGACATGCTAACATATGTTGGATTCATCAAGTATGCCTAGCATGTTTCTAAGTGCATAAAACCTATCTCTTGCCAAAGGTTTTGTAAAGATGTCAACCAATTGATTTCGAGTATCTATGAACTTAATTTTACAATTACCCTTGTGGATATGATCCCTGAGGAAATGATGCCTTATCTCAATATGTTTGGTCGTTGAATGCATGATAGGATTCTTGGATATGTTGATTGCCCTTGTATTGTCATAGGTATCTCCTTTAGCTCAACACCAAAATCTAGTAGTTGTTGTTTCAACCAAAGGCTTTGTGCACAGTAGCTTCCAGTAGAGATACACTCAGCTTCAGCAGTTGATAAAGCAACATAAGATTGCTTTTTGCAGTGTCAAGAGATTAGTGAGCTACCTAACAAGTGGCATGTTTCACTAGTGCTCTTCCTATCCAATTTGCACCCTGTAAAGTCAGAATCAAAATATCCAATTGAGAGATGCGCCTCTAGGATACCATAGTCCAACTCTTGGTGTAGACTTGAGATATTTGAGGATCCTTTTGACTATAGTAAGGTGAGACTCTTTGGATTTGCTTGGTATCTAGCACACAAGCACACACTTAACATAATGTCAGGTCTACTTGCAGTTAAGTATAACAAAGATCCAATCATTCCTCTATATTTAGACTCATCAATACTTTTTCCTTTGTCATCTGAATCATTAATTTTACTTACTAGGCAACTAATATTGTGAATAAATGCATGCTCAATGGATAGAACATATATGTTACCCTTTCTCTTACCAACATAGATAACCTCACCACTTTGACCATCACATATTAGACAACAATTGTCATTGAAGGAGACCTTGAGTCCTTTGTCGCATAGTTGGCTTATGCTGTGGAGGTTGTGCTTCAAACCTTCCACATAAAGCACATTCGTTATGTTTGTTTTGAAGCTATCTCCTATATTACCTTCTCCAATGATCTTTCCTTTATTATTGTCACCATAAGTGACATATCCTCCATCTTTGAGAGTCAAATTTGTGAGCATGGACATGTCACCTGTCATGTGCCTAGAGCAACCGCTATCAAGATACAATAATGCTGATTTTGCTCTTAGACACACCTGCAAAAATCAAATTAAGTAACAAAGAAAGGTACCCCAAGTGGGTTGGGTCCATAGGGGTTAGTTGGCTTCTTTTTTCTCCTAGGCACCCAAATGCATTCACCATTAGGCATAAAGTATCTCCTAACATAGCACCTAATGGATGTATGACCTTTCTTCATGCAATAATTGCAAATAATAGTATTTGATGCTATTTCAAAATGAGTTAATTGATGATGCTTAGCTTTTGAAAAGCTTCTTTGATTTTTCTGTTTTGGTTGTACAAACTTTGTTTTTCCCAAAAGGTTTTGATCCATGTTTGTAACCCAAACCAGAAGTATCTCCAGCATATTTTTGAACACTAAGCATTTGATTCAAACTACATTTTCCTCTATTGAGTCTTTTCAAAATATCAACCAAGTAAGAATTTTCTGAAAGTAAAATCATATATTTTCACCTTGACTATTCTTGTAATCATCAAATTCTTTTTGTAAAAGCTTGCATTTATCAACACTTGAAAATGATGAGGCACATACACATCCATTAGCTTTGTAACTTGAAACAAGCTTTTAATTTGCTTATTTCAAATTGCAAAGTTCAGATTGCAATTCAGCAATTTAGGTAACATGTCATTTGAGATTACCTTTCAGCCTATTATTGGTTTGTGCAAGCTTTTGGGCCTTTTCATGCATCTCATGGAAAGCATCAACAATATTATCATACTTAGAATTTACCTCAGATTCAGCACTTGAGAATTCTTCATCGTCACTTAATGTGGATGTGAAACAAACATTTGCTTCTTCATTCTCACTTGTTGATTTGGAGGTTGTTGAATCATTGTCTTCCCATGCTATGTACGCCTTCTTTGGCTTCCCTTCTTTCTTTGTCTTCCTTTCACCTTGTTGCTTCATCAAAAAGATTGGACATTCAAATTTGATGTGGCTGGGTTTACCACATTCAAAGCAAGTAAAGTTAGAGGTATTGTTGTTGTTGTCATTTTTCTTGTTGAACTTTGACAGTTTTTTGTTCTTGTTTCTTTTCATGAACTTGCTAAATTTCTTCACTATTAGGTTTATATGTTCATCACTTTCATATTCACTTGAGTCTTCTTCCTTCTTCACTCTTGTGTTTCTTCTCTGCATCCTCTGCATGTGTTAGTAGTGATATTTCAAGTTCATACTAAGAAGCTTACCAAAAAGTGCAGCCATGGACATCTTAGATAGATCTTCTGATTTCTTGATTGCTGTAACTTTTGGTTGCCATGGTCTTGTGAGACACTTCAATATTTTGATGTTAAATTCTTCAGCATAAAAAATCTTCCCAAGACCAAGAAGATGGTTGACAATGTGAGTGAACTTCGTTTGTAGCTGAGAAATGTTTTCTGTATTGCTCATCTTGAACATTTCATATTCATAAATCAAGGCATGCTTCCTTGATCTTCTTACTTCATCTGTTCCTTCATGAGTTAGTTCCAACATCTCCCACATTTCCTTTGTGCCTTTACACCTAACAGTTCTAAAGAATTCGTCAGAAGAAAGAGCATATGTAATCATGTTTTTAGCTTTAAAATCATATTGTACAACTCTTTTTTCTGCATCCGTCATCTCATCCCACTCCTTAGGAATTCCTTCATTATCAAAAGTTTTTGTAGGGATCAAAGGACCTTTCTCAATTGCATTCCAAGCTCCGGGGTCGTTTGATTGAATAAAAATCTGCATACGATTTTTTCAAAAACTGAAATGCTCTCCTTCAAACATCGGAGGACAATTGAGGGAGGTGTAACACCCTGAAATTTTGAGTTTCTGAGATTGATGTTTGATGTGTGTTATGTTGCTTGATTGTTTAATTTATTTCATAATTTGCTATTTTGTTAGGCTTTTGTCTTGGTATAAGTGTTTGGTGAATGTTAGGTTAAGTAAACTTTGTTTGGTCTGTGGTTACTGTACGTACACGCTTAGTGAGCTTGTCAAGTCATCTATATATAAGTATCAGAGTGACGCAGCGGAAGCGTGTTCTTTCTTCTTTTGCGCTTTTCTCTCTCTTTTCTCTCTAACTTTCCACTCCCTTCAACCATTCTGAACCACCAAGGACCACCGTAGCTTGCCATGGAACCCTTACGCCAAGAGGAACCTCGTGGCCGGAGCAGAAGTCTTCGAAAACCCTTCTTGAAGTTCGAACGAGAACAGAGCCCCGACCTTTCTTTTCTGGGCTTCCTTGAGAGCGCTGTGTCGGACAAGCTCACGCTTCAAAGGATAGTGTTATAACATCGCTAGACTGTAATGGAAGGACTCCTGGTTAGGTAAAAGGAGTTTATTATGTTGATAATCAGTTTTAGATACCATAGTTGAGGGCCAGGGAGTCCAACCATGAAGATAACTGCATGTCCCTGTTGTGTGCTGATTTTCAAGAAAATCTATGTCTTTTAACGAATGGGATGCAGAGTGTTATGATTGATGGTGTTTTTGTGTGATGATATTGATGTTGTAAGAATCCCCTGTCTGTGAAGTTGATGTGTGTTGCTGTGAACTCCCAAAACACCTTTTTAACGATGTGTTTGTGGAGGTGAAGGCTACCGGTTTAGTGCTACCGGGCTCGTTCCTTCTCTTTAAAGATGTTGAGCTTGTTTCCTCTTCTTTAGAGTGACCAGGTTCCTTTACCGGGCTCGTTTCTTCTCTTTAGAGATGTTGAGCTTGTTTCCTCTTCTTTAGAGTTATCGGGTTCCTTTCCCGAACTCGTTTCTTCTCTTTAGAGCTACTAGGCTAGTGCTGCCTGGTTAGTGAACCATCTCAGCTCACTAGTTTATGTTGTGTTTACGATTGATGTGTAAGTAATGATTGTATATGATAATGTTGGAATAGTGAGGGTTGGTATATGAGGTGATAATATTGATGATGTTGTGGTTGTGTGCTATGCATATACCGAATGGTGCAATGATCGGTTGGTTACCCTTGCGAGGGAGGATTTGTTCCTAGCCACGGTCATTGCATCGGTGAGCCCACGTTGGGGCGGTATGTATGTACATGGGGGAAGCATGGCGGGTCACCCTTGAGAGGAAGGATTTGTTCCTGGTCGGGTCATGCATTGATGATGCCCATGTGACATACTTCATTTGTTTTACGGAAATAGGATGATTGGCTGTAGAGTACGGAGGTACTGGGGGGCACAACTGTTTGGAACTCCTTTACTAAGACCCATGGCTGATCACCAGTGGGGGGGACGGCCTATGCACGGCAGAGTGACCCTGACATCCTGCTACATTATCTCCCTGGGTTGGACTATTTCTGGGATGGTACCACATTGCATGCTGAGAGATGAGTCAGGAGCATGCATCATTCTAAGCATTATAGGTTGACTGTGGAATGTATTTGGATGATTGTCCTTGTTGTTGCATGATGAAGGGATTGGGTGTTGTGATGATATTGTGATGTTTTGGATTGCCTTCTCTAACTACTTTATCTATTACTTGTTGTTTTTACATGATAAACTCACATTTGCTTTGTTTGTACTGTATGGATTGGTACCTGTGATTGATCGCGAACCTTTATTCGTGTGAGCAGACAGACAACATTAGGTGACCTGGAGAAAGATCTCTTTTTGGTTGGAGCCGCTGAGCCGTCGTGATGACGATGGATCAGATTTCGGAAAAGAGTTGTGTTTTGATAGTCAACTCTTTCGTAGATTAGTCTCTTGTTTTCTTTTGAAGAACTTGTACATTTTAGATGTAGATACTTTTAAATACAACTAAATTATGTTCTTACACGTGAATGAATTGTGATGTTTAAATGCACTTTTATCTACATATTTGCTTCATGGTGATGAATATTCATTTGCGAAAAACTTACTACCATTTTCATAATCAATTATAAGGGATTTTCATTAAAATCTATTATTAGAGTAATTAAGAGTTAGTGATACAGTAGCGACGAGACGGGTCGTTACAAAAGGCACCCTCTTTGAAGGTTATATGTGTGGTATTCATTTTCTTGAAAAGAAATAATGATCTTGATTCCTTTCAAGAACCAGCTCTTGATACAAATTGAAGGATCTTTATCACTTTTAAAACCAATGAGATTTCAATTCAATCAAACCACTCAGTCCAAGATACCAATGACAAAAACCTGCACTTGTTGAGTAAAAAAGAAATCACAGTTGTCAAGAGATGAAGATAGCAATAAGAGATAGAGAAATAGAGATCAACACAAGAACATATATTGGTTCACTTCTCAAGAGAAGCTACATCCAGTTCTTCTAATCAAACTAGATTAGAGTTCTACTAAATCAAATTTGTTCTTGTACAAGCTGTAACAAGTGATTTCCTTTATCAATCCTAGATAAAGAATCAAAATTCTAACACTCTATTAGAAATCAAATCACAAAGACATTGAGAACCCTACTCAGTTCTTTACCCCAAGAGAACACTACTCTAAAAAGCTTGAAAGAAAACTGTTTGATCTTTGTCTTACAACAATTTAAAACAAACAAAACAATTATCTAGAAAGATTTAAGAGAGATGCAACTTGTGATCCTCAGTGAATGAATGAATGAATGTTACCAATCACTTTCCAGGTTGCATGAATATTAAAGCACAGAAGCACTCTCTTGAAGTTCTTTTGAAAATCTTGTCTAAACACATCATTACTAATGAAGCATGTAATCTTCTTAATCTCAAACAAGAAATGCATCACTCAAAAAATTGTTTCTTGGACATTTGAAAGCTCAGAAAGTATTGGGTATTTTGTAAACTCAGATTGTAAGTCATATCTCAAAATCACAGACCCAATGGCTTTAAATAGAAACCTGATATAACAATATGTAATTGATTAAAACAACATGGTAATCAATTATTTTAACCAATGTAATCGATTAATATACCAGGTAATTGATTAAAATGTTCTTGAGGCAATCTGGAAAACTTTCATGAACAATGTAATCGATTAAACCATGAAGTAATCGATTAAAGCAGTCAGACACAGTTTATGAAATAAGCCTTGGTAATCGATTATAGTTAGTGGTAATCGATTAAGGTAGTCATGCTATGTTTTGTACTAAGCCTGAGTAATCGATTACAGTGAGTGGTAATCAATTAAGGAAGTCTGGCATGTTTTTGAAATAAGGCTATGTAATCGATTACGATTTGATTGCAATCGATTAAAGTGTAATTCATGGCTTTTCCAGAAATAACACAAGCATGTAATCAATTACTTATTGCCTGTAATCGATTAAGGCAATGCATATTCTGATTTTTCAAAACTTTAAACCATAAGAATTCCTTTTCAAATGCAAACATGTAATTTACATGCTTCTTTTAAGTCATGAATGCATGTATATGATTATGCTCATGCAATGCAAGGATCACAAGGCACGCTTTTTGAACCATTTAGACAAATTACAAATGCCTTCAAATTGATTGGCATGTGAGAAGCTAAAACCCTAAAGCAACATCTTCATCCATGCCTTGATCTTCTTCCAACTCCCCCTGTATCCAACACCCACCTCATACAATGTATGTACAACTAGTTGATGAAAGGCCTTTGCTTCAAGTGGCAAATGGAGAGTAAGTAAAATTAAAATTTAATGTTCACTTTTGTTTACATACCATTGTTTAAATATGGTTTTGAAATTTTTATGTAGATTTTCACCAAATATGGGGGTTTCACATATCATATCAAGCATCTTTAAGGCAACGTTTAATGAAGCATGTCCAAGTTAGAAGAAGGCATCAATTAAACTTTGTAATAGGTCGTTTGGAGAGTTTAAGGTAATTAACATTTTGGTTAAGTTTAAAATGTTTTTTTTTTGTATTATGTTTAATTTGTTGCCTATTTTTTGAATATAGAAAAAAGTATAGGTGGGACCCGCAATAGGAGAATGCAATTAGATCTGATTTTTAGAAGGGAGGTTCAAGACTTTTGAAAAATTCAGTCAACAAGATTAGGAATGGTCAAGAAAGGGATTGGAGAAGAAGAGGCAGAGCAAAACAAGGCAGAGTTTTGCTTAAGGAGTAGATTTTTGGTGTGAGGAGTGTAGGCTCATGGATTCTAAATTTATAGAGCCATAACTAGTTTAAATTTTGAATTTTCAAATTAGAATAACTGCTCTCACAAAGCCCAATGATGTCTGGGTTCACTGAACCAGAATTTGAATTTGAATTTGAATTAAGAGATAAGGTTTCAGATTTTTTCATTGAAAGTTGTGTAGAGTTGCAGAAATAGCAGAAGTAATCGATTACTAAACCCTTGTAATCGATTATTCTAGGGCGAAAGTATACCTCTGAACCTCATGTAATCGATTAATTCGTGGTAGTAATTGATTACTCCAGAGTTTTTAACATGTAATAGCCCTAAACCCTCATGTAATCGATTAATACGTTGATGTAATCGATTACATTAGTGAGTTTTTACACTGTAATTGATTAATCTGTGGATGTAATCGATTAAGTCAACGAGTAAGGCCCAGTTCTGGCCTTAGGTAATCAGTTACCATCTGTGGTAATCGATTATCATAGAGAATTATATAGTATGAATAGTGACATTTATCAAGATTCAAATTTTGCTAGATGTGATGCATAATGTACTTGTGAGTTAAATTCCATGTTATCAAACACATCATTTACATGCTAATCAATGTTAGATTCATCAAGAATGCCTAGCATGTTTCTTAGAAGAAAGAATCTATCTCTAGCAAGGGGTTTTGTAAATATATCAGCCGATTGATTATTAGTATCAAATAAATTCAATTAAGCAATTACCCTTTTGAATATGATCTCTAAGGAAATGATGTCTGATTTCAACATGCTTTGTCCTTGAGTGCATAATTGGATTCTTTGATAGGTTGATAGCACTGGTGTTGTCACACAACAATGGAATTTATTTCAATTCAACACCAAAGTCCTAGAGTTGTTGCTTGATCCATAGGCTTTGAGCACAACAACTACCAACTGTAATATACTCTGCCTCAACTGTTGAGAGTGCAACATAAGTCTGTTTCTTGTAGTGCCATGAGATCAAGGAACTTTCCAGTAGATGACATGTTCCATTTGCACTCTTCTTATCTAACTTGTAGCCTGCAAAGTCAGAATCTGAATAACCAATTAAATTTAGTGATGCACCTTTAGGGTACCACAGACAAACTTTTGGAGTTGATTTTAGGTATTTAATGATCCTTTTGACTGCTGTGAGGTGTGACTCTTTTGGATTGACTTGATATCTTTCACACAGGCACACACTCAACATAATGTCTAGGTGACTTACAGTCAAATACAACAGAGATCCAATCATTCCTCTATATCTTGACTCATCAACCTTTTTACCTTTTTCATCATAATCAAGATAAGTTATGGTGCCATAGGAGTTGCAGCATCCTTGCTTTTCTCCATTTCAAATTTTCTAATCAATTCATTGCAGTATTTTGTTTGACTGAGAAATGTCCCATTCTTAATTGTTTTTGTAACGACCCACCTCATCACTACGATATCACTAACTCTAAATCGTGCAATTTCAATTTTTAATGAAAACTCCATTAATTTGATTATGAAAATGGTAGTAAATTTTTTGCGATAATACAATTATCAAACACAGGGCACGACTTACATAATTAAATATATGTACACACACACACACACACATATATATATATAATCAGTACATATCATCCACATGTTAGAACTTCCTTTTAGTTTTACATGCATATACACCTGAAATTACATATCTAACAAAAGAGTCAAGGAAACTAACTAAGAAAGAGTTTATTAACAAAACACAACTCTTTCCCCAAAAAGAATTTCCAACATTGCCATGT
The DNA here is from genome assembly GCA_013407115.1 of Glycine latifolia. Lineage (NCBI taxonomy): Eukaryota > Viridiplantae > Streptophyta > Magnoliopsida > Fabales > Fabaceae > Glycine > Glycine latifolia. Next base: position 21,417,196 of record CM023941.1, on the reverse strand, counting down.
CAGCTTGGCGGCTCCAACCAAAAAGAATCTCCCTCCAGAGTCACCTACTACTGCTCATCTGCTCACACGAATGAAAGTTCGTGAGGTACAACAAAAACAAGGGTGACTTTATTATATAAAACCAACAAACATCAGATAGCAACAATTGGGAAGGAAACAACATTACCCACCACAATCATTAACAAAAATCCATGATTCCAATACACCGTTAACAAACCAATCATCCAATGCATTTCACAACCCAAACAATCATGAATAGAATGACACATGCACTTGATTCATCTATCAACATGCAATGTGGTACCATATCCCAGAAATAGCCTCTCATAGGAAAAATGCTTCACCGCCTATCAGGGCCACCCTGTCGTGCACTGGCCATTCCCCCTCAGTGATCAACCAGCATCACTAGGGAATTCCAAACCTGATGACCCCTTAGTACCTGCGTTTTCAGCCCACAGAAACCCACAGGTACATGAGTGCCTTCATTATATTTCCATCTATGCATTATGAAGTATGAAACATGGGCATCATCAATGCATGACTCGGCTAGGAACAAATCCTTTCTCGTAAGGGTAACTTGTCCTGCACTCCCATGTACATACATAACACACCAATGTGGGCTCACCGATGCACTGACCGTGGCTAGGAACAAATCCATCCTCACAAGGGTAACAAAACGGTCATTGCACCCCACGTGTACATACACAACCTACAACCATGGGCACCATCAATGTATGACCTAACTAGGAACAAATCCTTCCTCACAAGGGTAACCCGTCATACACCCTCCATGGGTATCCATGTGTATCCACATCACAGAAAGACATTATCAATATCCACATCACATTATCTCAATATCATCATCATGTTAATACAATGAATATCTAATCTAATAAACCAAGAGGGGAGGGGTGAATTGGTTTATAAAACTTTTTGACTTTTCTTGCAAATTCAAACTCAGCGGAAGATAAACAAAGGATCGTATCTTTAAACCAAACACTTTTAATAATCAGAATTCTCTTTTCCAATCAATTAACTCTTATGCTGAAACAAAATCAGAATTGATTCACAATCCAATACCACAAGCAATTGAATGTAATGTAAATCAAAACACAATTACACACAAATTTATACTGGTTCACCTCTAACCACTTGAGGCTACATCCAGTTGTCTTCTAATCTAAACCAGATTAGAGTTCCACTAACAAGATTCAGTTCTTTACAAGCAATCAACCAAGTCTCTTTCACCCACCCTAGGCAAAATTCTAAATCTAACACTAAGATTTATCTAAAGACTTTAGAACCTGAGCACACTACTCAGTTCTACCCACTAGAAACACTATCTAGTAATGCTTTAAAGAATTCTAACTTGTTACATGGATAGTTTCAACACAAACTTGTAAAATACAGAATTAAATCTCACAAAGAGTTAAGAATAAGGTTCAAGAAGGATATCACCTAAACTTCCATTTGCAGCTGAAAGGATTTCAAACAAAATTGATAACCTGGTGAAGAATGCAATGCCTTCTTGAATGATCTTGAAAAAGATTAATGCATGAATGATCACTAATCACTTTCTTCTTCTATGCAACCTTCATGTTTTACACATCTAAGAACAACAAGACTTTAAAAGACTCTCTTTTATGCTTTGTATCACTCAGAGAACAATAGAACTTTTGTATGTAATGAGTGCTTTCGAAAACTCTTCTTCTTTTTGTCAGAGTCACTGCATGCCTATTTATAAAAAAACAGATTTAACAGACTGTAATCGATTATTTCGTCAATGTAATCGATTATTTTAACTGATGTAATCGATTAATTCGACAACTTAATCGATTAAAGTGTTCGTAGCAGTTCTGGAAAATAAGCATGATCAATGTAATCGATTAATTCATGATTTAATCGATTATTCCAGTGAGCTACCCTTTTTGCTTCTGGCCTATTTAATCGATTACGATTACTTTGTAATCGATTAAATTACCTTCTGTATTACACAGGATTATGCAGAATGCTTATGTAATCGATTATTAACCTATGTAATCGATTATTCCAGTCTTAAAACATTTTATGCATATTTGAAACACATCAATGCATTTCTAACTTAATGCATATGGTTATTACTTTATACCTAAGCATGAATGCATGTTGATTTAGTTTTATTAGTAGCTGCAAAGGGATTTTTGGGTTATTCCTTTGAATGAACCATACTAAACAAACAAAATAAAAATTACAAAGCATGAATCAAATATCAAAATTCTTCTTCTTGAGATTCTTCAATCACTTGAATCTAACACATCATACATATCAAACTCATTTCATTTTCAACATTATCAGCCACATCAATGTTACCACATTTAAGCATCACAAACCACATAAACATCATCTCATTTTATTCACAATCCATATTACCACGAGACTGGTATTTTAGGAAATTTCTAAATTAAAGAGGAGGACTATAATATAGAAAACACACTCTTATACCCATTTAAAAATTTAATAAAGAATTAAATAAAAGGACGCATTATAAAAATTCGGGCAGAGTCTCCTCTATAATTAATCTTTTTCCAAAAAAAAAATTCAATCATTACAACAACAATATCATTCACAGTTTTATCCATCAATAATAAATTCATCGCATCCCATTAGTTAAAAACACAGTTTTTCTTGAAAACGAGCACCCAATAGGAACAAACACACATCAATAATAATTATATCGCATCCCATTAGTTTAAAACATAAGTTTTCTTAAAAATCAGCACACAACAGCAGATATCCTCATAGTTGGATTCCCTGGCCCCTAGCTATGGTATCTAAATTATCGCCAAAATAATAAACTCTCCTTACCTAGCTAAAAGTTCTCCCTATTACAGCCTATCGGTGTTGTTTCGTGATCCTTCAAATACGCGTGCTTGTCCAAATGAAGAGCTCTATATACCAAATCAAAGACAATTTAGTATAGATTTCAAAGACAAGGTCAATGTTAACAGTTGGGGTCAAATAGCCACTCAAATCAAAAAGGGGCTAAATGGTGTTTTGGGAGTTCACATCAAAAGACATCATTTTGAAATTCCAATCACACCAATGTGACCGGGGTTCAACAAGGATCACAGAAATGACATCAATTTCATAATAAGGAGACTTTTACAACATCTCATTTTCAAAGGGTTTTTCAAAGGAAGTGTAAAACTCCCAACAACGGTACCCAAAACACAAGAGACATTAAGAGAAGCTTAAACTAGCTAGGAGAAGACAAAAGAAACTATGATTACCTCAAGGAAACCAAGAAAGAAGGATTGGGAGCTTCATTCTCTACTGAAACTTTGAGAGGAGTTTTAAAGATTTTGCTCCGATTACGAGGTTCTTCTCCTTGTCGTGGTCTCGTGGTAAGCAACGACTGCCCGTGGTGGTCACCGGTGGTCTTGGATGGTGGAGGATGGTGGTGGAAGGTTGGGGAAGGTTTGGCAAAGGCAAAAAAA
>CM023941.1:21397374-21413620 GCA_013407115.1 Glycine latifolia | reverse complement strand
AATATTATTTTATTTAATATGTTATATATAATTTTATTTAATATTTTATTAATTTTGTTATATTTAATTTTTATTATATTATTTTATTTAATATATTTTCTATATTTTTCTTACTATGTTAATATTTTTATTTCAAAAGACTTAAATCAAAATGAAAATATTTTAATATTTTTATTAGTATTAAATTAAATAATTTTCATTATAAAATTTCGATATTATCTTATTTTGCATGTGAGCTAGCATGTGTATTTCTTTGTTTTCATTATAAAAGTTCAAAAAATTGGTGTATGTTCTATTGATTTATTCAGTTTAGTTGGTGCACGTGCTTTAATTTATTCAATAAAACAGAATTAAAAATATAGAAAATATTAAATAAAATTAAAAAGAATTAAAAATTATTTATTGAATAATTAAATTAAAAAATTATTTATAGTTTTTTAAAAAAATATTTTTAAAAAACTTAAGACTTAAAAGTTGTAAGATAAAAAAAATAAAAAATTTATAACTTAAAAGTCATATAAAAAAAACTTAAATTTAGAAGTTGTAATATTATTTACCACTTTTAACTCCTAAATGTAATCATATAAACTTAATTGAATCATAAAAAATATTATGATTTTAGTAAAAAAAATAAAAAAATTTATAACTTTAAATTCATAAATTTTAAAAATATATAATATTTTAATACTTCAATTGAAAAAAATTAAGTTGAAACACAAATTACTGACGTCTAATTTAAAAAATCGTAATACTTAATATAACTTTCCCGTGTTTTAATAATTTATTTAGAATTTACTCCCAAACAATAATAAATGAATAAAAATACACCCTTTGATAAAAAAGCCCAAATTAGAAGACGCTCCGGCCTGATTCCTCCACCATCACCGACCCACCCAGTCCTCCTAGACTTTGCCTTCATCTTCTATTCTTTGGGCAACTCGTCATTGCGAAGAAGCATCACCATCGCCACGTCACGGTCCAAAAGAATCACGTGTCGGCCGGTTCATTCCCGTTAAACAAGCCCGTCGGACTGCGAGTGAAGAACTCGCTTGAGATAATCGGAGGAGACGAAGGTGAGTGGGCAAAATTCCCCCCCTCTCTGCACTGATTCGTACCTCGTCGCATCAACAGAGGAGAAAAACAGCGTTCAAATCGAGACCAAGCCGCCTCTTAATCATGTCCAAAGCTGAGGAAGATTTGTGATTTTTTTTCCTCTAACAGGTCTGTTTTTAATTTGCCGGAAGTTTTACTTCTCCGCCGCTATTGATCGATTCTCTGGTGGTGTTGCCGCAAAGCTTGAAAAGTTTTGGCGTAGATCTAAGAGGCTGGATGGATAATTGATTTTTTTAATTTACATTGGATATCGAAGGCGAATTTTGGGCACTTTTAATTTTTAATAAGTTAAACCTAGAAAATTAAAGAGTGAAATTGATGAGTTTGTTGTACTTGTTGTTGTTAGTATGTATTTTTTCAGCTTTTGTCTCCTATTCACTCATAGTGTAAAAACACACACACACACGTTTTATCCTTTTCCAACGGAGGAGGATGAGGAGGAAGACAAGGTGGTGTTGGAGTCTCCGAGACGCAGAGAAAGTAGCACTGGTTGGTGAAGAGGAAAGAATGCAGGAGTGTCTTTTGATTTTTTTTATAAAATTATTCCAGTACATTATTTATATGATAGACCCTCATTTAGCTTAGTCTTTAGTTTTAAAGGATCTATATCTAACAGATCATAAGGAGACCTTAATAGGTTTCCATCCTAGCCGTCAACATGAATAGAAAGTAAAAATTGAAACTTTCCTACATTTTCACCTGTACGAAGCTTTGGCTTCTCAAACATGTTCACCTTTTTAACTTTTTATTTTTAATAATAATAATAATATAGAACATAACATATTAAAACTTGAAATGGAGAGCCTAGTTTGGCATTCTGCTTCCACAGTTCGTATTGGCGCATTCTGTGACTTTGAACATGTAATACTCATCGTATATTTATAATATAATAAAATTAATACTATAATATTTTTATATATTAAAAATTATTAGAACTTTGAAGATGTCAAAATTTTATAATAGTTACATACTATATTATCATTTATATTAATTATTTACATTTAGATGACTTTAATATAAATGATTTAATTTAGGTAACTCATTAGACGGCCAACAGAAAGCTTAACATGGACTTAATATGCGGAAATTGGTTTGACCCATTAGAAGATAATGAAAATTTCAATAAAATAAAACTTGAGGCATGATTATCATCCTTAACACACCAAATCAAGAAACAATGTGATTTGGTTGAGGAAGGTCATAAAACTAATGTTTATGATCATTCTTGTTATGTTTTGTTTATTTGATCAAACTTTATGAATTCAAGTATTTTTTAAATCTTTTTCTCGATATTCTTGATATTGATTTTAGTATTTTATATAGTTTGTTAAAATCTCAACATATGATTTCAAAACCATCATTACTGTTAAATTATTGGGATTAAAGTTATTTGATTCATATAATATCTAGATCGTTTTGGTTATATTAATTTTATTTTGGAGATTTATTTTTTCGTTTTCGATACATAAAAGTATCTGCGTTTGGATAGTTTTATATCTATGGCTAATCACATTTCTTCTCTTTATTCTCGAGAATTGTTTTATGTAAAGCGATGGAGTATTGTTTTACTTTGGAATTGATCCTTGTATACAAAGTCAAGGGCTTAAAGTTTTCTCGAGAATTTCTTTAAGTTATATATATATATATATATATATATATATATATATATATATATAAAATTGATTACGTTGAATACAAAGTTAGGGGTTTATACCCTTTACATAATGTTATCATATGTCATTTGTGAATCCTTTGGATGCCATTATCATGTTGTGTACGAGACATTATTTTCATTTGATATATTGTTTATAGTGATCTAGAATGTCTTTAGCTATCCGTAAAGCTTTTATTCATGAATTCATAGATAATTTACGAATTGGTTTATTGATATGAATGAATCCGTGATTGCCTTCCATGATTGGTGAAGCTAGAATAAATCGGTGATTGTCGTGATCAATGTTTCATATTTATTGCTGTAATGATTGGGTGTAAATTTAGCAATTATGGATCTGATATCCATTTACTTGTTTATTTGATAATTTTTTAATTAAATTGATTGATACAATATAAATTTTTATTATGAAAATTGATTTGATTAAAGTTACATATTATTATAAAATTATTTTATATAAATTGTGATTGGCCTAAAAGGAAGATGCAATTTTACCAAATAATAATATATATGGGATGATAAATATTTTTTTCATGTGAATAATAGTTGGTCCAAAGAAAGACTATTTGACATAACTAATTGTCAACATTTGATCATTTCATTGAAAGTATCAAATACCAATTAATTTATCTGTCAAAAGATTAGGAATTAATGTTGTGCTAGGTATCTTGTGATGGGTTTGTTATGTGAAATATTTGCATGTCTTGCTATGTATATTTTACATGACTTGTTTTTTTATTTGTGAACATGTTATTAATTTTTGTTCTCTATTTAGTTAATATTGCTAGTGCGATAAATGTTGTTGCTCAAGTGAATTCTATCCCAATGCTGAATGAGACTAACTTTAAGGTCTGAAAGGAAGCGGAAAAAATTGTTCTTGGCTACATGGATTTGGACTTGGCACTAAGGACAGAATGACCCATTTACACTATGGAAACCTTTAATGAGGAAAAAATTGAGAAGTCAGATCGGTCCAACCGAATGTGCTTTGTGATCATGAAGAGCTCTATTCCAAAGGCACTTTAGGGCTTTCTTTCTGAGGGTCAAAGTGCGAAGAAATTTTTCAAGATAATTGAGCAATACTTATCCAAAATTGAAAAGACGGAGACTAGTAACCTTTTGGCTAAACTCATCCCCATGATATATAAGGGCAAAGGAAACATCAAGGAGTACATTATGGAAATGTCCAATCTTCCATCAAAACTCAAGTCACTCAAGTTAGAGCTCAGTGATGACCTACTTGTGCAACTTGGTTTTGATCTCGCTTCCTACACACTTTGGGCGATTCAAAGTGAGTTATAATACTCAGAAGGACAAATGGTCCCTCAATGAGCTTATATCTCACTATGTGCAAGAGGAAGAAAGGCTGCATAGAGATAAGACTAAGAGTGCTCACTTGATTTCGACCTCTTAGAATAAGAATAGGAAGAAGATTAAGGATGTTGTGGAAGGACCTTCTCAGCAAAAGAAACAAAAGAAGGTTGAGGAATTTACCTACTACTTCCACAAGAAGTCAGGACACACGAAGAAATAGTGTCCCAAGTATGCCATTTGGCATGTAAAGAAAGGTAAATTTCTTACTTTAGTTTGTTCTCTAGTTAATTTGGCTTTTGTACCTAAGGATACTTGGTGGGTGGATTTTAATGTTACTATCCACATAAGTATGTCTTCACAGGGTTTCCTGTGGAGTCAATTGCCAAGTGACGATGAAAGATTCATCTTTGTGATGGAAAAATGGTTGTAGTAGAGGCTATTGGAACTTTCATATTGCAGTTGAAGATTGGATTTTATTTGAGACTTTTGTTTTACCGTCTTTTAGATGGAACATGATTTCTATTTTTAGTTTGAGAAAATTTGAATTTTCTTATTCATTTGGAAATAATAAAGTTAGTCTTTACCAAAATTCAAATATTGTTGGTTCTAGTTCTTTAATTGGTAATCTTTACATGCTTAATGTTGTTAGTTCCTATAATGAAATGCTGCAAACAATTTCATGTGGTACGAAACAAAAATTGAATGAGAATTCAGCCAACTTATGGCACAAGCGTTTAGGCCATATCTCTATACAGAGAATTCAAAGACTTGTGTTGGATGAGATTCTTGATCCCTTAGATTTATTGAACTTTGAAGTTTGTGTTTAATGCATAAAGGGAAAATGAACAAACATAAGCAGATTAGGTACTAAAAGAGCTAATGATGTCGTAGAACTAATACATATGGATATTTGTGGTCCTTTCCCTATGGCTTCTTAGAATTGACAACAATATTTCATCATGTTCATAAATGACTATTTTATATATGGTTACCTATATTTGATACCTTAAAAGTCTCAATCCCTAAATGTTTTTAGGACCTTCAAGGTTGAAGTTGAAATTCAACTTGGAAATAAAATCAAGGCTATCACATCTGATCGTGGTGGTGAGTACTATGGCAAATATGACAGATTGGTAGAATAACGTTTAGGTCCTTTTGTGCTTTTCCTTAAAGAGTGTGGAATTGTTTCGCAATACATTATGTCAGAAAAACCTAGCATGAATGGTGTAGCAGAACAAAGAAACCAAACTCTTAAGGATATGGTGAGGAATATGATTAATCATTCTTCTTTACCAGAGTCACTTTGGGGAGAAGCCTTAAAGACCACAGTTTACATCCTTAATAGGGTGCCAAGTAAAGTAGTTAACAAAACCCTTATGAACTTTGGACTTGCACATTTGGGGTTGTCCAACTGAGGTTCAACTTTATAGGCCACATGAAAGAAAGTTGGATTCAAGAACAATTAGTTGTTATTTTGTTGGCTATGTTGAACGTTCTCGGGGCTATAAGTTTTACAATCTCATTTCAAGTTCCTTTTTTGAGACGGAAAATGCGAGATTTCTTAAGGAAGTTGAGTTTGGGAATGAAAAGAACATAAATAATGTTGTCTTTCATAAGGAACCTATTATTGACAGTGATCTAGTTCTTATACCTATTATTGTTCAAGACATAACTCCAGTAATAGAAAACAATGTTCAAATAATTGTTAATGACATTGTTCTAGAACAAGACAACAATGAAGTTCTCCCTTAAATACCTATAGAGTAACCTCAACAACATCAAGAAGTGTCATTAAGGAGATCCATTAGAGAGAAGAGAAGTGCAATCCCAAATGATTACATTATCTTTCTCCAAGGACATGAGGGTGGCTTTAGTTTAACAAAGAAAATCCAATCAACTTCGGTCAAGCTATGTGCAGCCCTAACTCTAAAAAATGGATTGATGCCTTGAAGGATGAGATGAAGTCTATGCAAGACAACTATGTTTGGGATCTCATTGAATTTCCTGAAGGTGTAAAACCTATTGGTTGTAAATGGATATTTAAAACTAAGAAGAATTCAAAGGGTAATATCAAGAGATATAAGACTCGTCTAGTCGCTAAAGGCTTTTACTATAAAGAAACCTTCTCTCTTGAGTCTTCTACGGATTATTTTTAAGAACTATTATACCATTGATAGCTCATTTTGATCTAGAGTAGCATCAAATGGATGTTAAGATTGCTTTTCTAAATGGTGACATTGAATAAATGATTTATATGGTGCAACCAAAAAAATTTGTGTTTGTTGACTTAAAGTTTGTGGTTTGCAAAGTAAAGAAATCCATTTATGGTCTCAAATAGGCTTCCCGTGAATGGTATTACAAGTTTCATCAATTCATTACCTCATACTTTTTTAGACAAATGTAGTTGATGATTGTGTATATCACAAGTTCAGTGGGAGTAAATACATATTATTGGTATTATATGTCAATGATATACTGCTTGTTAATAGCAATATAGGCTTCTTGCATAAGACCAACAGATTTCTAATGAAAAATTTCATAATGAAAGATCTTGGGGAAGCCTCTTTTGTGTTACGTATCAGGATACTAAGAGATCGCTCTCAAGGTGTCCTAAGATTGTCACAAGAGAGCTATATCGATAAGGTCCTAGATAGATTCGACATGAAAGATAGTAAACCAAGAGATATCCCAATAGCTAAATGAGACAAATTCAATCTCAAACAATGCACGTGTAATCCATGAAAAAGGTTCCAACCCTTTGCTACAAACAACAACTCTTTTATCAAGCTTTACTCCCATGGTCCCACTACTCTCCAAATCAATCACCTCACCTACTTTCAAATTTTGAACTTTTGCATCAAATGGCTTTTCTCGTACAAGAGTTACATCTACTTTTCCATCACTTAATCCTAAATCTCCTTTTTACCCCCTATTATCTGAATCAAACACAAGGGTTAATTTTTAGATGCTGGTTATTGCTCTTGAGTATCCAATCGTTTCTTCACCACCATTATTGACCCTCTCACAACCACCACCACCGTCTCCATGCCTTCTTTCAGCACCACCATCAAGAACTATCAGTTTTCTACCACTCCTCCTAAACCCCCTTTCTGTCATCGTGGTACGTCACCAAGTACCTATCATCTTCCTCGCCCCACAAAGAGCAGTTCTTCACCATAGAATTCCGTGTCATATATCCTACACCGTATCGTGCATTCCCTCGGCTCCTCCTCTTTCAACGCATCTAGCTTCACCACCCCATTGCAGCGTAAATGAACATGTTCTTCTTCCCCACGAATGAAAGGTTTATCACTACAAAATCGAGATTCTATGCCGACGTATTTGCCTCGTGATTATCGCTGTATCTAGCTCGATCCGAACTTTCTACACCATCGCATGAACAAGCTTCATTCTATCTAGTACGTGCTCCACCGACAAAATATTCGGCTTTACCAACACAACTATTCTTCGACGTCTCCTTCAATGCCTAGATCCACCACCTCTACTCCCATGAAACCCAATTTTCCTATTTCTCCCTTGCCGGCACCTTTGTTGTTTTCATCGTCGTTGTCTCTCCCTCCTCAAATACCTCTTCCCCACTGAATGCTTCTTCTTTTCGCTCATGGACAACGATATCTCGCCTTTGCCAGAGCCTCGGGTTTTGTTCCTGGCAGGGAAGAAGTTGGGGCCCCTGGTTTAAAACTATTTACTTGCGTGCAAGAGTTTCTTTGGCAAGCTTGTGGTTCACAAGCATAAGGGTCATGTGGATCTAGGAATCTACTAATGGGGGTCAAAAAAAATTTAAAAAAATTATATTAAAATTAGGATTAATAGTCATTTTCAATTTTGAATGTGTATAGCTCTAACAAACTCGTCCTCGAAAGATGAAAATTCAAATTTTAGTCCCCGAAAGTGAAAAAATTGCGACAAATTCATCCATATGTTAAATTTGGCTGTTACTGTTAATAAAAGATCCTATGTGGCACAAATGGATGAAAATGTCACAAAAATGATTGCTAACATGACTGCTGAATAGATTGGATCAAAATGTCAGTAAATTACCATTGGACCCAAATGTTAGTAAGTTACCATTGGACCAAAATGTTAGTAATTTTTCATTTGATCAAAATGTTAGTAATTTTTTTGACCAAAATGTTACTACGTTTCCGTTGGACCAAAATGTCTGTAAGTTACCATTAGACCAAAATGTTCGTAAGTTACCATTGGACCAAAATGTCAATAATTTTTTTTGGAACAAAATGTCATTACGTTTCCATTGGACTAATTTGTCAAACCCCAAAATTCATTTCATTTAAGGGTAAAATATAATTTAATCTTCATCTTCCCCTTTTTTTTTATCGTTGTAAGCATAACATTACAATAAACACTTAAAAAAACAGGAAACCAAACATAAGTTAGAACTTGGGTTAAAGGTGATGTTGATATTGATGTTGAAACATAAGTTAGAACAAACATAATAATAGGCACAATATTGATTAATAAACATAATTACTTTTACAAACATTGTAACTCAAATGCAACCACAACAATACTAGGAAAATGCATGTTAGAGACCGAAAATAGCGACCAATTACTTGTGGTCGCTATCTGCAACCGAAATAGCTACGAATTGATTCTATCGCCAACTGTGACCAAATTTGCGGGCTGAAGATTAAAGTGGTGGTTAGCAACCGAAATTAAGGGTTGTTGGAATTCTCAATCACTATTAGACACTATATATCTAATAATATAAGTATTATAGTGACCGAGTTAGCTATTGAATATGGACTTGAAAATAGCGGCGAAACTTATTTCATTCGTTATTATACCGACCAAGATTATTTCGGTGGCTATTAGCTTACAGATCTTTATATTTGTGACTGAATTAGCGATCGAATGTATTTAAAAAAAAATAGAAACTAAAATTTTAATATATTTTAAATCATAATAAATATATCATACACTTAAATACATTTTATACTTGAAAAGTATTGATATAATATATTAGTAATATTTTTAAATTAACAAACCAATATTTTATAAATCATAATAAATATATAATATTTTTAATTATACTATGATAATTGTTAATAAATTTAACAAACCAATATTTAAATTTTTTATTAAGATAAATAAATCATACTTATTATTAATCTTTTAATTTTTTTGTATAAAATAATTGTTTATTTCATATAATTATTTAAAAATTAAAATAAATAAATACCCTTTATATTATGAAAATATGTGTTAATCAAATTTTGTAAAATTAAGTATTTAAATGTTGATTAGAATAGAAAGTTGATCAATATTTTCTTAAAAAATAAGAACTTTAAAAATGCTTAAGAAAGGACTAGAACCATGGTACTTAGAATGAGAACCACACTCATTTACCACTACAACCAAGTGCTTTTGAGTATTTAGCACAAAATATAATTTTAATATAAATTGTATGCTAAAATAGTTCAAAATTCATTTTATTTTAATTTATTATATTTTATAATCTTATATATTATCTTTTAAAATATAATATATAAGATTAAATTTTATTTTCATGTAAATTAGAATATATATATATATATATATATATATTTATATTTATAAATTTTATTTTCATTTTTTATATTATATTTATCTTTTTAAATAATGCTTGTGATTAAGTGACAACATCTTTTTATCTATATTAAGATATGCAAGTAATTTATTGTAATATAAATAAAAAATATATTATCAATAAATCACATATATAAATATTTTAAAAAATAGAAAATACTATCATTTTTTTAATTACTTATATTTATTATATAATTTAATTATTTACAAAAATTACATACCTGATTAAATAAAGTTAAATATAAATAAAAATACTATTATAATAAATAACAAGAATATCTTAATATAGGTAACATATATTATCACTAAATCACATATAAAAATATTTTAAAAGATAATAAAATACTGTAATTTTGTGAAATTATAATTTATATAAAAAAATATGCATTAAAAATAAAATTTGTATTATATCTTTATTGTATAAAATAAGTTTGGAATAATGTGATAAAATATAAAAAATTATAAATATATATATATATATATATATATAAAATAAAAATAAAGCTTATATAAATATAAGTATTCTAATTTATGGGAAAATAGAATTTAATCTTACATATTATATTTTAAAAGATAATATATAAGATTATAAAAATATAATAAATTAAAAAAGAATAAATTTTGAATTTTGAATTTTGAACTATTTTTACACCAAATATCTAAATGGACACGTGAGTATAGTGGTAAAGGAGCGTGCCACTTATTCCAAGGACCATGATTTTAGTCCTTCCTCAAACACTTTTTGAAGTTATTATTTTTTAAGAAAATATTAGTCAATTTTCTAGTATAGTCAATGTTTAAAATTTAACAGTCAACTATTTCAGGGTACTCAAATAATGAATTTTGAAATATTGGGAGACTCAGCCAGTGAATTAAAAAATAGGGTGGCCAATTCGGTGAAATAGGCAAAATAGTGGGACAAATTTTGCAATTAAGCCTTAATTTAACATATTCATTAACCAATGCCCAATAATGATTTAATAAGGTTGAATGTATAACTTATTCATTCACTACTTTCCAATATGACTTTAGTGTAACATATGCACTAATGATTGATTGAAATTCAATAAGACCCAATATATAATTTTAGTGTAACATATGTACTAAAGATTGATTGAAACCAAATAAGGCTTAACAAGGCCCAATATATTGTTGGATATAGGGGGAGCTGGAAGAAGATCAAGGCAAGGATGAAGATGTTGCTTTTGAGTTTTAGCTTTTTACATGCCAATCAAATTGAAGGCATTTGTAACTTGTCTAATTGTTCAAAGAAGTTTGCCTTGTGATCCTTGCATTACATAATCATAATCATATACATGCATTCATGACTTAAGAAAAGCATACAAGATTACATGTTTGCATTTGAAAAGGAATTCTCATTTTTGAAAAATCAGAATGTGCACTGCCTTAATCTATTACCGGCAATAAGTAATCGATTACCAACTTGTGTTATTTCTGGAAAAGCCATGAAGAACATTTTAATCGATTACAAGCAAATCGTAATCAATTACATAGTACAAAATGAAGAATATGCCTGATGACTTAATCGATTACCACTCATTGTAATCGATTACCCAGGCTTATTACAAAACATAGCATGACTGTCTTAATCGATTACCACTCAACTGTAATCGATTACAAAGGCTTGTTACATAATTAAGAGAGACTGGTTTAATCAATTACGTCACAGTTTAATCGATTACATTGTTCATGAAAGTTTTTCAGATTGTCTCAAGAACATTTTAGTCGATTACCTGGTAGATTAATCAATTACTTTAAGTAAAATAATCGATTACAATTACGTATTAATCGATTACGTCTGTTAAATCTATTTTCTATTTAAAGCTATTGGGTCTGTGCTTTTGAAAGAATTGTTACAATCAGAGTTTATGAATTACCCAATACTTTCTAAGCTTTCAAAGGTTCAAGAAACAGATTTTCTGAGTGATACATTTCTTGTTTGAGATCAAAAGATTACATGCTTCATTGATGATGATGTGTTAAGACAAGATTCTTCAAAAGAACTTTACGAGAGTTGATTCTGTTCATTAGCATTCATGCAACCTGGAATTGATTGGTAACATTCATTCATTCATTCATTCACTAAGGATCACAGGTTGTATCTCTCTTGAACTGATCTAGATAATTATTTTATATCTTTTAAATTTTGTAAGGCTAAGATCAAATAGTTTTCTTTCAAGCTTTCTAGAGTAGTGTTCTCTAGGGTAAAGAACTGAGTAGGGTTCTCAGGCTCTTTGTGATTAGATTTCTAATAGGGTGCTAGAATTCTGGTTCTTTATCTAGGGTTGTTAAAGATAATCAATTATAATAGCTTGTAAAGAACATATTTGATTTAGTAGAACTATAATCTAGTTTTGATTAGAAGACACTGGATGTAGCTTCTCTTTTGAGGGGTGAACCAGTATAGATCTTGTGTTAAACTTGTTTTTGAATCTTGTTATTTGTATCTAACTTGTTTTGTGGATTATTTCTTTCAAGATCAACATAAAAAATTTCTGAAATTGTGTAAGGTGAAGGGTGAGTCTTGATTGATTAAAAACTGTGGTTTTTACCAAGCAATATTTGTGATACGATCTAAATTCCGCTGTGGATTGCTCAAAGTTTTAAAAGTCTGAAATTAAACCAATTCACCCCCTCTTGGTTTAGTGTGTGTGTTCATCCTTGTTTTCAATTCGTATCAAGAGCTGGTTCTTGAAAGTTAATTAAGATCACTATTTTTTCAAGAAAATTAATACCACACAGATTACCTTCAAGGAAGGTGTCTCCCTCAATCGTCCTCCGATGTTTGAAGGAGAGCATTTCAGTTTTTGAAAAAATTGTATGCAGATTTTTATTCAATCAAACGACCCCGGTGCTTGGAATGCTATTGAAAAAAGGTCCTTTGGTCCCTTAAAAAACTGTTGATAATGAAAGAATTCCCAAGGAGTGGGATGAGATGACGGATGCAAAAAAAAGAGTTGTGTAGTATGATTTGAAAGCTAAAAACATGATTACATCTGCTCTTTCTTCTGATGAATTCTTTAGAACTGTTAGGTGTAAAGCACAAAAGAAATGTGGGAGATGTTGGAAGTAACTCATGAAGGAACAGACGAAGTAAAAAGATCAAGGAAGCATGCCTTGATTCATTAATATAAAATGTTCAAGATGAGCAATACATAAAACATTTCTCAGCTACAAACAAGGTTCACTCACATTGTCAACCATCTTCTTGGTCTTGGGAAGATTTTTGATGCTGAAGAATTGAACATCAAAATATTGAAGTGTCTCACAAGACCATGGCAAAAGATCTATCCAAGATGTCCATGGCTGCACTTTTTGGTAAGCTTCTTGAGTATGAACTTGAAATGTCACAGCTAACACATGTAGAGGATGCAGAGAAGAAACACAAGAGTATAGCCTTGAAAACTGCATCAACTCATGTGGAAAAGGAAGAAGACTCAACTGAAGATGAAAGTGATGAACATATGAACCTAATAGTGAAGAAATTCAGCAAGTTCATGAGAAGAAATAAGAACAAAAAGCTGTCAAAGTTCAACAAGAAAAATGACAGCAACAACAACAACAACAATACCTCCAACTTCACTTGCTTTGAATGTGGTAAACCCGGCCACATCAAACCTGGATGTCCAATCTTTTTGAAGAAGCAACAAGGTGAAAGGAAAACAAAGAAAGAAGGGAAGCCAAAGAAGGCATACATAACATGGGAAGACAATGATTCAACAACCTCCGAATCAACAAGTGAGAATGAAGAAGCAAATATGTGTTTCACATCCACAATAAGTGATGATGAAGAATTCTCAACTGCTGAATCTGAGGTAAATTCTAAATAAGATAATATTGTTGATGCTTTCCATGAGATGCATGAAGAGGCCCAAAAACTTGCACAAACCAATAATAGGCTGAAAGGTAATCTCAAATGGGATGTTACCAAAATTGTTGAATTGCAATCTGAACTTTGCAATTTGAAAGAAGCAAATGAAAAGCTTGTTTCAAGATATAAAGCTAATGGATGTGTATGTGCCTCATCATCTTCAAATGTTGATAAATGCAAGCTTTTACAAAAAGAATTTGATGATTACAAAAAGAGTCAAGGTGAAAAATATATGTTTTTGCTTTCAGAAAATTCTTACTTGGTTGATCTTTTGAAAAGACTCTATAGAGAAAAATGTAGTTTGAATCAAATGCTTAGTGTTCAAAAATATGCTGGAGATACTTCTGGTTTGGGTTACAAACATGGATCAAAACCTTTTGGAAAAACAAAATTTGTACGACCAAAACAATGTTATATGTGATGAGTCTAACTCCTCCAAGGAGAAAATGAGTGTGATATTTATGCAGGACCAATTAAAGAATATTTGCAACTCAAGGATCTAAATGAAAAGGAAAAGGCAGAACCATATGATGAATTGGAACAGCCAACACCATTACAAAAAGTCCAAGGATTGGAGAACAACTAAAGACCTTTCCCTTGACAATATAATTGGGGAAGTTTCCAAGGGAGTTTCTACTAGATCCTCTTTAAGAAATCTTTGTTGTACTATGGCTTTTGTTTCACAGATTGAACCAAAGAGCATTGACCAAGCTTTGCTTGATGAACATTGGATGATGGCCATGCAAAATGAGTTGTGTAAGGTTTCGGGTGTCCACGTGGCACTTTAACGTTATAATGTTGTAATTGCTTGATAGTGATAATGATAATGACCCTGTGGCTATCCGGGTTCGTGTGACCGGGGTTTCATATAAGGGGGGTGAAAATTGGAACTCGGATATGGGAGGGGTGTAAATAGAAACCTCTAAAGGCGGGATCGTGCTACAAATGTTAGCATTTACAAGGAGACCGGGTTCGAGGATGACCGGGATATCACTTATGTATTCTGGGAATAAGCGCCGTAAAGGCAGGGACCCGAACATGGTCAGACAAGGATGGATCTCGGGGTTTACAAAGTTCCTAGGACAGGTTCCAACATTATGCAATCAATTTCATAAGAGTGTAATCGATTAAAGACGCTCTGGACTCACTCGATACCATGCGCGTCCACAAGGGCATCCGGGTTACTAATGCTGTGTTGCGCACGGTGGGAACCCGGACAGGGCTGTCTGGGTAGCGCATACGTTATTATTATTATTAAACCAACTCAACAGTGTAGTAGGAATATGGAGATCCCGACATTATTACATAAACTAATATATATCTAACTCACCAACCTGGTAGTGGGACGACATGCTCTGACTCAGAGTATATAAGTAACGTGAGTGTGGGTCATTTCCTCACTTAACTCATTTCTCTTTGACCTTTCACCAAAGACATCCTCTTCTCCCTTCCGCTTCCTCCATTAACGAACGAAGGAAAGCTTCTAGTTGAGAAGAGAAGGCAATTTTAGGATGTTTAAGCTTGGGAAAAAGCTATTCCCTAGTCCTGTTAACAACCTTAGAGGTAAGAAACACCAATCTAACTGTTATGGATTTTGAGTTAGGTTATGTTTGGCCTTTTGGGGGGGGGGGTCTGCATGTCACCGGTGGGTGACTAGTTCTTGTAATCTGGGCACATATAGAGTTCCTCTACATGCAATGGTTGAGAACCACTATTAATCTCTTGCATGCATGTATGTAGGGCCTGACGTTGAGGATAGTGGTGTTTGGAACCGCGAGAATGAAAGAATCTATGCAGAGCTTCGAACAGGTAAGCTCTCTATTCTTGGGAGTTCTTTCCCTCGATGGCGTTCCACCATACTCTGAGGGAGGGATGGTTAGTGTATGTCACGATGCATGTGTTGAAATTGTGTGTTACTGCTTTGATTGAGAAAATGTATATGATTTGCACTGTGATAATATGTTGTGATTGTGTAAGAATTCTCTGACTAGTAGAATGGACAAATATGGACTTCCCTTAGAGCCAAAGTGATGTGGAACAACTCTAAGTGGTCAATTAGATATGTATGAAAACCCTGGGAGAAAATGCCCATTAAGTTGGATGGACCTCTCCTAGAAGAGCCATATACGTCCACGCAGAATCCGATTTCTCTGGTGGTGCCTGCCCGAAGTCCTGGGGGAATGTGCCCATTAAGTTGGATGGTCTTCCTCAGGCAAGGGATGTACGAGAGCATGTGCCCATTAAGTTGGATGTTCTTCTCTTGTATGATCTGTGTGATTGTATACATGTATTATGTTGTGAAAGCCAGGATGGCTAATTGTGTAATGCCTGTTTTAATTCCTTGTATCGTGGAAGTGAACCCGGGGAAGGAGAGGCCCTCCAGAACCCAGAGTTTACTGAGATTATTATCTCACCCTGGTTGGGGATTATATGTGTTTGCAGGTGATGAGCACAGGGAAGAAGACGGATCCCGAGGCAAGAGGCCCGGGTAGCAAGGCGGTCCGAGGGATTCCGGACCAGAGGCCAAGCCGGGACGGGTTCCTTGGGAACCCTTAGTATGTTTTGTGGGCATGCCGGCTATGTTTTCTATATATATGTGTGTGTGTGTGTGTGTGTGTGTGTGTGTGTGTGTGTGTGTGTGTGTG
>CM023941.1:21357971-21397364 GCA_013407115.1 Glycine latifolia | reverse complement strand
CGTGTGTTGTAACCCGGCCCTGAGGGCTGAACGAACTAGTTGTATAACTTTAAAATCTTACGTGTACTCACCATGCTTAATGTACAACAATTGGTTATTTATTTTGACGTTGGATGACATCACTCTTTTGCTGCTTCCAAATTAACTGTCGTTAATTTAATTGTTGTGTTTGATGATCGTATTTGAATGTTAACAACTGGATGCATACGAGGTGTTACATTTAATGGTATCAGAGCAGTTTGTCCTAAGGAAGCATTATGCATGGTGATTTGTGTGTGTGCTTCTCGGTTGTTTTGGGTATTCTATATGAATATTGCATGTGTGGTCATTAGGCGTGGGCCTGATCAAATCACCCTTTTGTATGTGACATATGCAGTATCATGGTAAGAACCCGAAACACTAGCGGGATAGCGGACGCCAACACACACCCGGACCCGGTGACAGCTGCCTTAGCAGCTATGCAGCAAGAGATGGCTGCAAACCGGCAAGCGAACAAGGCCTTAATGCAGGCCAATGAGGTTTTAATGGCAGAGCTAAGGTCTCTGCGGAGGGAGGACCGAGCTCCCACTTCACCACTTGCGTTCGAGGGCGAGGATAGTCACCAACATGGTGGAGGTAGCCATCATTCTGGTGGGCCTAGCCACCATCGTGGGGACCGGTTTCCGCACACTACAGCTGAGGGGGACACGGAGACTAGAGGGAAGATGCTTATTGCATTTCGCAAGCATGACCCTTCAGTTTTCCATGGGGGCTACGACCCCATCGCTGCCGCCAAATGGCTGTAGGCATTAGAGAAGATATTTGCGGTGATAGAGTGCCCGGACCATCAGCGACTCCTCTATGCCACCTATCTATTGCAGGGAGACGCACACGAATGGTGGGTCACCATTTCCCAATTGTTGAAGGGCCAAGGTGAGGTCATCACCTGGCCAGTCTTTGAAGCCCAGTTCTTGGACCGATACTTTCCCTGGGATGTTAGAGAACAAAAGCAGGCCGAGTTCGAGGGCCTTGTTCAAGGACGGATGTTCGTGGATGAATACTTGGCCAAATTTAATGAATTGGCTAAGTATGCACACTTCAGGAGAGCTATACTGGATGTTGAGGTCCTCACGACTAAGTTCCAAAGGGGACTTAGAGAAAACATCGAAGAAAAGATTGCTGGCAGTGGATCCTGGGACATGGGAAGTCTGGTGAGGTAGTGTCGCCAGGTAGAAGATATGATTAAGAGGCGAAGTGAAAGTCAGTCTACTTCCGCGAGGCCGGAGGAGAAGAGGTCCGAGGCCTAGCCGGGAAGGGCAAAGGCGAGGATTTGAGGGTGAATTCTCCGATAGACCTGTTCAAAAGGGAGCACGACCAGAAAGGATCAGCATGAAAACCTAACCAACCTCCTAGGTGTGCCTCGTGTGAAAAGACTCATTGGGGAAGGTGCTCCACGGGCCAGTTGATATGTTTCAGATGTGGCGAATTGGGCCACTATGCCAGGGAATGTCCGCAGGCAGACAGCTAGGCAGTAGCTGCTCCAGTGATCTCGGCAGCACCTCCCACCGACCGCGTTTACACTATGGACGCTAGAGAGGCGGCCCGAGCTCCTGATCTAATCCGAGGTACGATTTTAATAAGTGATTATGATGTAAGAGTCTTGTTTGACTCTGGAGCTACCCACTCCTTCATTAAGGATAGTACTGCCTTAGGACTAAACTTACCAATGTTCAGACGTTCTACTCTGATGGAGGTTACCACCGCTTCTAAAGAGCAATACCGGGTTTATATGTGTTGCCAGGATGTGCAGTTTCTATATGAGGGCCAGTTGTACTGTGTTGACCTGTACTACCTTGCGATGCCGACCCTTGAGGTTATTCTTGGGATGGATTGGCTGACCAAATACGACATCATGTTAGATTGTTACAATAAGAAGGTCATAGTACCTTCGGATGGAGTAAAATTGGGTTCCATTTTGTTTTGTACAGCCTTGCAAGTCCGCAAGGAATTGGAAACCGGATGCCCGAGTTACTTGTTAAGTGCAATGGAGGAGAAATCGGGGTTAGACCTGTCGTGGATCCCGGTCGTAAATGAGTTTGTTGATGTCTTCCAGGAAGAAATTACGTAATTTCCCCCAGATAGGGGAATTGATTTCTCTATTGACTTGATTCCTGGTGTGAGGTCGATCTCCATAGTTCCTTATCATATGGCTCCACTGGAATTAAAGGAACTGAAGGCACAGCTTGAGGACTTGTTGTCCAAGGGGTTCATAAGGCCGAGCGTGTCACCATGGGGAGCACCGATCATCCTTGTGAAAAAAGAAGGACGGGAGTATGTGACTATGCGTGGACTATCAGCAGTTGAATAAGGTCACCATAAAGAATAAGTACCCCTTACCCCGGATTGACGATCTGCTGGATCAGCTGAGGGGAGCCCGGGTGTTCTCCAAGATAGACCTACGATCTGGGTACCACCAAATCCGGATTAAGGCCAAGGACATACCTAAGACAGCATTTCGGTCCCGGTATGGCCATTATGAGTATCAGGTCATCTCGTTTGGTCTCACGAACGCCCTAGCAGTATTCATGGATTATATGAACTGTGTGTTCAATCGGTACTTGGATTTATTCATGGTGGTTTTCATTGACGATATACTTATCTATTTTAAGAGCGAGGAGGAACATGCCGAGCACCTCTGGATTGTCCTTTGGACTTTGAGGAATGACCAGTTGTACGCCAAGCTATCAAAGTGCGAATTTTGGCTATCCGAGGTGAAATTCCTTGGCCATGTGATCTCGGCAGCCAGGGTAGCAATTGATGCCAGTAAGGTAGAGGCCGTGATGTCTTGGGAGAAGCCCGAGAGTGTCACCGAGTTTCGGAGCTTCCTTGGGCTGGCCAGGTACTATCAAAGATTCATTCAGGGATTCTCGCAAATGGTGTTGCCTTTGACTCGCCTTACTCGGAAGGGTACTGCTTTTGTTTAGACCAATGAATAAGAGAAACGCTTCTACCTTCTGAAGGAAAAGTTGACCACTACCCCGGTGTTGACTCTCCCTAACCCGGAGGGAACTTTTGAAGTGTATTGTGACACTTCTGGGCAAGGGCTGGGGTGTGTACTGATGTAGGAGAAAAGGGTGGTTGCCTACGCATCCCGGCAATTGAAACCACATGAGGAAAACTATCCTACACATGATTTGGAGCTTGCCGCGGTGGTCTTTGCTCTGAAGATATAGAGGCACTACCTGTATGGTGCCAAACTCGTGGTGTTCAGTGACCACAAGAGCCTCAAATATTTATTTGATTAGAAGGAACTGAATATGAGGCAAAGCCGTTGGATGGAGTTCCTCAAGGATTATGATTTTGAGTTAAAGTACCATCCTGGAAAGGCCAATGTGGTAGCGGACGCCCTAAGCAGGAAACATATGAGCATGACTTGCTTAATGATGGCGGAAAGCAAGCTGATAGAGAATTTTTGGGATATGCACATGACCATAATCAAGGGTGACCGGGGTCTCGAGTTAAGGTCAATCCGAGTTAATAACGAACTAATCCAGAAAATTGGAGTGGCCCACCAGGAATATGACGAGGATGTAAGATCCCTTCTCGGACAAAAGGACATATCCCGGGGAACCCATGACTTGATAGCATTCAAAGGAAGAGTAGTGGTGCCAAAGGACGAGTTAGTAGGTAAAATTGTGTCCGAGGCTCATAAAGGCCGGTTTAGCATTCATCCCGGTGCCACCAAAATGTACCGGGATCTAAAAGAGAACTTCTGGTTGCCGGGAATGAAAAGGGATATAGCTGAACACGTAGCCAAGTGTCTAGTATGCCAGAAAGTAAAGATTGAACATCAGAAACCGGCGGGCCTACTACAACCCTTGCAGATCCCAGAATGGAAATGGGATAGCATCTCGATGGACTTCGTGACTGGGTTACCCAGAACTCAATCCGGATGTGATTCCATCTGGGTGATCGTCGATAGGCTGACCAAGTCGGCCCATTTCTTGCCGGTATAGACCGACTACACCACGGATAGATTAGCCCAACTCTACATTAAGGAGATAGTCTGGCTACATGGTGTCCCAAAAAGCATTGTCAGCGACCGAGATCCCAAGTTCACCTCCAGGTTCTAGGGTGCTCTTTAGGAGGCTTTTGGGACCCAATTAACACTCAGCACGACCTACCACCCTCAGACCGACGGCCATACCGAGAGAACCATCCAGACTCTGAAAGACATGCTGAGAGCCTGCACTTTAGAGCAGGGAACTAGCTGGGATAAGTACTTTCCACTGGTGGAGTTCTCATACAATAATAGTTTCCATTCTAGTCTGGGTATGGCACCCTACGAAGCCTTGTATGGTCGAAGGTGCCGGACTCCTACGTGTTGGATTGAAGTGGGGAAGGGTCAACTCCTTGGACCCGAGATGGTACAGGACACATCCAAGAAAATCCGCATGATCCGGGATAAGCTGTTGCGGGCTCAAAGTCGGCAGAAGAGCTATTATGATAGCAAGCACCGCTCACTACAGTTTAATGAGGGTGATCATGTGTTCCTAAGACTGTCTCCAGTCACCGGGGTTGGACGGGCTTTGGGAGTAAGAAAACTCAACTCGAGGTTCATAGGTCCTTATCAAATTCTTCAAAGAGTAGGACCGGTGGCCTACAGGTTGGCCTTGCCTCCCCAATTGTCCGAGTTGCACGATTTTTTTCATGTGTCTCAACTAAAGACGCATGTGCCAGATCTGTTGCACGTAGTGGAGCAAGACACTGTGCAAATCAAAGAAAACCTAACGTGCCCTATGCGACCAGCCCGGATCCTCGACAGAACAGAGAAAAAGATCCGAAGTAAGACTATTCCCATAGTCAAAATACAATGGGAAGGAAGAACACTCGAGGAGGCAACTTGGGAACGGGAACAGGAGCTCGTGCAGTTATACCTCAAATTACTTGACAGGTAAGAAACTTCGAATTTTGAGGACAAAATTCTTTGAAAGGTGGGGTGAATGTAAGGTTTTGGGTGTCCACGTGGCACTTTACCATTATAATGTTGTAATTGCTTAATAGTGATAATGATAATGACCCTGTGGCTATCCGAGTTCATGTGACCGGGGAGTCATATAAGGGGTGCAAATTGGAACTCGGATATGGAAGGGGTGTAAAAGGCGGGATCGTGCTACGTATGTTATCATTTACAAGGATATCAGGTTCGAGGATGACCGGGATATTGCTTATGTATTCTTGGAATAAGCGTCATAAAGGTAGGGACCCGGACGTGGTCAGACAAGGATGGATCTCGGGGTTTACAAAGTGCCTAGGACAGGTTCCAACATTATGCAATTGATTTCATAATAGTGTAGTTGATTAAAGACGCTCTGGACTCACTCGATACCGTGCGCGTGCATAAGGGCATCCGGGTTACTAATGCCGTGTTGCGCACGGTGGGAACCTAGACAGGGCTATCTGGGTAGCGCATCCGTTATTATTATTATTAAACCAACCTGGCAGTGTAGTAGGCATATGGAGATCCCGACATTCTTACATAAACTAATATATATCTAACTCACCAACCTGGTAGTGGGTGCATTCACCAGCTTACCTTATGCACGTGATCCACATTGGTTACCAGGCTACTTCAGTGACACGTGGGGACTTGAGTGATGTATACGACGTGCACTGACTCAGAGTATATAAGTAATGTGAGTGTGGGTCATTTCCCCACTTAACTCATTTCTCTTTGACCTTTCACCAAAGACATCCTCTTCTCCCTTCCGCTTCCTCCATTAACGAACAAAGGAAAGCTTCGAGTTGAGAAGGCAATTTTAGGACGTTTAAGCTTGGGAAAAAGCTGTTCCCTAGTCCCGTTAACAACCTTAGAGGTAAGAAACACCAATCTAACTGTTATGGATTTTGAGTTAGGTTATGTTTGGCCCTTGGGGGGGGGGGGGTCTGCATGTCACCAGTGGGTGACTAGTTCTTGTAATTTGGGCACTATAAAGTTCCTCTACATGCAACGGTTGAGAACCGCTATTAATCTCTTGCACGCATGTATGTAGGGCCTGACGCTGAGGATAGTGGTGTTCAAAATCGCAAGAAAGAAAAAACCTGTGCAGAGCTTCGAACGGGTAAGCTCTCTGTTCTTGGGAGTTCTTCCCCTCGACGACGTTCTACCATACTCTGAGGGAGGGATTGTTAGTGTATGTGTAACACCCCGTATGCATCCGGTGTATTAATATTTACTTAATCAGATTAGCACGGTAATTAATTTAAAATCAATTAAATAAAACCAACGAAAGCATTTTCAAAACCATATTTCTTGATTCATCATGTATGGTAAGTATCCACAATTAGATGTACGAATGCCAAGGCACCACAACAAGCCTCCTGAATCCAGATAACATAAAGAACGGCAGGTAAAAACAATAATATCCATACAGATATATCAGGAGAATCAGAAGCCACATGTATATATATATATATATATATATATATATATATATATATACACATCGCCAAAACAAACACTATGGCTATACAAAAGAATAGGCACCCTGTGCCATGATCTCACAGATCACATCACAATCCATATAGGATCCAAAATACATGTGCGCGCACATCTTCCCTCGCAGGGGTACAAAATATATCATATACATAAAGAAGTGAGCCAAAATGCTCTCAAAGAACTACCCACGTAGCTATACAGTGTCTGTCCCTATTGGGGCCTTCTGCCCTGTGACCCATCATCTCTGCCAGATGCATCACCTGTAAAATATAATCCCCACACACGGGGTGAGATACAATCTCAGTAAGCTTAGGGTTCTTGGAGGCTTCTCCTCCCCCTGGCTCACTTCCATGATAACATAACATCAAAGGCATCACAACACCAGGCCTCCTGGCCCTCACAACAACACGTAGACATTCTCTAGCTCTAATATGTATCTGCGGTACTACGCCCGCCAAAGATGCATCATCATCAGCATCGGGACTCTCAATCCCCAGTGTGAGACCGGAACTCACACCCGTGCCATCCCATCGGGAGCTACCCCTTTACACATGGATGCACGTTTATGGCACCTTCGAGAATAGGCTTCAACCGCGACGGGACCACCTATCTCTGGTCTTAAGGGATCATACACCCTTTACTTGAGCAAATCGACTAGGAGTTGCGCTCTACTCCTAAGGAGGTCCATATCTATCTAACTGGCCACAAGATCTATCCGAAAGGCAACCATACACAAGCACAGAAACAAGCATGCATATTATCATGAGGAAAGATGTAACATCCAATTCAATGCATATGAATCATGTATGCAACCATCACTCCCTCGAAGTATGGTGGAATGGGAAACACTTCCAAGAACAAAGAACTTACCTGGCAACATAGTGCCCTGCTGTTCAATCCCAGAACTGTGGTCTCCGCCACTGACACCCTCGGTGTCACGCCCTATACAAAGGCACACAAGTAATCAACAACGATTCTCAATCGTTAGAATGAAAGGAAACACTATTTTTTTCCATTTAACCTTTTTTTCTAAGTTTCAAAGACTAGTCACCTAACCAGTGACTTATAGACCCCCAACAGGATCTATCTCGGCCTAACCAAGGCCCTAGAGTCTCCCTAAGACTCTGCATAAGTCAATGTAAAGAGTTCAATACTCTATCCATGCCAAATATCAACGATTACCAAGGTGGCTAAAACCGTTACTTCAACACATTTTCACCGTTTATATAGCCTCCTGAACACATAATGTAAAAGCACCTAGGCTCATACATTTCATAATATCATCATTCTAACCAACATTCTTCCTACACATACATTTCTCAAAACCAAATTCCAAAGTCCATAAAACTTATATTTCAAGGCTAAACCTTCATCACAACAACCTCCTAAGCATACTTTACCAAAGGACCCAAGCCTAATTTCAGCTCTAACTAAAATGGGTCACTATTCATCTCAAGAACAAATTCTTAAATAATCGGTAGAATTTGTGTTTCTTACCTCTAAAACGACAAGGAAGGCTAGAGGACAACTTCTCTAAGCTTAAATGTCCTTAAAATGCCTTCTTTCCCCTCCAAAATCAAACTTTGTGAAGTTCCCTAGAGAAAACTATCTCTCTGTTTGATGCTTTTCAAGGAAAATGGAGGTTGGAATCTAGCTCATTGGGTGATTTCCTTCAACTTTCATGTTGGCAATGAAGTGTTTTGGTCAAGGAATGAGTGGGTATGAAGCTTCCCAAGCTTAACAATGGCAGAAAACGAAGAAGGGAAGAAGAGAGGGTGAGTTTTTGGCCAAAAACGCATGAAATGGCCTTTTATAGTGGCCCAGTTCACGTCCCCGCGCTAATCACGCCACTCTGGAGCTATTGATGCCAAATTCCAGAGGTCTGGACGTGTTCCTGGCACTAATCGCGCCACACAGACGCTAACCGCGCCAGATTCCAGAGAAAAAAGTCCTTCTGGTGCACTCTGGCACTAATGGCACCACTTCTAGCGCTACTAGCGCCATAGTGGGCGTTATTCGCACCAAGAACCAGAGGCACCAGGCAATTTTTTTTTTTTTTAGCCTTGGTTATTATAGTATGTCACGATGCATGTATTGAAATTGTGTGTTACTGCTTTGATTGAGAACATGTATATGATTTGCACTATGATAATATGTTGTGATTGTGTGAGAATTCTCTGGCCTTTAGAATGGACAAATATGGACTTCCCTTAGAGCCAAAGTGATGTGGAACAACTCTAAGTGGTCAATTAGATATGTATGAAAACCCTGGGAGAGAATGCCCATTAAGTTGGATGGACCTCTCCTAGAAGAGCCATATACGTCCACGCAGAACCCGATTTCTCCGGTGGTGCCTGCCTAAAGTCCTGGGGGAATGTGCCCATTAAGTTGGATGGTTTTCCTCAGGCAAGGGATGTACAAGAGCATGTGCCCATTAAGTTGGATGTTCTTCTCTTGTATGATCCGTGTGATTGTATACATGTATTATGTTTTGAAAGCCGAGATGGTTAATTGTGTAATGCCTGTTTTAATTCCTTGTATCGTGGAAGTGAACCCGGGGAAGGAGAGGCCCTCCAGAACCCAAAGTTTACTGAGATTATTATCTCACCCAGGTTGGGGATTATATGTGTTTGCAGGTGATGAGCACAGGGAAGAAGACGGATCCCGGGGCAAGAGGCCGGGTAGCAAGGCGGTCTGAGGGATTCCGGACCAGAGGCCGAGCTGGGACGGGTTCCTTGGGAACCCTTAGTATGTTTTGTGGGCATGCCGACTATGTTTTATATGTATATATATATATATATATATGTGTGTGTGTGTATGTGTGTGTGTGTGTGTTTTGTAACCTGGCCCTATTATGTAACCCGGCCTTGAGGGGTGAACGAACTAGTTGTATAGCTTTAAAATCTTACGTGTACTCACCATGCTTCATGTACAACAATTGGTTATTTAGACGTTGGATGACGTCACTCTTTTGTTGCTTCCAAATTAACTATCGTTAATTTAATTGTTGCGTTTAATGATCATTTTTGAATGTTAACAACCGGATGCATACGGGGTGTTACAAGTTGAATCAATTTAAAAGAAATGAAGTTTGGGAATTAGTTCCTAGACCCTCTTCTCACAAACCTATTGGCACCAAGTGGGTTTTTCAAAATAAACTTGATGAAAGTGGCATCATAGTAAGAAACAAGGCCAGATTTGTTGCAAAAGGATACAACCAAGAGGAAGGCATAGACTATGATGAAACCTATGCTCTAGTTTCTAGGTTAGAGGGCAATAGGTTGTTGCTTGCATATGCATGTTTGATGGATTTTAAATTGTTTCAAATGGATGTTAAAAGTGCCTTTTTAAATGGTTATATTGAAGAGGAGATATATGTTGATCAGTCTCCTGGATTTATTGATTACAAACATCCAAACCATGTTTTCAAATTAAGAAAAGCTTTGTATGGTTTAAAACAGGCTCCAAGGTCTTGGTATGAGAGATTGAGAAATTTTTTGCTTGACCAATCTTTCATAAGAGGACAAGTGGACAAAACCTTGTTCATCAAGAAAATAGGCAATGATATCTTGTTGGTTCAAATCTATGTTGATGACATTATATTTGGTTCAACTAATCAACCTACGTGCAGAGAATTTCTGTTTCAATGCAGAGTGATTAGTTGAACATTTCTTAGTCAAGCAACATAGATTTGATCACATTCTTTCTAGGACTACAAGTCAAGCAAATGAAGAATTGGACATTTCTTAGTCAAACAAAGTATTTCCTGGAAATGATCAAGAAGTTTGAAATGGAGAAGAGCAAGGATGCTACAACTCCAATGGCTACATCAAGCTATCTTGATTCAGATGACAAAGGAAAAAGAGGTGATGTGTCAAAATACAGAGGAATGATTGGATCTTTGTTATAGTTAACTGCAAGTATACCTGACATTATGTTAAGTGTATGCTTGTGTGCAAGATACCAAACAAATCCCAAAGAGTCTCATCTTACTGCAGTCAAAAGGATCCTCAAATATCTCGAGTCTACACCAAGAGTTGGACTTTGGTATCCTAAAGGTGCATCTCTTAACTTAATTGGATATTCTGATTCTGACTTTCCAGGGTGCAAATTGGATAAGAAGAGAACTAGTGGAACATGCCACCTGTTAGGTAGATCATTAATCTCTTGGCATTGCAAAAAGCAATCTTGTGTTGCTTTATCTACTGCTGAAACTGAGTATATCTCTGCTAGAAGCTACTGTGCACAAAGCCTTTGGCTAAAGCAACAACTACAAGATTTTGGTGTTGAGCTAAAGGAGATACCCCTGCTTTGTGACAATACAAGTGCAATCAATATATCCAAGAATCCAATCATGCATTCAAGGACTAAACATATTGAGATAAGACATCATTTCCTCAAGGATCATATCCTAAAGGGTAATTGTACAATTGAGTTTATAGATACTTTAAATCAATTGGCTGACATCTTTACAAAACCTTTAGCAAGAGATAGGTTTTATGCACTTAGAAACATGCTAGGCATACTTGATGAATCCAACATATGTTAGCATGTCATTTTAATTGTCTTTCCATTTGATGATTCATTAGATAAATGACCATATATAAAAAATGAATAAAAATGAGTTTCCTACTGCATAATCATTGTTTATTATGCATAATAGACTGAAATAATAGATTACAACACAAGATAATTGATTATTTAATGATTGAAAGTTGTTATTAAAACCAATTTTTGCTGATGTAATCGATTACACTCTGTTTTAGCTCTATCCAGAAAATTTTATTATTCTGGAGTAATCAATTACCCATTGGATTAATCGATTACTTATGGTTGAAAAGCTTTCTCAAAAACAAATATGGATTGGAGTAATCGATTACATAATATGATAATCGATTATAATGTGTTGCTCTGGTTTATGTTCTCACTGGAGTAATCGATTACACAATATGGTAATCGATTACTGTGTGTTGTTTTGGTTATATTCTCACTAGAGTAATCGATTACACTTTGATTTAATCCATTACACCATGCAACATAGTCTCTGTTTGGCTACGAATTAATCGATTACTGACTCTTGTAATCGATTGTCTGCAGATTTCTTGAAAATTTAAATTGCCATATCTTATCAATATTCAAAATTCAAATATTCTGGTGGGGATTTAAGCTTATGGGTACTTGAAATAGTTGTTACTCTTATTTAAAATTCAAATTTGAACCCTAAAAACTCCTATAAATACAACTTTTCACATGAGAGAAAAATCACACCTAAATTCCATCTCTCTATTCAGTATTATCTAAAATTTTTGAGTTCTCTTCTCTCTCTCTCAAGCCCAAACTCTACCTATTCCCCCTTTCTAATCTATAAAGTCATGTCTACCTCAAAGAAAGCCAAAACCAGCAAAAGAAAAGCTGGGGAATCCTCAAATCCTGCTGGGAACAAACTCAATTTTTGGTTCCCAGAAGAAAAAGACAGAATGAACTACATACAGTTTAATGCTACAAAACTGGTCATGCCTCCTAAGTATTTGGACCTTGACTGGTTCGTCAATGAGGGATTTCAGTTCCCTACCTTGCTTGAAGTCCAAGGGTTAAGGAAATTCCTTGAGCCAAAGGGTACCTTTTACCCTGAATTAGTGAAGGTGTTTTACACCTGTGCAAAAGCTAGCATGGATGGGGTAATTCGCTCTCAATTGAAGGGTGTTCCTATGGTGATTGATGACTGGCTTGCTGTAGCTGGAATTTCTCCTGTTGGTGTAAAGAGATTTGATGAAGAAATTGGTGGGTACAACAAAATTGAAACCTATAGAGGGATGCTTCAAGACCCTCAAATTAGGTTGAAGCTCAGACTTGGCACTGGTTCTATGACAGGTGAAGACATGCTTCTTCACTATATAATCACATATATCCTGACTCCAAGGTCAACCAACCATGCCCAAGTCACTGATGATGACTTACAATTGGTGTATGCCAAGAAAAACATCAACTCAAATCAATTGGGTGCTTGTGTTTGTTGAAACCATGCTGAAAGCCTCTAGGTTAATCAACTATAACTTTCCATATGTTGTGTTAATCTCTAGGTTTATTGATTATTTCAAGATTGATGTCTCAACTGAGATAGTAGACAACATAACTGACATCACCAGTCTCATCAAAATAAAGCATTTGAACAAGCTTGGACTGGTGAAGACTCCTCAAGGATGGCAGATGGCTGGTCAGTAACCTCAAGCTAAAGGTGTTGAAGAAGAAGTTGAAGAAGAAGAAGAGGCTGAAGAAGGCCCTGCACAATAGCAATACAGCCCCTTTAAATCCATCATGATTCAAAAGATGGCTGCTCTGTTGTCCCTACAGCATGAGCATAGGGCTGAGACCAACTTGTCCTTAGAAGATATTCAGTCTAGGCTGGAAAATATAGAGTCTAGGATGGTTCTACATGGGTTTGATGAACCCTAGTTTAGGCTGATTAAGTTTGTGCTTGTGATTGTGCTTTGTTTTTTAATGTTCTGGTTTTTAATGTTCTGTTCTTTTATTTCTGCAGGTGTATCCCTATTATCTTTTAATGAAAAGTTTAGTTTCAAGTTCTGTTTTTTTTCTCTCTTTGATTATGTTGATCTTACAATGTTTTTCCTTTGATAAGCCAACTAGGGGGAGAAAATGAATTGAACTAATGATGAACTAATGATTGAGAAAATAATTGAACAAAATACTTCTATATGAACATGAACATGTGCTATTTGAACTATTTGAATCTTATATTGCTCTTAATGCTCATTGCTCTGAATCTATTTTTCTGAATTCTGGGAAATATTACCTAAAATAGAGGGAGTAACCTAAGAATTTATCTATGTTTATGCAAGGCAACTTAACACTTGATATTGGCAAAAGGTTGAGTGCATTTCAAGTTAAGTTTGAAGCTCCTATCATTCATCTCTCTCATGCACTTAAAGGCTACAAATGTTCAATTGGTATTTGGCATGATCAAAGCCAAAAAGGGGGAGATTGTTGAATATAGGGGGAGTTGGAAGAAGATTAAGGCAAGGATGAAGATGTTGCTTTAGAGTTTTAGCTTTTTACATGCCAATCAAATTGAAGGCATTTGTAATTTGTCTAATTGTTCAAAGAATCTTGCCTTGTGATCCTTGCATTACATGATCATAATCAAATACATGCATTTATGACTTAAGAAAAGCATACAAGATTACATGTTTTCATTTGAAAAGGAATTCTCCATGGCTTAGGTTTTGAAAAATCGGAATGTGCACTGCCTTAATTGATTACAGGCAATAAGTAATCAATTACCGGCTTGTGTTATTTATGGAAAAGCCATGAAGAACATTTTAATTGATTCAAGCAAATTGTAATCGATTACATAGCACAAAATGAAGAATATGCCTGACTAACTTAATCGATTACCACTCATTGTAATCGATTACCCAGGCTTATTACAAAACATAGCATGACTGCCTTAATCGATTACCACTCAATTGTAATCGATTACAAAGGCTTGTTACATAACTGAGACAGACTAGTTTAATCGATTACGTCACGATTTAATCGATTACATTGTTCATGAAAGTTTTCCAAATTGTCTCAAGATCATTTTAATCGATTATGATGTGTTAAGACAAGATTCTTCAAAAGAACTTCAAGAGAGTTGATTTTGTTCATTAGCATTCATGCAACTTGGAATTGATTGGTAACATTCATTCATTCATTCACTGAGGATCACAGGTTGTATCTCTCTTGAACTGATCTAGATAATTGTTTTATATCTTTTAAATTTTGTAAGGTTAAGATCAAATAGTTTTCTTTCAAGCTTTCTAGAGTAGCGTTCTCTAGGGTAAAGAACTGAGTAGGGTTTTCAGGTTCTTTGTGATTAGATTTCTAATAGGGTGTTAGAATTCTGGTTCTTTATCTAGGGTTGATAAAGATAATCACTTGTAATAGCTTGTAAAGAACATATTTGATTTAGTAGAATTCTAATCTGGTTTTGATTAGAAGACACTGGATGTAGCTTTTCTTTTGAGGGGTGAACCAGTATAAATCTTGTGTTAAACTTGTTTTTGAATCTTGTTATATTGTATCTAACTTGTTTTGTGGATTATTTCTTTCAAGATCAACAGAAAAAGTTTCTGAAATTGTGTAAAGTGAATGGTGAGTCTTTATTGATTAAAAACTGGGGTTTTTACCAAGCAATATTTGTGATACGATCTAAATTTCGTTGTGGATTGCTCAAGTTTTAAAAGTCTGAAATTAAACCAATTCATCCCCCTCTTAGTTTAGTGTGTGTATTCATCCTTGTTTTCAAAAAGCAATCTAGGAAAGGGTGGGAAGGGGTGGGTTTGACAAAGAAAAAATTGGGTTAAGAAGAAAGCTAGAAACTATAAGATAAAAAAAAACAAGAACACACTTCTCCCAAAGAGAGAGCAATATGTTTATAATAATTTTTTATTAGTTGACATATTGTAATTTTATTTACACATTACATAATTATTAAACTCATTTTCTATATGTATAGTAGTAACATTATTAAAACTTTTTTTGATAGAATAAAAAACTACCAAAATCCCCACCACTACTTATAATATTTATATACTTTTTATGTGTTAAACTATTTATATTAAAATAAATTTTAAATACTTACAATTTTACTAATTTACTAATTAATATTACTTACAATGAAAGTTAATAGGTTTGATGGCACATTTCATCATCCAATTATCATTATTTTGGAAATTTTATTATCTAAGTTTTGTTTGGTATATTTTATCGTCATATTCTTCAAATTTCAAGCATGTTTTGTTGTGTCCCTAAAAAATTATGTCAATATGTCTCTAATTTTTATGAAACAACGTAACTTTATTATTAACATGGTAGTAAAATATTCAAAAATTAAAAGTTACAATGTTAAAATATGCAAAAAATACTTGGATACTAAAATACATAAAAAAACAAAGAATTAAATGTCAAATTAGTCCTTGTAAGTTAATGTTTTTCTATTTTTTGTTCCGATAAGTTTATTTTTCTAATTTTAGATCTGGTAAATTGGTATTTTTCTAATTTTGATCCCTAATCTATATTTTTATTAAAAAAAATGGTTGGCAGGCAAACAAAGGATGATGTGGCACTACCACATTGGCCAACCATTGCCACATCAACGACAATGTCACACTAGTAGTGACATTGGAGAGACTAAAAATGAAAAAAAAAAACAACTTACAGGGACAAAAATGAAAAAAGAACTCAGAGGGCGAAAAATGAAAATACATGGACTAAAAGAAAAAAAGTAACATTTGTAGACATTAAAAATATTTAACTCTTAAATATTACATAAACATTTGATTTAAAATTAATATATAAAATGAAATAGCTAAGAATGAATCAATTAGAAGAATTACATATAATAGAGTATTCTTAAAGTCATGTATATATGTTCTACCTATCTATAGTAGAACTCTCCTTATTCTATGCTTAAATATGCATCTAAGATTCTAGAAATAATAATGCTAATGAGAAACAATTTGACTTTGTCACTTGCATGTATGTCACATGATTTTAATCATGTTGCAAATACCTTGGCTAGTTAGGGTAGGCATTCGGGTGCTTTGGAACAAAGATAAAACTTTCCTCTTGATGTTATCTTAGAGAAACTTATGAAAGACTCCCTTGTGATATCTTAGCTTTCTTTGTCTTTTTGCTTTTTGTATTCATGCTTCATCCAAAATAAAAATAAAAAACTTAGGATTAATTTAATTTGCTAGATTTTTTTGCTATTATATTTTGTATCAATTGTTTTTCATATGATAATTATCATTTTTTTTCAACATATAAATATTTGAAAACAAGAATATGCATAACTTCAATGACATATTGGTAGATATAAACATTTATTTTTCATTTTTAATTCCTATAAATTTTCTATTTTTTCAATTTTAATCATTCTAAATCCTATTTTTTTCATTTTCAAATTACTTTGACGTCATTGTTGATATGACATAAATTACATGTCATTTTTGTTAAGTGAGATGACATTGATGATATCATATTTTGCTTACATGACATACTATAATGTTACCGTTAATAAATTTTTTAACATAATATACAACATAGAACAAAATTAATAAAACATCAATTTATTGAGGGTAAAACTGATTTTATTAATAAAAAGAAGAACTAGAAATGATAGATTCTACCAAACTACGGATTTGAACAGAATATTCTCAACCCAATACATTTCATGAAATTGAAAAACATAAATGAAATTTGACAGACTTAAAAATAATAAAAAATGCTAACTAGATAGGTCAATTTGATATTCAAGGCAAAAATAAAAAAATAACGAAAAATGACCAAAAGACACTTAAAGAGTAAAGTTGTAAAATTATGAGAGTGAAGTGATTAACTGTATAACTAAGCCAAGTTAACAAAAAGATTCTGAGCAACAGTAACAGTAAGCAAGCATTAACCCATCATCATCCTAGTTCCTAGCACAAACTTTACCCAACGATTCCATTCACTGCCACTACTGCTCAAAAGTGATCTTCCGCAAAAACTCCATCCTTTTCAATTCCCATTATCTTTCTCTCTCTCTCTCAAACCTGCTTTCACACACACCAAATCCACCCACCCATGTGAAGAGGGTGAGGAGCAGAAGAAAAACCCTTCTGATGGAAAAACTCTGAAATTAGGGTTTGGTTTCCCCAAAGGGAGAGAAGAAGAAAAAAGAAGGAAGGAGGGAGGGGATGATGAAGCGGCTGTTGGGTGGGCCCGGGACGATTAGCGGGTTCCTGTTGAGGTTTGGGCAATGCGCATTTGGTGCCGCTTCGATTGCTATTATGGTCACTTCCTTTGGCTTCTCTAGCTACACCGCTTTCTGGTATTCCACTATCCCCCCTCCCCTTCTCTCTCTAAAAAACGTTAAATTAAATTAAAATTGATGCTTGTGTTTTTTGTTGGGGGGGGGGGGGGGGTGGTTTGTTTGTTTAGAGCGTGTTGAAGGTTACATGATAATCTCTCTTTTATGGGTTTGCTTCTAAAATGCTTTTGGTAAACCTTTACGGTTGTGGTTTTGTTTCGACCTTTGATATTGCGGAAAATTGCGGACAAATACGGCTGATGCGACTACAACTGCAGAGACTCCAAAAACCTTTATGTTGCAGTTGCAACTTAAAGCTTTGGCGTTTAGTACCTGGAAATCAGCTAGTGACGGTGATGCCGCTTGGGTGTAAGTGCCAGACAAAATAGAGGATTGAATGAAAACGGGATTTTCAATTGAAGGATTTGGTGGTGTCCTCTTGATTCTTGAACATGGGTGTGTGGAAAATACACGGATGAACTTTGCGTCAAAAATAAAATTTGCTTGAAAAAGCATTTTTTTTTGTTAATTTGATTTACAACAATTTTCAAGGGAATGACAAACCGATTCTTAACTGTGAAAATGAGTTGAACTTGTTTTTAGGTTGTAACGAATTGAAAAATAAAAACAATTTTTGATTTATTCCAAAATTTCCACTTACCGAAATGAGCACAGCTGTTCAGATGGATCTCCCGGAAGCCAAATCATTCTAGGGAGAGTAAACTGACCTGGACCAGTCAATGAAATTATAAAAGCGTAAGGTTGAAGATGGATTAGATGTTTTTCTTCAGTCAATCTAAAATGTGGTTAAGATATCATGACGATGGCTCTTCAATTAACTCTTTTTTAGGGTTGTTTATAGCTCTAGGTGCATTGTGCTGAACTTTATTCAACCAGGATGATACACAGCCACCCCCCCAGCTCAGATCTCAGTTTAAGTGTCCGAGCTTGAATATGGGCTGGCGGGTATGAAGCTCCTAGGGGATTGAAAATTTTCATTTACATTTTGATGTGTATACTTCAACATGGATTAGGTGTTTCGTATTTTAACATGTTTCTGATGTGCTTAAAGGGGGAGAAATAATAATACACACTAGCGTCCAATCAAGCAACTAATTGAGCTGTCTCAGAATGTATAAAAGAGATGCATTCTTTGTATCTTTGTACTGAGTTTGAATAGAACATAATCACTGACTGCTTCTATTTCTCAAAACTTTGCTGGTGTGTTTGGGTAAACAACTTAATTAAGCATTTTTTGAATAAGATTTTATCATATGACCTTATATTATAAATTTGACCATTAAATGTATTGAAAAATAAACTAGCAAGAGCTTATTTTGATAAGCTTTACCATGGAACTTATTGAAATCAGCTAAAAGGTGTTAATTGGAGTTATGAGCCATTTTCATAAGCTACGTAAGATCTTCTATCACTTCCTTATTTAATTTATTTTTTGTTTCATGATTTAAGATAACACTCAAAGTTTTAGTGAACAAGATCTAAAGTTTTAAACTACGGCTGTGTTTGAAATCAACTCCAATTGGAAATGATTTGATTTTAATTAATTTGATCAAGAAATAAAAGTTTATGTTTGGAAATCACTAAGAAAGGGTGAGATTTGAATTGATTTGGAAATCAAATATTATGCTTGGAACTCATAAATCTGGAAATCAAATTGAGGTTGGCAAAACAGGTTAATAAGGATTATAAAATTTAAAAAACCAAATCCTTTCCAATCCCACTAATTTGATAGGATTTCTACATTAAATGAGTCAAATCCATGGAATTTTAGTTATCAAATCAGTTAAAATTCCAAATACAAGAATTGAATCTCATTTTCAATGTTTCAAACACACTAAAAGAGAAGAAATTTTCAACTTCACTATATATGTTGTTTTTTGCAGTTTCAAAAATGTCATCTCACATATCTTGTATCATAGAAAGACAGTAAGACTTTAAGAGCTTCACTACATTATGCATTACATTTTGAACAATTGCATGTTTTTTGATAATAGTGAAGTTAGAAACTAGTTCAAGCCTGTTAGTGTTTTTAATTCTTATAGAATATTCTAGGTGGGAGTGTCAATGAGTTCTGGCTGCCCATGGACCATCCTTTTGCTCATGGATCAGCCGATTTAACCTGTAAATGGGTTGAGCTGGATAAAATTTTGAAAACCTATTGCTTGTGGTGAGATGGCACTGACCCTCATTAACATCTCTAAATCTATCTCTAATATGACTATGTCTAAGTTCAATTCGATTTGTACAGTGTTCTCACCAAATATATGTTTACCCCTCTTGAAAATGTCCAGATTGGCAGATTCTGATTTGCGCTAGAAATTAGTTGTATTGTTTTGTTTTGTTCCAAATCCTAATAGTATGGTGATAATTTTCTATTTTTATATGCTTAGTTGATTTTTTTGAAGTTGAGCAATGAATGAGTGTAAAACTCTAGCCTTAACCCTTGTCCCTTGAGATTCAAGAATTCTAAGGGCTCTGGTCTATTGGGAATAAAAGGATTTGAATTGATAGCTTTTTCCTTACAGAATATTTTGGTTAAATTTAGTGAGAGGAATACTGTGCCATGTAAGATGCTAATGGTTTTTTTTTTAGTTCCTTTCCTCTTCATTTCTCCTCTCTTCCTTTCACCCCTTTTTTATTTTAGCTTTTTTTCCTCTTTTTTGTCTTATTTCCACTTTTTTCTTCCCCTCTCCCTTTCTCTTTTTGTGTCTTATTTCCGATCTATCATTGGGTTCATCTACCGCTCCAATTAACTTGGGTTAAAGGTGCTGTTGATGTTGTGTGTGTATGCCATGGGCATTGTTGTAATTTGTAAGGAGTGTTTAAGTCATTTGTTCACTGCAATGGTTTCTAAGATAGTATTGTTTACTACTTAATGTTATTTTCTTTTGTTTTTCTATTAAGTAGAAAGTGGTTCCTTTTTTTTTGTGTGTCTTAAATAGATTGTTATATTTTCTTGTAAACATAACTCTGGTACTTCCCTGCACCTTCAGCTATTTAATTGCATCAATGGGACTTCAAGTGCTCTGGAGCTTTGGACTTGCATGTCTTGATATTTATGCTTTGAGGAGAAAGAGAGACCTACAAAATCCTATTCTTGTCAGCCTGTTTGTTGTAGGTGATTGGGTAATAATTTCCTTATCTTTTTTCCTATTTTCGTGTGGAAAAATAATTTCAGAGGTCAATAACGTGCTTAAACATAATCATAGCTTAATTGAATATAAATTCAATTTTTATCGTTGGTTGTTACTAAGTACTTGAGAAATTAAAAATACTTGCTGGAGTTAAATATTTTTATTACTGAAAAAATGCAAATTATAAAGTCTGAATGTCTGTGTCTTAAATTGTGTGAGCTCCTATTTTTTGAACAGCATCTAATAAAATAATGAATACATGTCAATTACAACTTCATGTTACTGTCAGGTATGTAAACAAATGTGCTTCTAAAAGAATAGTCAAAATTTAACATTGAACATCATTTGCTCCTCTATTAACCATGTGCTAATGCAGAATAGTGTTTCTCTATTTGGTCTATCTTGTTAACGGTGCTTAGTGAAACTTAAAAAACTATGGTGAAGTATTGACAAGATCGGGCTTCCATTTCTGAATTATACGATACAATAATGATGGAATTGGAATCAATATTTCCCTTTTCTTCTATAGTGCAATTTTTATGTTTTGATGAAAATTGAGGTGACTAGTTGATGAGATAAAATCATGGTGATTTATGAAATGCAGGTAACAGCGACTTTATCACTTGCCGCTGCATGCTCATCGGCGGGAATTGTAGTATTATACGCGAGAGACCTAACTGTATGCGCGACTAGTAAGCATCTCACATGCAACAGATACCAGATTTCTGTGGCCATGGCTTTTGTCACGTGGGTTCTCACAGCAATGTCATCGCATGTGATGTTCTGGATCTTGGCCTCGGTCTAGCTTGACTTATTTCCTTTGCTAGACATATGACCACCATATATATCACAGTATCTTTGATAGCTCTTGTAAATTTTGTTGTATGAATACCTGTCATGACACGTGGGTACAATTTTCTCTCTTGTCCCTTCTCAAAACTTTGATTGGTTTTTCATTTTTCAATCTTGCCACGCCTTTCTCAGTCTAGATATAGATTCTGGTTTAATGTAAGCCTTGGACATGATTCTGTAAACTTCCTTATTGTAGCCAAGAATCAAGATGTTCTCTTTGTGCTGGGTGCATGCTATTGTATGTGTATATATATATATACATACATACATATATATATATATATATATATATATATATATATATATATATTTATATTTACAATGACAATTGAATCTAAATCATAATGCATTTACTCAATTCCTATCACAAGGTCGACCCTAGTGGGATTGTATATATTCTTATTTACTGCCTATAAAACATGGAAAGCAACTGTAGTCACGTTACTACAATAAAAAAAAATCCAGCATATATGCAAATTGGCTATAGTTTGTTTTTATTTTTTGAATAAACTGAGACTGTGGCATCACCAAGAGGACCTGCCATCCCTACTAGGTTAGATTGGCACCACAAGCCCCAGTGATCCTATGCAAAACCGATAGAAACTTTATTGATGAAAAAGAGAAACAAAAAAATAAGAAATGAATATAGGGGGCCAAAACGAATCAATGGAAACAATTATTTGAATCTATAAGACCGGAGTCCTATTTCTTTTCCTAAGGATATCTCCTCTACCAAAACTAGGGGGAGAATCCAACCAATTAGAACCGTGATTATTAATACCATAATTTGCCAGCTGTTAAATGATTGGCAAGTGAACTAAATTGCTCAAGTAGTAAATACACAATAAGACTAAGTGTCGTATTCATAGGAACTTCAATTGGTTTTTCAAAACTAAAGTGCAGAAATTAAATGTACCATAAAATCAATAAGCATTAAATAACAAGTAAAAACAAAGCAAAGCTACAAAAGAAAAAACACAAACATTTAGAAGGCAAAACCCCTGGAAATTTCAGAATTTTGAAGTTGTTGGGTGCTTGGCCTTACTAAACCACTCTTGGTGTAATATTAATGATATTTCACTATTCAATGCTAATTCAAGTGCTACTCTAACCCAGTGAAATACCCTAATCAAGAATCCTCTAGTAAAAGGACCTAAATAATTTATCTGAACTCCTAATCTCAGCAGTTAAGTGATTTGGATCACAACAAGAGTTAAAAAAATAGAGCTAATAAATATCATTCTTTCCCTAAACATGTGTTCATTAGATGCCACTTTTAGTTGTTAGTAGTGATAGCATTTCCGAATGACTTTCACACTGTATAAGCATGCATGTGGGTGATCAAACCATAACAAGACAATAAGAAAGAAAAGAAAGCTATAACATTGAAAATGACATTGAATATATTAAAGAGATAATTACATCAAAAGTGTTTAGTGAACAAAGCCCCCAACAATGGGTGGTTTATCATCTCATTGTCATGAGAGACCTTACACAATGAACAAATACAAGGGAAAAAGAAGAAAAGTGGCGAAGACAATGGAAGAATATTTTTTCGCTCACAATTTGCCCTAGGTCCATCCTCCCTTGATCCAAGGGAATGTCATTTTATAATGGGCCCAAGGCCATTGTCTTTTCACTTTAGAGAACGCAAGATTCGTTGGGCGAGTTCTTCGGAAATTCTAAAAGTCACTCTTCAGTTTGCTCTACTCACTGGGCAAGCTATGAAGATGATGTAGATCCTCTTCCTCCATTCCTGAGCTGCCACGTGTCCTCCTCAGAATGACCTCTCATGTTGGGCGAGTGTAGCTTGCTGAGCGAGTCTTCTTTGCTGTGACAACTTCCCTTTCCTCTCCCAAAAACCCCGATAAAGGCATAAAAACTTAGAAGAAAAAGCTTAAAGTTTCATTTACAGCCTAAAGTTTTATAAAATACTAAATTCTAACTATTTGAGACTAAACAAAGGAAAAATTATTGGAAAAGCATATAATTGATGTGTTAAATGAAGTTCAAAAGTATTTATGCACAACAATTATCAAACTCCCCCAAATTTAAACTTTGTTTGTCCTTAAGCAAAAGAATAACTAAACTATATTGACTTAAAGTTGCACAAATCTAACTAGGTTAGATAAATGGTGAGAACAAAGATTAAGACCAACATTCACTTCAAGACACAAGCATGCTTCCAAAACACAACTAGTCACACAATCTCAAGATCACACTTGTCAAAGTACCAATGATGAAATCATACAAGATTTGCACTTAGAGCTCAAGCAGTCAACAAGCATGTCACGATTCAATGAACAAGCCAAGAATACTTTAATTCCTCACAGGCTAGTGTATCACTCAAACACACAAGTGTTTGGCTATGTAATTTCCATTTTTCCCAATTAGAATCACACAACCCAACTTTGTACATCATCTCACTCAATGCAATCTTACACACACAAAGATGGATCACTAAGGGCTTTATTAGCTTGTAACTTGGCTGGGCTAGCAAGGAATTTTTTTGTCTTTCTAGAATTCAAAACACCAAAGGCCCTAGGAGAGTACTCACTATTTCCTTTTCAGAAGGCAACCAATATCCCCCCAATTCCCAACCTTTATTTATTTAAACTGCACAAATAGCAACAACACCACAATTTCTTTTTGAATGATTGATTTTCTATTTTTTATCTTTATCTTTTACCCTTAACATTTTCCTTTTTGTGTGTGTTATTTTTTTCCAAATTTTCCCTATATCAATCATTTACAAACATCACCCTCCCCTAAATTTGGAACAAATTTTC
Organism: Glycine latifolia; assembly: GCA_013407115.1. Classification (NCBI taxonomy): domain Eukaryota; kingdom Viridiplantae; phylum Streptophyta; class Magnoliopsida; order Fabales; family Fabaceae; genus Glycine; species Glycine latifolia. Next base: position 21,373,235 of record CM023941.1, on the reverse strand, counting down.
TTCAAACCATAATATATGGTCTCTTGTTCCCTAAGGTAAGGTGACATATTGCTTTTTCTTTTTAGCTCAAGGATTCAAGAACAATTCATTCAACATTAGGCTCAAAGGGGTGACAAGAGATTCATCATTGATACAAATAGGGTTAGTTTTTTTTGGCTAAGTGACTAAAATTACGATTAAAACAATCAATGCCTTGATCATATCCATCTTATGCATGCATTCAAACAAATCAAAGATTCAAATTCGAGCAGGAAAAACCAACAGTTTTCTCATTAAAAAGGTGCACACAACTAACATGGGTAAACACAAAGCATTCAAGACTTAATTCAAACCGCTTCATGCCATGCAAGTTAACTATGGTCATTCACGGGCATAAAAATTATAAGTACATCAAAGGACTAAACATGCATTATGTCTCAAACCAAGCACTGATCACATCCAAGTTCAAACCCCAAACCATATTAACAAAAGCTACGAGCACATGCATAAATATTGTCAACAAACTAAACATAAATAAATCTTAGATTAGAGAGTACCAATTGAAACTAAATTACTGAAATAAAGTGCAGAAAGAAAAATAAAAATGTCCTGATCAAATGAAGCCTGAGGCTAAGTCCTCCATCCTGAGGCCTCTTTCATCTCCTTATCAACCCAACATTATCTCCTTTATCTCCATCTCCTCCAAATTCCTTTGCATCATCAGCATCACGTCCATTTCCATCATCGTCTACAGTAACAACAACAACATTATTCTTCTTGCTTCTGGTGGGGACCTTGGGGAGAATGAGGGTGGTTTCTTCGAGAACCTCATAGAATCATTTGAGATATGCTAAAACCATAAGCCTCCCAAAAGGCTTCAGCATTGGAGAGATTTGTGGCACCCATTGGCAATGGCAAAGAAGAGTAATCAAGGCTGGGAATCCAAGGACCTCAGTGTCTGCCCTCACCAACTGAGTGGTCTAAGAGGAGATGATGTAGCCCAAGTCTAGGTCTATCTACATCTAGATACCATAAATCAACTCAACCTTGTCAAAATTATTATCAGAAGTGTGAGTAGTGGGAATGAAGTTGCAGAAGGAAAAGACACTCAAGGACTTGGTCAAGTTGGTCATGGACTCCCTCCTAATCCTCCATCGAGTACCATGCGACATCTCAAAGCCTTTGCCCGACATACACAACTTGGGCGCTATCACTATTTGGTCCTTGGGGCTTTTTAGCCACTTGTCATATGGTGTAAGCTGGTTATCGGTCCTTGCTACTGGTTGGAGATTCCCAATATTATTCAATAGAGAATTCACAATGTTGGAGTCAAATTTTATGATTTTTCCCCGCACCGTGACCTTGGTGGGATAAGTGCCCTCTGGGTCAAAGGCGTTGGTGTAGAATTCCATCTCTAATGCCTCATCAATATTGTCCTTGGGAAGAGTGGTCAACATCTCATTCCACTTTCAATGCTCTATCTCATTCTAGACAACATCAAACTCCCCATATTTAAGGAAGACAACCCTTTCTACACACAAGTTTTGCTTGATGGTCACCTTCTCAAAGGGGTCTTGAGCAACTTGAGTAGTGAATTTGGTGGAATCCTAGTGAACTTTGAGCTTTGTCCCTTGAGTAATGACAACACCACACTTGGTGGCTTTCGAAGCCTTCCTTTTGGAAGTGGAGCCCTTTTAAGCTTTAGGAGGCATGGTCCTATGGACACACAAGGAGAATAAAGAAAGGAAAATGAGAACAAATTAATGAAATAAAAATAATCAAATTGGTAAACTAGCAGTAAGGGATGATTGTTGGTTGAGCAGGGCTCACCCAAGGAGTAACCCAAATTAGAGAAGAAAAGAAATGACAGACCAATTTGCTCACTGGTCAAGCATAACTCGCCTGACGAGTAGTCAAGTTTTATATAGAAAAAGTAAGTACTCGCTGGTTGAGCATGGCTCGCCCAACAAGTTACACAAAATTAACAAAATAAAAATCATAACAAGGTTGGCTTGCTAGTCGAGTAGGGCTTAACCAATGAGTTACCAAAATACAACAAAATTAAAAGACGTAGACATACTTGCTCGTTGGTCAAGCATGGCTCGTCTAACAAGTTGAAAATCTAGGAAATTCCCAGAAATGCATGAATATGTAAGAACATGAAGAACAAATGCATGAACAACAAGAACATGAACAAAAACGCATAAACTCGCTAGGCCAGTTCTGCGATTTCCAAAAAAGAAAAACACATACCTAAACTCAAACATCTAGCATGCATAAATTAAAACATAAAACACCCACACACACATAAATAGATCAAACAAGAACCCCATAAAAATTACCACAATAACATGAACGAAATCAACATTACAAACACGAATAACATTAAAAAATTGAATTTTTTTTTTGAAAATAAAACAATCAACACAGATCAACAAAAGAAAACAAAAATGGAAAAAATAAACAAAAGGAAAGAAAGAGAAAATGAATCTCTTACTTGAGATGAGAGAAGCTAGTTGAGAGAAAGTTTCAAGTGATGGGGTGAGAAGGGTATTCGTGTGATAGAAGAAGGTGTTGCTATGATAAAGATGTTGCTAAGGGTTGTGAAAGAAAAAGTGAGAAATATTAGGGTTAAAGGGAAAATAAAAGGAAGAGTGGGTTAGTAGGGAGGAGAGCAATTTCATAACTACTCTCCTCATTAAGGTTGTCTCGTTGGACGAGCATGGGTTGACCAGCGAGAAGGTGCAAAAATTCCACCAAAAATACCTGAATTTTGATTTTTTTGGTTGTAAATAAAACAAAACCTGGACAGAAAGAAAATGGGTCAACATATTGACTCACTCGCCTAGCGAGACCATCACGTTGGGCGAGTAACAAGAATTGAAAACATATATAAGTTGTTAACGAGAATTGGTTGCTGGTCCATCACAACTCGGCTAGTGAGTTGACCAAAATAAAAATGAAATAAAAATAATTGCAAAACAAGGGGGGTCAGAGAGGATTGTTCGTTGGGCGAGTTATACTTGACCTAACTCGCCCAACGTGGTTGATATAAATGCTCCTTAAAATATGAAATTTTGTAGCCAAACTAGTTGAGAAAGGACTTGCTAGGCGAGTAGATCTCTCTAATACCCCTATAAAACATACCACAACAATATTCAAACACACAAATTTAAAGTAGCATGAGCAAGGAAGGATAGAAATCCTAGGTAGCCTCCCAGTAAACACTTCTTTAACATCACTAACTTGATGGTTAAAGGGATTCAATGATCCCTAAGATGAATTATGGTAGTAAATTTTCAATGTACCTACCATGGTAGGGCTTTAATCTTTGACCATTGACTACCCAACTCCTTTGAGGCTTAGTTGATGAAGGGTCTACCAATTCAACAACTCCATGTGGCTTGACTTCTTTGACAAGGAATGGCCCTGACAATTTAGACTTAAGGTTGCTAGGAATGAGCTTCAATCTTGAGTTGAACAAGAGTACTTATTGACCAACATGGGAGTCCTTCATGATCAACTTCTTGTCATGGTTTTCCTTTACCCTCTCCTTGTAGTGCTTTGAGGACTCATAATCATGAATCCTCAACTCTTCAAGCTCTAGAAGCTTCAATCTTCTTTTTGCAGCAAAATGTGTGGGGTCAAAGTTTAGAAACTTGATTGCACAATATGCCTAATGCTCTAACTCCATCGATAAGTGGCAAGCTTTGCCATAAACCATTTGAAAAGGAGTAAGGCTAATTGGGGTCTTCAATGCAGTCCAATATGTCCACAAAGCATCATCCAACTTATGTGACCAATCCATTCTTGATGAAACCACTATCTTCTTCAATATCTTCTTAATTTCTATGGTCGACACTTTTGCTTAGCCATTGGTTTGTGGATGATAAGGAGAAGCGATCTTGTGGCGTACACCATAGTGTTAGAGGACCTTAGCAAGTTGAGTGTTGAAAAATTGAGATCCTCTGTCACTAATCAAAACTTTTGGAATGCTAAATCTTGAAAAATTTTACTTATTGAAAAACTTGATTACAATTTTGGCATCATTCTTCTGACAAGCTACAGCTTCAACTCACTTGCTCTCATAGTCTATTGCTACCAAAATGTATTCATTGGAAAAAGAGGATGGAAGGAGACCAACAAAATCAATGCCCCAACAATCAAACACTTCCACTTCTAGAATGGTTGTAGTGGCATCTCGTTTCTCTTGGAAATACTTTTGGTTCTTTGGAATTTATCGCATGACTAAGCTTGATCATAATCATCTTTAAAGATGGACGACCAATAGAATTTGGACTGCAGCACCTTTGCAGGTGTTCTCTCGCCACTATATTGTCCTCTATAAGGTGAATTGTGGCGATGGCACAACCTTCTCTTGGGCTTCTTCTTTAGAGACACACCTTTACAAGAGATTATTGGGCATAACCCCCACCGCTTTGAAGTTCACCATGTCGGTAGATCATGGACACACCTACACCACCATCAGAGATTCATCTGGAAAATCATCACAAATCTCCTTCTCCTTAAGGGTGACCTTCTCATTCCCCAACCTTGAAAGATGATCAACTACTAAGTTTTTACAACCATTCTTGTTTTTCATTTCCAAATCAAATTCTTGCAACAAGATGACCATTGAATCAACCTTGGCTTGGAATCGACTTTGGCCAAAAGATAGTTGATGGCGGAGTGGTCGATGAAGATGGTGACTTTGGAGCCAATCAAATAAAGTATGAACTTCTCAAGTGGATAGACAATAGCTATCAATTCTTTCTTTGTAGTAGCATAATTCAGTATTGCATCCTTCAAGACCTAGCTAGCATAGTATATAGATTAGAAGACCTTATTTCATCGTTGTCATGACACTACTCCTACAACATTGTCATTAGTGTTACACATAAGCTCAAAATCTTGACTTCAATTTCGACCAACAATAACAGGGCAAAGATGAGCTTATCCTTCAGAGAGTTGAAATTTGTCAAACACTCCTCATCAAATATGAATCTGGGGTCCTTATTCAACAAATTACTCATTGATTAGGCTATCTTGGAAATATTTTTAATGAAACGTTAGTAGAATCCCGCATGGCCAATGAAGCTACAGACACCCTTCCGTTGATAGGAGGTTGTAGCTTCTCAATAACATCAATCTTTGCTTTATCTACCTCAATACCTCTTGATGAGATCTTGTGCCCCAAGACAATCCCCTCTTGGACCATGAAATGACACTTCTCCTAATTGAGCACAAGATTAGTTTCCACATAACTCGTCAACACTGGTTCAATATTGGAAAAGAAATGTTCAAATGAGGAACGAAAAATTGAAAAATCGTCCATAAAGACTTCAATGCATTTCTTTACAAGATCTGCAAAGATGGTCAACATACACCATTGGAAGGTGGCGGGGGGGGGGGGGGGGTTGCACAACCTAAATGACATCCTTTTGTAAGAGAAGACACCAAAATGGAATGTGAAGGCGGTATTCTCTTGATCTTTCAGATCCACCACTTTTTGATTATACCCTGAATAGTCGTTCAAAAAGTAGTAGAAAACTTGCCTTGCTAATCTTTCAAGCATTTGTTCTATGAATGGGATAGAAAAATGATCCTTTCTTGTGGCATCATTTAGCTTCCTGTAGTCAAAGCTCATTCTCTAAGCAGTGACGACTCTTGTAGGAATAAGGTCATTTTTATTATTACGGACTACCATCATGCCACCTTTCTTAGGGACCAGTTGCACTAGACTCACCCAAGCACTATCTAAGATCAGATAAATCATCTCGACTTCAAGCAACTTGAGAACTTCCTTACGCACTTCTTTTTTCATGGTTGGGTTGAGTCGCCTTTGATGTTGTCTCATTAGTCTATAATTCATCTCCATCATGATCTTGTGCATGCAGTATGATGGACTAATCCCCTTAATGTCATATATATGCCCCCCAATTGCTTCCTTGTGCTTCTTGAACAATTCCACCAACTTAGCTTCTTATTTAGGTGACAAGGAGTTACTAATGACCACCGATTTTGTCTCATTTTCTTCTAAAAAGGCCTACTTAAGGTGAAGAGGTAAGACCTTCAATTCCACCTAAGCTTTCTCAATAACATATTTTTTCAGCTCTTCAAAAGTATTCTCCCCCAAAGATACTTCTTTTAGTGTATCAAGGTCTCCCAAGCAAGCTTTGAGCTCTTTCTCCTCTTCATTGGTGAGACAATCAATGACATTGACTAGAGCTTTCTCAAGAGAGGAGTGCATAGTGAATTGTTGCACAATATTTTTAGCTTCAAGCTCAATAGCCTTCACTCTAAAGCAAGCTTTGTGGTCACTTGAGGGCTTCATTGCCTCAAAAAGATTGAATGTCATCTTTTGGTCCTCCACAATCAACTCAAGGTTACCATTTCCAATGTCAACAACACATATCATAGTGGCGTAAATGGTCGACCCAAGATCAAAGGCACCTCAGGATCTTCTATATCCATGATGTCAAAATCTACTGAAAATGTGAAATGCTGGACTTTTACAAGGACATAATCAACAACGCCACATGGTCTTTTGATGGCGCGATTCGCAAGTTGAAGACTCATTTGGGTTGGAATGAGTTCCAAGTTGCCACTTCTTCGGAGCATCGGAAGGGAGATCAAGTTAATGCTTGCCCCTAAATTAATTAGAGCCTTCTCCATGGAGACTGCACCTATTAAGCAAGAAATGGTCACACTTACGATGTCCTTGAATTTTGGAGGCAAGGTTCTTTGGATTATTGCACTATAATTGCCTTCCACAAGTATGCTCTCATTGTTTATGTATTTTTGCTTCTTTGTGAGAAGGTCCTTCAGAATTTGTGTACATTGGCATTTTTTGGAGAGCTTCACCAAAAGTGATAATGATCTTCTACTTCTTGAAAATATCAAGAAATCTTGCAAAATAACACTCATTCTCCTTCTTTGATGGTAGCAAAGGATAAGGCACATCCTTGGTAAAGCCACTACATGTTCCCTTCTTTTCTTTTCTCACTACTTAACTCTTGGTCTTGGGAGTTAAGACCTCATCAACACCCTCCTTGAGACTATTTTATATTTTTCATCACATTTCTCGTTATTTCTAGATTTTCAGCACTCACTTTTTTCTCTCTTTATATTTATCTCCCTCATCTTCCACCTCTACTTCCTCATCATCACTCACATCTTCCACCACATCCTCAACAAACTCATCATAACACAACCCTTCTTCCTCATACTCCTTGTAAGCACCATTTTACATTGCTCCTTGGGATTAGACTTTATGTTAGCCACAAAGTTTCTGTTAGATTTCCTTGCAAGTTGGCCTACTTGCACTTCAAGATATTTGATTGTTGATTCAATGCTTTTGTGGTTTGAGATGGAGACTTCCATGAATATAGTTAAGGTGTCCTCAAGCTTGGTGGTTCTCTTATAGAGATTTGGGCCTTAATTGCGGGGTCGATTGGATGAACCCCTTTGATCTTTGTTGCAGTTGTTTCCCAGATGAAATTTCCACCCTTTGCCTTGATTTTGAGAAAAATTACCACCTTGGTGATATCCTTGATTTTCCCCTTTATTATATCCTTGATTTCCTCCATGATTATAGCCTTGACGGTTTTGGCTTGCCATGTAATTGAGCTCCTTGTTTGCCTCCTCTTAGACCATGCATAAACCAACTTCATGAGCTCCACCACATAATGTACATCCTCCTACTTGCATATTAGAAGGTTGAGTAGGTTCAAGGGCAAGCAATTGCTATGGGAGGTTGTTAAGTTTATCCGTTAGAGCTTCAATTTGTTTGTCAAAAAGATTATTTTGAGAAAGAATGGCAGCATTGGTTGTAAGCTCCAATAGATTATTCTTGGTAGGAATAAAAGTTATATCTCTATTAATAGCCTCATTACTATAAACCATATTTTCAATGAGTTCCATTGCAACCTCTGGGGTCTTCAACATGATCTTTCCACCTGCAAAAGAGTCAATAAATTTCCTAGTATAAGGCCTTAAACCATCAATGAACATGTTAATTTACACCGTCTCACTAAATCGATGAGTAAGAGTCTTTTGGAGTAACCCTCAAAATTGATCCCAAGCTTCACTAAGGGACTCATCTGAAAATTGATGGAATAATGAAATTTCAGTCTTCCTTTCTATAGTCTTTGTTTCCGGAAAGTATTTCCAAAACATGAGATGAAATTTCACCCAAGTTCCTAAGCTATGGCTCTTGAAAGAATGTAATTGTTTCTTTGCATCACCAACCAAAGAGAATGAAAACAAGTTGAGAGGAATCACATCATTAGACACTCCTACTACCTTGACCGTGTTGCGAATTTCCATGTATGTAGCTAAGTAAGAAAATGGGTCTTTATTAGGAAATCCATGGAAGAGGTTGCCTTGGATCAATTGGACGAGATAATGAGGATAAGAGATGTTGGCCGCTTGCATATTGGGCTTACCAATACTTGTGAAGTATTGTGGGATTGCATGAGTTGAGTAGTTGATGAGGACCAAGAAAAATGAGTGAAGAGCCCAAAGACCAATAAGTGAAGAACCTAGATTGTTCCAATGTTTTGAACATAACTTGAGTTATAGATGTCCATTTTAGGTGTTCTTTGATGCGTTTGAAAGCTCTAAAGATTTCCTACAAGTTGTATTTCTAGTCTCAAGTCCTAATTCTGCATCTATGATGATGAAAATTGGATATGAAGTTTAGCACGAATTAGACATTTTTTAGTATAATTTTGAATATGGAATATGTGATTGAAGTCCAACATTGGAAAGAAAAAGGAGAGAGATATCAATTGTTGGCTATAAATAGTCATTCATTTGTCTTATGTGCTCACCTTTGAATTGAATAAAAACTTTGCACTTTTAAAAGTGTGTGAGAGGAAGTTCCTCTTGGGTTCTTAATTGGACCAAACATTGGTTCTCATCAAAAGTTTCTATAATCTTTGTGGCGAATTCCCATGAGATTTATCATTTTCATAAGGTGTGGCATCTTCTTCCATTTCTTTTCTTTCCCACCTTTTTATTTTATTTTATTTTCTTTAACATTTTGTTCGATTTAAATTCATTATTTTTGCTCTGCACTTTTCTTCATATTGTCTTTATCTTTATTTCTCTTCATCAAACACTTGGCGTGCATCTTTTTCTTATGTTTTAACAAGAAGCCTTTTCAAGGACAACCGTAAAAATAATGAACCCCGTATTGGTTCATATCATGTGGTATCTTGAGCCCGGATCCTAGCATTGGCCAATTTCTTGTGTTTGTGTATTGTTCTTTAATTCCTGTCCTTTTTCTCTCTGTCTTTTGTTTTCGTTCTTTATCATTCTGTTCTTTTATTTCTCATTCCTTATCATTCTGTTCTTTTATTCCTCATTCTTTATCATTCCTTGTTCTTTATCGTTCTGCTCTTTTATTCCTTGTTCTTTATCATTTCATTCTTTTATTTCTCGTTCTTTATCATTCCCTTTTTTTTATTTCTTGTTCTTTATCTTTTGCGCAATTTACAACTTTGTTATATTCTACTCATAATATTGTTGTAACAACGTTATTCTACGCACCTTATTCTAAAATGAATTATTATTGTTCACAATTGGACATCAACTGAAAATCATTTGTGTTAGTGTGAAAAAAAAAGGGGTAGCTAATTTAAAGAACAACAACAAGAGAAATCCAAATGTGCTTCTTTTAAATTGCTTGTTGTAAAAAAAATTGCTTCATAAGAGAACCCCTTTGCACTAATTTATTTGACAATTGTGAAAGTTTATTTGTGGTGTTGTAACGTTATTCCTTCTTCTTTTTTTTTGCGCAATTGATTTTTTTTTCTTCTCTTCCTAGTCCCGTATTGTCTTTGGTTGGCCTTCTTATTTTGAGTGTGCCTTTCTTTTCTTACCTTTTCTAGTTTGTCTTTTAAAATTCCTTTTGATTGTTGTCTTTGTAGTTTTTATTTCGTTTAGCAAATCCAGTGAACAACTCTTGTGAGGATCACTACAAATTTTTATAAATAAAAAAAAAAACTTTTGATTTGGAAACGTAACTGATCTTGTTAAGAACCTAAAGAGAACTTTGAGTGGTAAAAGGCAAGAGCGTTTACATTAAAATCAAAAGCCATTTTCTGAGTGAAAACACAAGTTGTTATTTCTTGAGTGAAACACGTGAGTAGAGTGGTGAGTTCCTATTCATATTTTCTTCATACTATTATATGATGGTTAGTGGTTCTAATATCCCTCCCACCCCTAGAGCTGATGCAACATAAGCTCACTTGGATGAGTTGGCTAATCAATTTGCTCAAATCTTAGAGCACAATTGGAGGATAGAGGAGAGGATGGATAGAAGAGAAAGATGTAGGTCTAGAACCTCCACTCAAAGGAGTGATAGTGGAGATGAAGAGAGAGAGAGAGAGTCCTAGGAGGCATGAGGATAGACGAAGGAATGAAAGGAGACATAGGAAAAATAATAGAGAAGAAAGACCTGGGAGGAGAAATGAAAGGGATGAAGGACTTGATGAGATTAAAATTAAAATACCTAAATTTCAAGGAAGGAATTGTCCCAAGACTTATTTGGAGTAGGAGATGAAAATAGAGCAAAATTTTTATTGCAATAACTATAGAGAAGACAAAAAGGTGAAATTGGTAGCCATAGAATTTACAGACTATACTCTAATTTGGTGGGACCAACTACAAAAGGAGAGAAGGAGAATAGGAGATGAAATAGTGAATACTTGGAGGGAGATGAAAGTAATGATGAGAAAAAGATATGTTTCTCTCCATTATCATAGGGAGCTTCATAATAAGCTCCAAAGACTCACTCAAGGGAGTCTAAGTGTGGATGAGTATCATAAGGAGATGGAGGTTGCTATGGTACGAGCAAATGTTGTTGAAGAATCAGAAGCCGTCATGGTGCACTTCTTACATGGGCTTAATAGAGAGATACAAGATGTTGTGGAGCTACAACATTATGTCAAGCTTGGGGACTTAGTCCATCAATCGATCAAAGTTGAGCAATAACTCAAAAGGAGGTATTCTAACCAAAAAACTTCTTCAAGCTTCAACCATTCCTCTTGGAAAGATAGACAACCCAAAGAAGATCCACCTACATGGGCCAAGGAAGGTAAAATCTCTAAAAACTCTAGTCCTTTGGTTTCTACTAATAATGCTTCTTCTTCTGTCACTCAAAAAGCTAGAAACATCAAGTGCTTAGGCAATGGGCACATCGCCTCACAATGCCCCAATAAGCATGTAATGGTATTAAGGGACAATGGACAGATTTCTAGTGACTCATGCCCTGAAAAAGAAATTACAAGTGAAGAGGAAGATGATTGTGAAGCTTATGCTCCGGAAGGTGACTTGTTAATGGTAAGGAGGCTCAGGCTCTTGGCAAACCAAATTGTGGTTGATGACCAAAGCCAAAGAGAAAACATCTTCCACACAAGATGTGTCATTCAAGGGCAAGTGTGCTCCTTGATTATAGATGGGGGAAGTTGTACCAACGTGGCAAGCACCTGCTTGGTGAGCAAACTCAATCTTAGTACCAAACCTCATCCGTGCCCATACAACTCCAATGGCTAAGTGAGAATGGTGAGTTGATTGTTAATCAACAAGTGATGATAAGTTTTTGCATTGGTAAGTACAAGGATGATGTTTTGTGTGATGTTGTGCCTATGGAGGCCGCCATATTTTGCTTGGAAGTCCTTGAAAATTTGATAAGCATGCTATTCATGATGGTTTTACTAACAAGTTTTCTTTTTCTCGTGATTCTCTAAAAATAACACTTGTACCACTTTCTCCTAAAGAGGTATGTCAAGATCAAGTTGCTTTGAAAATAAAAAGAGAACAAGAAAAAAAAAGATTTCTAAAGCTAAACATGAAAAACATGATAAAAACCAAGCTCTTGTGCTTGAGAGAAGGATAGAAAACTTATTTGCTAAGGAGAGTGATATCAAGAGGGCATGTTTGGCAAAATAAGAAATGTACATTTGTGTGTATAAGGACTAGTATTTAAATTCTAATTCTAACCATTTTCCTAGTATTGTTGATTTTCTCTTGCAGGAATTTAAAAATGTTTTTCCAAAGAGTGTCCCACCCGGTTTACCTTCCTTAAGGGGGATTGAACACCAAATGGATTCTGTGACTAAGCTCCATGAAAAAGTGAAAGCACCAATTGAGGAAAAAATGGAGCAATATGCTAAACAAGCAAACAAAGGGAGAAGAAGAGTTGCTTATGAATCCAGAGATTGAGTTTGGCTCCATATGAGAAAAGAAAGGTTTCCTACCCAAAGGAAATCAAAACTTTTGCCTAGACGAGATGGATCCTTCCAAATCTTGGAAATAATTAATGACAAGGCATACAAAGTTGTCCTCCACAGTGAGTATGGGGTAAGCGCAACATTTAATATTGCTAACCTAAGTCCTCTTGATGTAGGTGATGAAGATCTGAATTTGAGGACGAATTCTTTTAAAGAAGGAGAGCATGATGAGGACCAAGAAAAATGAGTGAAGATCCCAAAGACCAATAAGTGAAGAACCTAGATTGTTCCAATGTTTTGAACATAACTTGAGTTCTAGATGTCCGTTTTAGGTGTTCTTTGATGCATTTGAAAGCTCTAAAGATATACTACAAGTTGTATTTATAGTCTCAAGTCCTAATTCTGCATCTATGATGATAGAATTAGACATGAAGTTCAACATGAATTAGAGACTTTTAGTGTAATTTTGAATAAGGAATATGAGACTGAAGTCCCACATTGGAAACAAAAAAGAGAGAGGCACCACTTGTTGGCTATAAATAGCCATTCATTTGTCTTATGTACTCACCTTTGAATTGAATAAAAACTTTGCACTTTTAAAAGTGTGTGAGAGGAATTTCCTCTTGGATTCTTAATTGGACCAAATATTGGTTCTTATCAAAGGTTTCTATAATCTTTGTGGCGAATCCCCACAGGACTTATCACTTTTCATAAGGTGTGGCGTCTTCTTCCATTTCTTATCTTTCCTGCCTTTTTATTTTATTTTATTTTATTTAACATTTTGTTCATGTTAAATTTGTTATTTTTGCTCTACACTTTTCTTCATATTGTCTTTATCTTTATTTCTCTTCGCAAACACTTGGCGTGCATCTTTTTCTTATGTTTTAACAAGAATCCTTTTCAATGATGATCCATAAAAACAATGAACCCCGTATTGGTTCATATCAGTAGTCTTCAAGTGTCAGCTAGGGATTCTCCTCTTTTGCCATTAGTGGCTTCTCAAAAGTGGGAGGAGGTGAAGAGATTGGTGATTGTTGAGGAGGTGACGGTGGTGGTTGTGGAGAAGATAAAGAAACTTCTTGAGCTCCTTGCTTACTTCTCCTCTCCTCTTGCTTTTGATTTTTCCTTAAGGTATTGTTTCATCGACAAGTTCTTTCAACCTCCTGATCAAGTGGAACAAGCTTGTCTTTGGAAAGTTTACCTTGCATACATAGTCCAAGAAATTAGAGAATCAAGTTAGCAAAGTTCATAGGATGAATGCTAAAACAAAATTTTAAATAAATAATCAAAGCTTAGAAAATGGACACTCAAGTTACCAAGCACGAGGAACAAAGTCCCTGACAACGGTGCCCAAAACTTGTTAAACAATTGAAAAATGAACCACATTACACAAGTAGTAACTACACGGTAAGACCGAGTGTCATATCTATAAGGACTTTGTTTGTGTAAAATACCTTGTGCAAACCAAGTCCAAAGCAATGGAATAAATTGTGTTGAATGATGTTTCAAAACTAGAGTGCAGAAATTAATTATACCATAAAATCAATATGCATAACAAGTAAAAACAAATACAAAAGCAAAAACACAAACACTTAAAAGGAAAAACAAGGGAAATTTCAAAATATTGAAGTTGTTAGGTGTTTGGACTTACTAAATCACTCTTGGTGCAATGTTGATGATGTTTCACTATTTAATGCTAATTCAAGTGCTACTCTAACCACTAAAATACCCTAATTAAGATTCCTCTAGTAAAAGGGCCTTAATCGCTTAAACTTAACTCATAATCCCTCAATAAGTTAAGACAAGTGATTTGGATCATCACAAGGGTTAAAAAAATAAAGCTAATAAACATCATTTTATCTAGACATGAGTTCATTAGATTCCACTTTTAGTTCTTAGCAGTGATAACATTTCCAAATGACTTCCACATTATATAAGCATGTATATGGGTGATCAAACCATAACAAGACAATAAGAAAGGAAAGAAAGCAATAACATTGAAAATGACATTGAATAGATAGAAGAGATAATTGCATCAAGAGTGTTTAGTGCACCAAGCCCCCAAAAATGAGTGGTTTAGCATCTCATTGTCATGAGAGACCTTTCACAATGAAAAAATACAAGGGGAAGAGAAGAAAAATGGTGAAGACAATGGAAGAAACCCTCAATGGAATAGTATTTTTTCGTTCACACTTTGCCATAGTTCCATCCTCCCTTGATCCCAAAGGAATGTCTCTTTTATAATATGCCTAAGGCCCTTGTCTTATTACTTTAGAGAATGCAAGATTCATTGGGAGAGTTCTTTGCGAATTCCAAAAGTCACTCTTCAGTTTGCTCTACTCGCTGGTTGAGTTGCACTCACTAGGCAAGTTCTTCTTAATTCAAAAAGTTGCAATTAATTCTTTCTTCTAAAGAGATTTTTGAAGATGACGTGGACCCTCTTCCTCTATTCTTGAGCTACCATGTGTCCTCCTCAGAATGACCTTTCTCCCAAGGCGAGCATAGCTCACTTAGTGAGTCTTCTTTGTTGTGACAATTTTTCCTTCCTCTCTTGGTGTTTCAAAAACCTTGATAAAGGCACAAAAACTTAGAACAAAAAGCTTAAAGTTTCATTTGCATCCTAGAGTTCTATAAAATACTAACTAACTATTTGAGGCCAAACAAAGAAAAAATTAATGAAAAAGTAGAGAATTGTTGTGTTAAATGAAGTTCAAAAGTATTTGTGTATAGTAATTATCATTAACATGTCAGCATACTTGTTCCTATCCGGAAAAATATGTGATACTCGAAAGGAGATAACATCCAAATGGGAGGCAACATTTTTCCAAGCTAAATGAAGAGACCAAGGAACCACACAAGAATTGTTAAATGCCTTTCAGACCAGCTGCAAATTTGTCTCAAGCCATAAGTGAGTCCAACCCCTTTGGAAGGCTATGTTGATAGCTAGCATTGCGCCATTCAATTTTTCATAGAGAAAGTGTCTCACTCCAAGATGTGAAGATAAACCTCCCAAGAAACTGCTAGTATGATCTTGACCCCCCCCCCC
>CM023941.1:21338408-21357871 GCA_013407115.1 Glycine latifolia | reverse complement strand
TAAGAAGTAATCCCAGGAGAATCTCTTGCAACCCCATTATAGTTTACTTGAATACAATCTTGTAGTGGGGGATGCCAAGTAATTGGGATAGAATTGAGATGCTTCCTGGACTTGATAGAGACCTCAAATTGCCTATAGTATTTTATTTAGACTGGGTGGTTTTTAATTATTTAGAAGTATAGGGTAAAATTGAGCATTTATGGAATCTTTATGCTTCCAAATATTCCTCATTGCATCGTTCTTTGATAGTAAAAAAATGTATATTTCCAAGGTTTGGACTTGGTTGTGCATGGAATAATGTGTTGGGCTAGAATCACCAAACACATTTCGTATGTGTAACTGCCAGAAATTGAGTTACGAGCCTAACTCAACCTACAAAACTAACTTGTAAGGCGAGGATTGCTTCTCACTTATATAGTTTATCTTGACACTATCTTTAGTCAATGTGGGATTTTAACATGTCCCATTTTGCTCACAGCTATGCCATGTGGGACTTTCAACACACTCCTCTATTTAGGGGTGACCATAATATAGGTGGATTTTCCAAAACTGTCTATCATGCTCAAGACTATCCGCTTGTAGCATGACAAACACAAGAGGCCCATCAATGGGTCTACGATAGGCTTTGATGCCATGTCAGAAAGTAAGTTACGAGCCTAACTCAACCCTACAAATTGGCTTGTAAGATAAGGATTGTTCTCCACTTATATAGTCTATCTCGATACTATCTTTAGTTAATGTGAGACTTCAAGGTATCCCCCTTTTGTCCACTACTACCCACCATGTGGGACTTTCAACACACTCCTCTATCTAGGGGTGACCATAATTTAAGTGGCTTTTCCAACACTAACGTACACCTTTCTTTTTTCTCCTTGTGTGTCATTGTATTCTTAAATTATATGTGTCTCACCACCTTAATAGTTATCTAGTATGTTTCGATAGATAAAGACATGAAGTACAATTTGATTATCTTGCCCTTTCATTTAGTTGAATTCAATTCCATATAATTGAACATGTATCTTAAATAGGGTTCTTAAGTCTTAATTCAATGTAACACTTATTAATTATTTTGATGATAAATTATATTTTAAGTCCCTCTAAAATTACTAATGTTTGAATTTGATATCTTTTAAAAAATTTGTAGTATGATCCCTCTAATTTTGAAATGTATTTTTTTTCGTTTTAAGCAGTGTTGAGACAAAAATTATTTAAGAAAATTTAGAAAAACCAAATTTGAATATTCATCATTTTAGAGGAATTTAAAATATATTTATCCTTATTTTATAATTTATTTTTCTCACATTAATTTGTCATATATAAATGTTACCTAAAAGATCTATTTCCTACTTAGATATGAGAACCATTCCCTACATGGATTCACTTTGGCCTTAATGAACGTGGACCCTAATTAGAAGTTGCATTAAGTACAAACACCATAATAGCTTCTATCTCCAATAAGCCATTTCCTCATTCCTCAACATCATGCTTAAATGCTTACTTCTAAGTTCCGTTTTTTTGGGGGGGAGGGGGCTCCATTAGCCTTGCATTTTAATCACATTTTATTCCTATGTGATTACACTTGTGTGCTTTAAAATCATTCCTTAGTAGATCAATCCTCATTGCACTGTTCCAAGATAACAGAAGTGATTTTTTTTTTATTCTTAATAAATATTTGAATTTATATTTATTTTTTATAAAAAAATTATATTGAATTTCTAATAAAATAATTTTATTTTTTTATTTTTGACACCTTTTTTAATCTCTGATAAATTATCAAATTCTATATTTGCTCCCTAATATTATTTTTCATTTGTTATTAATATTTTTTAACAAATATTTTTTTATCAGGAAATAAACACAGGTCGTTAAGTTTCAAAAACTAAAAAAAAGTCAAGAATTAAAAACAAAATTTTTGTTTTATTAAAAATATAAAATAAAATAAAATAATTGAAAAACCAACACAAAATTTAAATATTCATTTGAGATCCTAAATATATTTTAATCATAATAAAATAACTTACTATTACCATGCATTCAATAAAAAAATATTATTGCCAAATTTACACTTCTTCAAGGACTAAATAAATATTATTGGCCCCCGTCCCCAATACACATATATGAAGGGTAGGGGTCTACCAATTATAAATATTAAATTACATTAATCTAATTATTAGTTACGAGCTTTTATGAGCAGATTGCAAATTTTCATGATTTTCAAAATTTCATATAATTTAGAAATTAATTGAACTTTATTTCACACACACACACACACACATATTAAAAAAATGTCTAACATGATTACACCCATAAATGTTTATAAAAAAAATTGATCTATCACACAATTCGTATTTTCGTTCACACATTTAACATCCGAGACGTTTATTTCACGGCTAGATTTTTTAATCTTAAATATAAGACAGAAAAATAATATTGCATTTTTTATGGAGTAATAAAATAATTAATTTTTAATATTTCTTTTAATCCATCACATTCACTTTCAATCAATATTTAATGATTATAGAAGGAGTAAAAAATATTTATTTTCATGGGACAAAAATCTTATAATGAGTAAAAATATTACTATATTTTTTTCTTATCCACTATTTCACTCTCCTTGATCCCTTTATTTATGTTCTTTATTTTTTTGTCTCTCTTAAAATTATCATTCATGTATCAATTTTTATTTATTGTCCATCTCATAAATTTTATCCACAATAAATTTTATGTTTTTCCTCCGTTTCTCCCCTTTTAATATTCAAATCTACTCTTCTTTCAATAAAAATCATTGAAGGAGTCTTATTTTCTCTTTCAACAGATATGTAATATATGTGAATTCATGTCTATAAAATTAGAGTTAAAAATTCAATTTTTTCTGAGTCACAAATTGTTTTCCATATGTTCACCCGTCATATTATTTTGTTTTCGTACATATACATTGTTTGTCTCAATATGGATATTTTTCAACTAATTTTATAATTAATCAAACATACATATTTTATTAAGTACTTAAAAATAATATTCTCATGTTTTATTTTCATGAATAATATTTTTAGGATTAAAAAAATATTTATAAAACAAATGCTCCCAATTCTATTATTTTAGAACCAAACAGACTATTAATCGTTAGATTTATTAAATTTTTATTCTACGTCAAGTTAAATGTTTAAGATTTTTTCTCAGAAGAAATACATCCCTCATCATATCATTAGCAAATATACAATTTCTATTACAAAATATGATCCATGCTTAGTATAGTCTCAAGATAGATTTTCTATAGAATCAATTTAGGTAGAAACTTTCTATGAACTAAAAATATGTTTAGTCTCTGTAAAATTTACCATATTTAATTTGTATTTGTATGAAAATAAGTGAAATTGATCATTGGGATTAGAGCATCTTTTTGATCGGGCTAATGGAATCCAATGACTGACACATTCTTGTTCAATTTCTCAATAGTTGCGTCGTTATACTCCACAGCATGCATATTTGTTTATTCTTTTTCCTTTTTTTATACAATCTACAACATGCATACTTGATTCATCATCCATCAGCTTATCATATCACTGGAAGTAATAATTGCAATCAGGTTCCAACCGACAGAAAACAACAAAATAAAATCATAACACTTGATTTAGAAAGATGAAAAAAAATTGAATTAAAATAAAATATAAAATTTACTTGCTTTATATTGTCAATTAATTAGAAATTAATTTAAATATGAATTTGAAACTAAAAATTACCATTCATGTCATTATGTGACTGTAATCGGATAATAATGTGTTTTTTTTTTACATTGTTAATATATTTTGATTAAATTATAATGAAGGATGAATTTAATTAAAAATATATGGACAAGTGTAAAAAAAATTATAATGTCATCCAGCCATAAATTTTCATATAAATTAAAATTATTTTATTTGACAGTGCCATACATATGAAACTTATTCACTTTTATACTAAGATATTTAAAAATCACATTTAAAGTAATTTTTAATTAATTAACAAGGTGAAAATCTTGACATTGGCCACATATCAAAATTAAATTTCAAAATATTAAATCACTTTGTTAATAGGGGTGTTTGTGGTGTGATTTTGTTCAATTTTAGTTAAAAAGTCATATGAACCAACAAAAAAATTATATTTGATTCGGTTTGAATATAATTTCGAATCCAAAACAAATCAAACTAATATTTAACGATTTGATTGGATAGATTTTTGAAATATTTTTTATTTTATCTTATACTTCTATGATTTTTAGCAATATTTAATCTAACTAAAAAAAAATTGCCACTGACACAAACATTGAAAACCTTATTTAGAGCATCTTTAATGGTAGATCTCAAATTAGGATCTTAGATTACTTTTTGGTAGACCCCATAGTGCCAAATAGGATTAAAGATCTCTTTCATTTTCTTTTTTAATGGTAGATCTCATTTTGAGATCTTAAGGAGAGAGAAAAAAAAAGAAAATTTATTCTTTTTTGAGCAATGTGCAGATCTTAAAAGATCTTCTACAAGAACTCATCCTCCATGTTGGAGATCTCCTCAACTCTTTTATTAAGAGATCTAGTGAAGATCAGATCTTGAGCTTAAGATTCTTGCTCAAGATCTTGAGCTTAAGATTAGACATTATAGTCCAATAGCACCTAATAGGTTACATTTAAAAATTTGAAGTATTTTGACTTCTTGTATATAAATTATATGAAGTAGAAACTAGAAACTTGTGCTCTAGTTAACACACAACTTGACACAAATATAATTAAACTCAAATTACACTTAAAATGAATTACAATAAATCATATATATATATATATATATATAATATTTATATATACGTGAAAATAATTATATAATTAATATTTGCAGTTGGATTTGGTTTTGCAAATGTCAACTGCAATCCTAATTAGTTTTTTTCAAAAATCAATTATTTTTATATACAAGCTTTTATTGAAATTTCTAGAACCTTTTCTTTTAGAATGAGACAGTCATTATTTTTCTCAAAGGAAATATTGAAAACATATTAAGAAATACATTAAATTACATAGACTATTTGTTATTCGTTATGTAAAGGTAAAATAGAGAAATATTATACATAATCTTACTCTTATATATATAAATTTTTTTTTTCTGAATTCAAATTCACCACCAACAAGTCATTAAAATATAAGTGTCACACTTTTCATCATATAAATAAATACACCAGTCATAAAAATTTATTCCTTATGTTTGCAACTTCATAAATAACTTCGGCAGTTACAATAACTCTTAAGTAAAATATGTATTTAGCTTTTTCAATTTTTGTATTAGTTTCAAATTTAATTAGAGTTTATTGATAATATAAATATTTTATATATAATTATCAAATTATACATTGGTATACATGTATGATAATATTGTTGAATTTTGTAATAATTAATTTAATAATCATATCTAAGTTGACTTTTAATTGATGACTAGTGTAAAACAATTATATTAATAATGTATCAAAATTAAAATATTAAAAGATTAAGTAGTAAGGCATTTGTCAGCATTGGTACAAGCTTTTTATTGAAATTTCCGGTATGCAACCGGTTTTTCTCAAAAGAAATATTGAAAATATATTAGAAATATGTTCCTTGATGTTGAAACTTCGTAAATAACATTTTGAGGGAAATAAATATTAAGTAAAATAAGGCTTTAGATTTTTCAAATTTTTTTACAAGTTTTAGAGTTTAATTAGAATGTATTGACAATGTAAATATTTTTTATTTAATAATCTAATTATATATTGTCATGTATGAAAAGATTGTTAAATTTTGTAGTACTAATCAAATAGCATATTTAAGATAATTTCTAATTAAATGATAGTGTAAAAAAATTATATATATATATATATATATAATAAGTAATTATCAGTTTTACTCTTAGTTCATAAATTTTAAAGTTTTTTTTAAATAGTCTCTAATCTCTATTAGTAATTATTGATAAGGTAGCATTTATTTAAACATGTTACAATACATATCACTTTAATATAATCACTAGCCATCACGATTAGTCGGAACCAAGTTCGTAGTTCTAAGGTAAAATAATATAATACCACTAAGTGAGGGTAGGGACTATTTAAATAAAATTTATGAAAACTAACGTAAATAGAAAATTTTTGAAGACTATAATTAAGTTTATCCATATTTACAAACATATTTAAGTAATAACTTTTTTATAAAGGTTACGATTTAGAAAATCATTTTAGTTAGTTTCTAATGTTTTTCCTAGTTAAAAAATTTGTTTGATTATTTGGTAAACAAATTTAATTTTAGTAATTTTTAATATTTTTTAAAATATTACTTAAAATATTTTTTTAAAAAACACTAGCTTCTAAGTTTTAATTTTATATTATATTTTTTTATCCTTAAAATATTAATTAAATTTCCTTTTACTCTTTTAAACAAAATAAATTTTTATTATTTTAACCATTGCACAGTCAATTTTCATACTTTTTATATTACTCTATTTATTTTAATCATTATATTATTTATAATATTTAATTTATCATTTCAGCATTATACTTCATGAAATTAACAATGAAAAATGTTAAATTTTATCTTATTTTTTATTATATTTTAAATAATTTTATATTTGACAATTTATTTTAACTATTACACTAACTGACATAATAAAAATATAATATCTATCTAAGTGTATGTTTTTATTTATTTAAACTTGATTAAAAATATTTAAAGATATAATATAAGATTAATAGTAGAATACTTAATATGAAAAAATATAATAATTGAAACAAAAAATATAATGAAAATAATTTATCTATAAATAAAACATTAAAGAGATTGAATTAATTAAAAAATTAAAATTTTAATACCCCATAATACATTTTATTTATAACATAAAATTAAAATTTATAAAAATATAATATATATATATATATATATATATATATATTTATTTATATTTATATTTATATTTATGTAATTTTATATATTTCAACTATTTTAACGAATAATTAAATTGAACGCTTATAATTTAATAATCTAACTTAATATTTTTCATCTATCAGTTGATTTTAAATTAATTTTGTCGAACATAAAAATATCTTTAGTTTATTCTGAAAATTACATTGCCCCCACATCATTTCATAATCAAAGAAACAATCATAAAGCTGGCAAAGAAATATATGTATTTTTTGCTAAATAGTGATAATTACGTGAAGAAGAATTTGAATTTTTATCTAGCATTTGTAAAGGAAGATCAAGATTATTGGACTAAACAGTTTTCAAATCAACCAAGAAGCTAAACGCAACAGGATACTAATCATCACAAGCAAAAATTTCAAGTGAAATTAGGTTTACACGGTGGAACTTCAATACATACATGTATTATACAGTGAGCCAGAAGACAATTTCCCTTTGTACACGCCATCATCCACCAAACCGGATATATTTAAATAGTTGAAACTTTTTTTTATGCAAATCTTGTTAGATGATAATGACCCAAAGGGTTTGGCAAAAAAAGTATTTAGCTGAATGACAAGATAGTTTCAACATATTCCCTAAATAATATACCCTCATTTTGTCTCTTATGACGTGCACAGAAATTTAGTCTAATCCCTTATCCCTATTTTTTTATGAACAATTCTCATAGAATCATACTTCGAATGACAATAAAATCTAAGAAACATCATCCCCAGAAATTGAGAAAAACAAAATCAAAACTCAAAATAATACTAAACGAACAAACAATTGCAATCTAATTATTCTACAAATTCATAGTTTCCATGACCCCCTTAAGTCAAGAAACACATTCCCCCCTAACAACACAGAATGACCCTTTGGCCATAAAACACATAAATCTTCATAAACATCATAATAAATATTTACAATTGCACAATACAACCATGCAAGCGTAGGACTCCTTTGGTTATCCACATGCTTGCAAGTTCAAACAAGGTCCCAAACTTGAACCATTTGAAAAGACAAACTTGAACACTTAACATAAGCAGTAGCCACATGCATGCACCAGAACATCTTTGTCCAGAAGTTCATGTTGGAACTCTTGGTGAATTCACGCGACGGTGTGGCGATTGAACACTGGATTTGACTATGATTTGGGTTGAAGAAGTAGCAAGCTTGGATGATGGTGAAGAAGCTGAAAAAGCATAATCTGACCCAATGAGAGAAGAAGCAGAGGTATGAAACCGGCCCGAGTCACCAGGAAGTTTCATGTATGAGTAAGAGGGTGACTCACAAAGCCATGAACCGATAGGCCCTTGTTTCCCATTCTTGTACTGCATTATAGCTTTGTACACAAATGGAATTAGACCCTCCATTTTTATGTGTGATAATGAGGGGAAAACAGAGAAGAAACAGAGGAAAACAGAGAAAGTGAAAGATTTTAAGGTAGTTGGTTTGTGAATTGGATTGAAGGTGAGAGGAGGACAGAGGGGTTCTAGGGGTTTAAAGGTGTGGGATGGTATGTATGGTGACGTGGAGTAATAGCATGTATTGGAGTCCAACTCTTCACGCTAAGCCAGGAAGATTTCAACGCAAACCCACAAGGATATCTTGAAAGCTATGTGCCAAAAACCAAAAATGTTATTGAAATCATTTTGTGTTGATCCCACTTTTATTTATTTATTTATTATTTTGGTGGTTTGGTTTGATGGGGTTTAAGCTTTTAGAACAAGATTGGTTGGTTTGATAAGACTTTTTAATTTGTCCACCACTTGATTTGGATTTTATCTCAAACTAGGGACTGATCAATGACCATTGATTTCAATTTTCATTTGTGTTTGTTTAAATTTTTTCTCATTTTAATGTTATCTTGGTCACTATTGTTGGTTCAGATGTTGTTTTAAAGTATGGTACATGATAAACTATTGTTTTGTTCATTCTATAGGGTCAGTTGTATCCGTGTACGTGTTGGCGTATAAGATTTTATGAATCATGTTTTGCACATCGCCGACGCCAAAAATAATGGCGCAATGCATCAAGATCCGATTTGTGTGTATGATAATTATTATAGATTTATAGTGATGTTCTTCTCTCAACTAACGCTTAAAATCAAAAAGGTTTCTGATGTTTTGATTGAATCCAACAAATGCCCAATATATTTCTATATTTTTATACAATGAGTGCCATTAACACGTGCTTTCTACTTCTCATCAATTTTACCACTAACAAGTAGAGAAGTACAGCTTAATTGAATTGAAAAAACATATTATATATGGAATGATGAGATTTGTGCCTACTGATGTGTGTTTCAAATGTAGTGAAATTGAACTTATCTCATCACAGCATAAGTCTTAAAATCTCAATGCACGTTTTACTGAAATCTAGATTTTACAATGCATGTTTGCTTTAACCTATTTTAAAATATAACCTTTTTTAATTAGTTTGATTTACAAAAAATATTGGGTTATCAAACACCTACTATATCAACAAAGTCATTGGTTTGTCTAAATAAAATTAGATTTGGTCTCCTTAAATAAAGTCTCAAATCTAATATTATGAATGAAAAAATGAAACTGAGATAATAAATTTTAATAAAGATGACCAATTAGATTTTTCGATAAAAATTAATTATATATAAAAATTAATGAATATTTTAAGCTAATGTCACATTTAAAAAAACACACCTACTAATCATATCATTGGTCAAATTTCTCACTTATTTAAGCTTTATCAATGTGGTTAAAGTATTCTTTATAAAGAGTAAAAAATAAATGTAGTCGCAATATAATATTTTTGAAATCATTATTTAATTATTATCATCTAATAATTTTTTATTGATTGATTATTTTCTTATCTTAACTATAGATAGAAATTAAATTATTTTATAAATACTATTTAAATCATGAATAGATCGCGGGTCGTGGAGATCTCTTGTCTCATTAGAATATTCTTGTGCAGTTTGTTTTTATCAAGAAAAATAGAATAATATACTGTAAGGAGGCTTGACAAATATTTTTTATTTTATTTTATATAAATAATAATTGTGCATACCATTCTTGCTTCATCCAAATTCCAACTCCACCGTCTAAATCTTAAAATAAAATCATGGGTTGCATCATGAGGAGAACCGTACGTGGGCTTAATAATTGGGATTAATGAGACAATTAATGTCATTTTCTCCCCGCAATATAATTTTAGCTTCAAACCTGAGATCGATTCCCTTTAAGATACGATAATTAATCAAAGCCACACAAACTGCGTGCATCTATCTGAGTTTTGTGGGATGAGTTAGGTGAAAGATGGAAGAATAGGGCTTCGTGGTGTGAAAGTCTAGTCTAAGTTATGTAAATTTCGCTTTTGAACTTTTGCGCTGTATCTATCCATCGCCTACATCGACGTTCATGCACCGCACAACTTTTTTTCCTTTTCAGTCAGTTTCCTCACCAACAAAGAATAGGATGTTGATTATATCCACGATAATTTCTTCCAATAAATCTCAACCCTTGTTTTGAAATAATTCATATATTGTTTTAACTAGAGTCTCAGATTAAAAGAAAGAAAATAAATAGCGATTATTTTAAATTAATTTCGATATATAGTTAGTGTAAAACTTTTTTAGTGTACTCTTGAGTTTAACTAAATTTGTATTGTATGATTTCATTTGTAATGGCTTTCCGGCGGACCTTTCAGGAACTAGTTTTATTCAGTGACTTTTAGCTTTATCTCTTTTTATGTTTTTAACAAAGAAAAAAACTTAATTTTTGATGATAAGAAAAAACTAAATTTATAAGATTGGAGGATCACATATAAAATAGACTTTAATGTCTACGCACAGGCAATATAAAATATTTTTATACTATTATTTAATTATAAATTAATTTTTAAATATTTTAAAATAATTATTTAAAAAGTCAATAAATTTATTATACATGATGAATTGTAATTGGATCAACTATATATGTTTTTTACACTATTTATGGATAATTTTCTCTCTCTATAAAATATGACTGAACTTTAAAACAAAACAAAAGTTCTATAAAAAACAATAGAGATTAAAAACATTTTTTAAATTAAAACATTGGTCCAATTAGTTTAATTTTTCAAATCGTGTTTGTATTATTCACAAAAAACAATTGTGTTTGTATTTAAAACATTTTTTTTCATAGGTCTAATAAATTGCTCATAAAATTTTTGCCTGAACCGCAATCATTATAGTCATCAAAGTTGCAGTAAAAAGAAATAGCATCAAAGTTATTATAGTTTTCTTTATTTTTATAAAAGATGATGATTATAAAAGATAATAAAATCTTAAAAATATTTAATTTTTATTAACTTATAATTGTTCAAATTCCTTTTTTAATTTACTTATTTATGTCATTTTCAAAATCATTTTTATTAAATTTTGATGCCAATTCAGTAAAATTATTTTTTTAATAAAATTTTAAAATTGTATGCTAATACTACATTAGTATATTAAGGTCTCATATATGATTTAAAATTTGTTAGTTATTAATGCATCGTTATAAATTATTTTAGAATTAATTACATTTGCTATGAAATAATTTTAAAATAATTTAATTACATATTTATAAATATATTTTTAATTATAAAATAAAATTCAGTCTTATTTTTAATATCATTAATTAATACAAAAATTTAATATAATTAAATTCATTAAGTCTGATTAGGCAAATTTGTTAGTCAAAAGAAATTTATTCTGCATTTTTTTTCTGAAGGTCGTTGGTGAATTAATGTCTCATATGATTTAAAATTTGATATTTATTTATAAATTATAAGTTAGTTACTTTATAATATGTATCTTTAATTATAAATTATTTTAAATTTGATTACATTTTTTATAAAATCATTTGAAATATAATTTAATTACATATATATAAAATCATTTATAAATATATATTGTAATATAATTTTTATGAATAATAGAATAATTATTTTAAAAAACATTAATTTGATGAATTCTTCATTTATTCAAATATGATGAAATACAATCGACAACTATTTGTTAATTGCAACTTTTCATCAACAGTTAAATATGATTAAATTAAATCAATGATTATTATTAAAATAAAATTCCAATATAACGACTCACAATTGTGCAAGTCTCCTTTACATGTAAAATAGATAGATAGATAAAAAAAATATAATGATTCAAAAATATTTAAATATTTTTTTCAAAAAAATTGCATTGAATCAAATCAATAACTATTAGAAAATTAATAAAACAAATCTAATGGTTATCAAACATTTTTTTTATAAAAAAATTGTTAGCCAAATCAATAACTAGTGTGAAATTAAACTCTCCATCTAACTTTCAAAAAATATTCAAGTATGATAGTTATTTATTAATTATTGTCAAATTAGAATTTTGATCACACAAAAACAACTTTCTTAACAAATCAACGACTGTTATCAAGTTAGAATTTTGATTTGTTAGAATTTTGATTTAATGTCTAATAATACTTTAAGCTTCCTTTACATATAATATATACATCATTATTGATTAATTTATTTATAAATAACGGCAAATGAGGCCTTAATTTGTCTATCTTATGTTACTTTTTTTATTTCTTTATGCAATCAATTTATTTAACCAACGAACCTGCAACCATATAGCTAGTCAATTTATTTTATGTTACTTTTTTTATTTCTTTATGCAGTCAATTTGTTTAACCAACGAACCTGCAACCATATGGTGCTTGAATCACTGCGTGTTAGTTATTTGTTGGCACACTAATGGGTTGACATTGCTGTGTTCCACATGAGCCTCTGGTCCCAGATAAAAAGAGATTATTTTATTAGATATCACTGATAAGGTTTGCTTTAAATAATTTGCTTGCATTGGCATATTGTAATAGCATGAAATTGTAGTGATAGTAATACATATGAAAATTTCTGTAAAAAAAAAAAAAAAAAGTAATACATAAAGATAGGAAGGAATAGTACCACCAGATACCTATACAAACAGGGAACAAATGATCTTTCTTGACTTTCTATGATTATTTGTTTTAGGTGGATAATGTGAAATTAAAGGTTATTGAAAGAATTAATTGTAATGTATGCAAATTTAATAAAGTGTAGGTGAGTCAACATACTACCCCAGTCCAGTCCAATACATGAACACAACATATTAAAAATAACAACATAAAATGTTTGAGCCTAGCTGGTGAATTAAGGTTTCCTTACTCAGGGCCTAGCATTTACAAATTTGCCTCAGGGGTGTGAGCACTGTTATCTGAAATTGATCCTACAAATTGAAATTGATCTAACAAACCAAGATGAGCTTGAAGGAGCCAGACATTAGAGAGAAATTCAGGGCCTCTTCTAAGTTGTTGAGCATGCATATCTACTCTACATTGAGCACCAGCATAGCACAAAATCTCAACCCACAATTCTTCAACAAATTCCCACATTTGGAGTCCATTTTCTGCATGAATGAGTTCATTTGCTACATTACAAGCATGAAACATAACAGATGCAGTTTGCATCTTTGAGGCTTTATCATCTCCTGTCGTAGCTATGTCATGTTGAAGTAATATCCTATAAGTTTCAGGTAAATTGTCTTGCTGCGGAACAACATCCTTGCGTTTGAAATATTCCACGGCATCAATGACAGTGTCTTGAAGAGTTAACAACGCTGCTCCTACTGGCAACATGTGACGTTGCTTGAGCAAGAGGTAAAACATATAATCAGACATCTCTTTGCAGTTCTTCCTTGAATCCACTACAGAACTCATCGAGTCCTCGTTAGAGTAATAAAACAGATTTGTAGCAATGTGCCAAGTAATAATGGTTCTATGAAATTCAAGCTCACATGTGAAAATTGAAACATTTTTCCCAAATAAAATATTCCTAAATCCCGGGGCTCCTAAAGGATTTGACTTCAGGCCTTTCGTGGATTTATCCTGCAAGTGTTTAAGGATCATTGTTTCTAAAGGTTTAGAGGTTAAGCAATGGCTAACACTTGGGAGTTCTTCTAACTTGTTCATAGGGAAGAAATTACCCTTTATGTTCAAATTCTTGTTGCAAATCAAATTCAACAAGTTAGACTGTCCCATTACCGAAGAAAAATTATCTTCTTCATTCTTCTTAATGATCACATCCAGCACAAACGTTGGGATTAAAGAAAATGCGGATAGACCTTTAATTGAAATGTAGTAGAATGTCCATCTGGAGAAGGCAACCAATATAAAGGCATGTATTTCCGATATCAATGCTCCAACTAACAAGAAATATGTGATGATGTGATCCTCAAATAGGTGCTCATTTTCACTTAAAATAGGATATGACACAAGCACAGCGATAGTGGTAGTTAGAGTGATCAAGCGTGACACCAAACCCAAGACGCCATAATTTGCAAATGCCTTGGTGTAGAACACATCGTACATTAATTTAAGTTCGAAATTCACCAAGGTAAAATAGTCGGTGAATTCCATTCTTAAATCTTCTAGTACTTCTTCTCTATCTTTAGTAATGTCCCAGGGGTTCATGACTAAATCAACAAAGAGGCTTATAAAGATACAAATGGCTCGAAGAAAAGTCGTTGATTCTCCTATCGGAGTCAAATCTTCTCCCCTATTCTTTCTTTTTTTTGGAAAGACCCGATTGAGAATTCGACCACATAGAGAGCTAGCCCTTGATTCTTGCCATTGCTCGCTCTTCCTAGAAGAATATATTGAACGAAGGAAAGAATCCCTAAGATGCTTGATACTAGCTCGATACAAAGACCATGTCCTTTCCCCATACTTAATAATCCCAATAATTAACATGGGAATGGTAAGATAGGAAAGCCAATCACCTTTCCAAGACAGAATAATTATGTAGAAAGTCAGGGACGTTTGAGACAACAAACCAACAAAGTGCCTTAGCCATAACTCATTGTCTTCTAAAGCATAGGCTGTGATTGTATCAGGACCACCAAGGTGCATTAGAAAAAAAGGAGCCCAAAATGCAAGAAGCTGAGGATTAACATTCTTTGGTTGTTCACCCTTGTTGTAATACTCTCCTAAATTGCTGGAGATGACGCCCATTGCTACAGTTGCCACCTTATCTGCTAGCAAGTAGGCAGACCACACAAGTGCTCGTCTCAACTTACTAGGTTTACGTTTTCTACGGTCACCCAATAGTGTTAATATAATTTGTGAGACAAGGCTGAGCAAAATCAATCCTCGTAGCTCCCATTTGTCCCACCATTCCAACATCGAATCTGGGATCACTTGATCTAGCCTTCTATGTCCTTCTATGGACACATAAGTCACTATGACTGAAATAAGAAATTATACACGACAACCAGCGACCATGGCATGTAGAGATAAACAATAACTTTAGATTACCGAGTAACTTTTTATTTATTATATAAATGTGAATTTGAAAATAAATAATGCATTAAATATGTAAGTTTATACAAATAGACAAATATGTTCACTTTTAATCTTAAAAAGTTGTTTCCTTTTAATTCCTTATATTTAAAAATGTTCAATTCCTTATTTGAAAATGCAAATGGGTTGTCATTTTAGTATCTGATGAAAATATAGTTTGTCATTCATTTTAGTTTAAAATTTTAAAAGTTATGTGATTTACGTGATAATATTTACATATTTTGAACTATAAAAAGATTTTAAGTAATTAGGTTTTGGGATTAAAGTGAATATACATACATAGAAACTTTTAGGGGTCTTTTTTTGTATTTTATTACTTTCAGGGACTAATAAAATGATAATGTCTTGCACTTTGAATAACGAAGTCTGTCATTCTTGAAAAAAAAAATCCCATTTTTTGGAATAGGAACTAGACATGATACATTTTAAAAAATTGTGCCACCAACATGAAACGATTTTTTTTTTTAAACAAAAGGTGAACATTTGTTTATTTTATAGAGACTGTTTACATATTTAAACATGATTAATTTATGAGCATGCAGTTGTGGTTTAGGCAAGGACAAAAAAAAACAAAGAAATTTCAACGGAATGTTTGAGAGTATAAACCTCAAATTAAACAATCAAGAGTTATAGAGAATATGGAAATTTTACATAAACAAGGTAATACATAGCAAGGATTTGTAAATAAGACACAAAAAAAAGACTTGAGAAGTAAAACTTGATTGTTTATTGCAAAACTTACTTGGAAGCAGCAGCATTCCAGTTCCTCACTTCCTGTTTGGGGTATTAATTAAACTTTTGACGTCTGCATAGGGCAAAACGGAAGGAATCGGCTGGAAAAAAGAATTGTGATATAACCAATTGCCAACAATGAATTTTATATAAAGGATAGTGATTCCGGTATCAACCACCATGAAAGTAAGGTATAGACACTAATTTTTTTTTTTCGGGTGGAAGTAAGGTATCTCTACTGATTCGATAGAGCCTTAAAGTAATTAAGGTATTCACATAATGTCAACTATACTACATAAATATGTTACTGATTAATAGCGTTTTAAATGTTTTATTTCACTTGTCTAAATTTTTTTTATTTCGTTTAATAGGTATTTAGTTTTTGTATTTTTAATTAGTGTGGCACTCTTCTTGATAAATTTTAGCGAATAATATAGAAAAAAATCTTCCTTCGTGTGTGTTTACAACAACTGAAATTTTAACATTTCAACTACTTTTTAAGAAAAGAAAAGGTTTTCTTTCTCCCCTCTCCTACCATAACTATAAAATCACTTTTTTTTTTATAATATTTTAGAGCTCGTTTGATGTCTAATATATTTTAGAATAATTATATTTTATTTTGTCGTAATTTGTTGTTTATTACACTAACATGGTATGATAATATTATCATGTCTCTTATACTTAGATCCTATTGATCTAATACATCTGTTATCTTGATTAGAGTAGACAAGATAAGTCTCTCTGTATCTATCTATATATCAATAATAATAATAATAACATTATTATTATTATTATTATTATTATTATTATTATTATATATATATGTGTGTGTTTATAATAATTTTGACACATTTTTTTAAGAAAAGCTGTTACATGAATGCTTCAAAAATAGAACAATGACATCCAAATTTGACAGATAAATTTAAATTATATTATTAAGTAAATATTAAAAACAAAATTATTATTATTTAATTATATTTAAAGATAAATATCTGAAAAATAATGTAACATCCTCAAAAATTATACTTTAGTTTATATTTAATTTATGAAAGTATGATAATAATAGAATACAAACATATAATTTTTTTTTTACGTACACTAGCCAACGGCAAGTCATACGTAAGACTTCTAGGTAATATGAAATACACTTGGCAGAAAATTAATGTAAGGCCAGGAGATAATTTTCCAAAATATTAAATGAATGAATCTTGCTTTATTTAGTATAGTCATATGGATATCGGCAATTGAAGCTCAAATATTTAGCCAACTTACGCGTACCTTAAGCCATAAATGAAAGAATATTTGTTATGATTAACTTAGGATAAAAATGTTCAAGGATAGTTACTTTGTACCAAAATAAAGCCTAACCCGGTTATAACTCAATTAAATCACTTAAAATCCAACTAAATAAACTAGTATAAATAGTCTTGCATTCAGAAATCACTGCACGAAAATCTCAGCTCTCACTCTTTACATTAAGTTCTTTATTTTCTACCACCTTTGGCTGAACCATAGTTTTACCCGTCTTATATACTTCACGTAAAAACTTTCTACTCCAGCATCCACTCTCTACTCAGTTCATCAGACTTATTGGAGGTAGGCTAGGCTTTAATCTCTGATTTAGAATTTGTTATGTGCTTAGTTGGCCAGACTAGTCTTTATTTAAAATGGAAAATCTATGTTTTGAAGGTTATTTTATTATGAGGATATGGTGATTTTAAACCCAGGATAGTTAAGAATTTATAATTAGAATTATTAGCGTTTTGGAAAGTTATACATGATAATTTATGCACGAAACTAGTGAAAGCCGGCCAACCCGAACTTACCATCCTTGCTATAGCCATCCAAGGTATGTACATCCCGGCCAACCCATACTTACCCATCCTTGCTATAGCTATCCAGGTTATGTACATCCCGGCCAACCTGGACTTACCTATCCTTGCTATAGCATCCAGGTTGTGTACATCCCAGCCAACCAGGACTTACCTATCCTTACTATAGCATCCAGGTTGTGTACATCCCAGTCAACCCGCACTTACCCATCCCTGCTATAGCCATCCAGGTTATGTACATCCCGGCCAACCCGAACTCAGATATCATTACTTATATAAACCCCCCTTATGATAAACTTAACCCGCCCAACCCGGACTCCTTATTCACTTTATAAACGTCTTGGACATTAATCATATTTAACCATCCCAGATCCAAACCATTTAGGTTGTAATTCCATGTCATCCCAGACCTACCTTTCCAGGCTATAACCATTCCGGGTATAGTCATCCCGGTCAATCCCGGATACTATTACTTATGACACCCTTCTATGTTAAACAAACCCGGTCCATGTCAATCATACAGGATTGAAACCATTACAATCAGTTTGGCTACACCAACCCGGTCTTTGCTACTACATTAGGTAAATCATATATTAATAAGTAAAAGAGAAAGTATTATGGTTTATTAGTTAAACTACTAACATGAATTTTTGTAACTTGAGGATATTCAATTATTTTGCCCAAGTTGCTAGAATTTTTCTTGGATAAGGTATGTTGTTTTAACCATCCTTTTGGTACGAATGATGAAATGATGGAAATATTTTTCATAAGATTATATGTGAATAATGAATTTTGATGTGAAAATATGATTGATTCGAGTTTCCAAGTCTAGTACGAGATTTGTGAAACCGGATCTATGATACTACATCTATAATAAAGATGTAGAGAGATCAGGTGCTAATACATGGAAATTCATGCATGATTAGCGTAAGACGGCCGCAACATTCCTACATACTGTACATATGTAGAGGCCATGTGCACCTGTGACCATTTCATTTCATGCATTCATACAGTTGCATAATTATTTTATGGATTCATTTGAGTATATTGATGATTTACTAACGTACTAACGTGTTTGATGGTTTAGATTTTGCCTACTAAGAAATTTATTTCTCACTAGATTTATTCCATGTTTCATTTTAGATGGCATCGATCATCCTGTTCCTTGATGCACTGGACATAGCATGGTATATAGATGAAGATAGAAATTGTTACATTATAACTATGCAACCTGTCTTGCGTGCCCATATCTACTTTGGAATTCACTTTCCCGTTTCTGTTTTTAGTGAAGCGTTTAATCCAAACGGCCCCTTCTTACAATTTGCCCCTGTGTATCCGAACCCAGCCACGAATCACATAATCGTGGTTAGCGAAGAGGATGGCACTGGAGAAAATGTTTGAAAAAGAATATGGGTTGCGGATTTTGTAAATAAATAACAGTGTTTGGAGAACTATGATATTATGACGTAATATAGAAATGAAATGTAATGAAATATAATATATATATATATATATATATATATATATATATATATATATATATATATATATATATATATA
>CM023941.1:21309669-21338398 GCA_013407115.1 Glycine latifolia | reverse complement strand
TTCTTTTTATTCTTACCTCAAATACGTTTAAGAAATGTTATAGTACGTTACACACATTAGATTGTTTAATAAATCTAAAGAATTTAACCTTAATAAGAAAATAAATAAATAAATATAATATATAGAAAAATTTTAGGTGATTATAAATAATTATAATTTTTTATAATTTTAAGAAAAGTAAATTTATAAATTAAATATATTTTGTATAATTTAGTTAATTAAAATTATAAAAAAAAATGATTGTCATGGTAAAAGATAAATTAAAATTTAATCTTGTAGAAAATATACGTAAGTTTAATGAAACAGTAGTTTTGTCATTTGAATATAACAATTTATATTATATCCTTTTGTTATCTGATTTGTTATATGGTGCATACCCAATATTTTAGTTATATGGTCATACCAAATATTTGATAAAATTAAAGCTTATTTTCTTATTATTCTATGTTGTTTTTATCCTAGTCTCATCTAATTTATTTTAAATGCCAAACAAGTCCTTAAAGGATAACCTCTCTTTTGTAAAATAATCACATTTACTCATATTATTGGTGTCAATGTCAAGAATGATAGCTAGTAAGAATTTCTATCCTCTTTTTCTCGTATTTTCTTTTAATAAACCCTTTTCTTTCCATCTTATTTTTATTTATATTTTGTCCTTTTATATCTTCTTCTTCATAAGAATCTCTGTATTAGTAATTGTAATTTAATTTTTAAACATTTTTATTTCTGAATTGGCTACCCTTTTGCTTGCAGTAACCAGCATTTGTTCCATCTTGACCAGTGATCCTTCTTGAGATAAATTATAAGGTGATCCAAGACTAGCATGGTTCTCATTAATCTCCATATGACATCCAATTAATCGAGTGTTATTTATCAATTATTTTTGGTAAATTGAAAAATTAAAAACATACTACGTACGTTGAAATTAGGCGAAATCATGGCCAAGTGTTTTTTTTTTCCAACAAAAAACAAAATTGTATCGATAAAGAATAAGGTATCAACAGGACCATGGCTGATACTAGCAACTAAGATTTCCTTTCGAGCAGGAGTAGTTCCAGAAATTTAGGGAAGAGGAAGATAACAAATTAGGATATTTGCTTAGTAATGGTTGGTTAATTACTGACACGTGTCACTAGGCCTCAGAAAAGATATTTTTCTACTTACTGAGCTATTACAATTTAAAGTAACTAAGAGATATTGAATCAACGTGAAACATAATCCCGCAACCGAATAGATGTAGTTCAAATATAATAACCACAACATTGTACATAATTGATATAGCAGGGTACAAAATCTTTAGCATTTCCTACAATTTTTTTTTCCATTTATTCTCTTTAATTAATTTATGTTTCATGCAATTCTTTCCTTTTACATTTCTTCTCAAAAAGCTAAATTCTTTCTAATTTTCATTTCTTCTCTAAACTAATTTTACATTGTCTTGGATTTTAATTCAATTTACATTTCGAAAGTACATTATTTTTTTTTTTGTCATTTTATCTTCATATGCATTTTAATTGAATTTAATTTCAAAACATTTTATTTTACTAATCTTTTGATCTATTAATATTGTAACTTTACTTTTTAATCGGATTTGATTATGTTTACTTGTTTCAAAGAGCATCTTCATTGTCAAAAAAACTATAAACTTACTAGAAAAATACTTCGGTGATATATATTGATCACACATGTCTTTTGAATATAATATGTTATTTTATTTATCATTGAAAACTATTTCTATTACAAAGTCTAAGTATTAAAATGACTATTTTTGAATACAATATTATATGATTATATGAAAATCACATGTGTTTTTGACTGATATCATAATTCCTTTAATTGAAAGTTATACCAATTGCTAGTTTGAATAAAAAGAACTTATAATTGTGATTATGTTATACTAAATAAAATAGATTATTTGTGATTGATAAGAATCAAATCTGAAAATAATGATAAATTACATTTCGATTGGTTGAACAAATTTCCATCATAAACAAATTGGCATGCACTGGTGGGACAATGTTGCCATTTCACAAAATAAACTAGTTTATGAGATTAAAAGTGGTAGAATTGTATCAGCCAATCAAATATTTTGAATAGATTGATAAATTTTAGATCAGTGAGTAACAATAATAATAACAATGGAGAATCGGGCACAATAGGGGTGCAAGTTAGTAGTGTAGCAACTATTGCTCCTATAACATGTGCATCGAATGTAACAAGTCGATGAATGCATCGAACACTACAACCTTGATGTCAATATCGAGTGTGAACTTCTACCCTAGTATTGAGCGTTGGGTGCACTCTTGTTATACCAATCTATTCAAATGCTGATGTAATATATTCATCAAGGTCGGAAAGTATTCCTCCATTTAGTAACATGATGGGGGTAGGGCCTTCATATCAAGGAAACCATGTGACTAATAATGGGACTCTTATCAATATGAGATATCCATGGGGTATGCCTAATTGGAGATCCCAAAGCATAGGGATGGACTTGTTTCAACCATATGGTGGTTTATCTAGACAGAATTCGATTACTTCACAAAGTAGAAATAGAAACCAAATCAAACAAGGTAATGTTTACTAGTATAGGTTAGATCAATTGCAAAATTTAGACAAAAACTTGGATAATTAGACTACGTCAACAGGGATTTCAAACAATATATTAACAACTTGGAGACAACAAATGAATGACAGTAACCATGACATGATAAACATGCCAAAAATTACATTTAATGTTTTTTTTTTCTTTATACATTTGTGTAAGAATGTTCAAACATATGAATGAAATAAAAAAGAAGAAATTTTTTGACATGATATCAAAGCCAGCCTTAGGTTGTTATAGTCCAAAACTCTTCTTTTTGAGCTTTGAAATCTTTGCTTTGAACATGGGTTGTGTCAACAGTGATCCCAACACCAATGAAATCCAACCCCACCAATTCTCTTCTTTTGACCCTCACCAAAATTGTGATTGAGGCTTTCACCAAGGCTTGGGTCTCAACCCTACACTCATCCTCGATCACTAACAATACCATGGCCTCGATTGGTACCAAGATAGATGGCTTTAACTACGTCCTTTGGTCCCAAGTTGTCAAGATGTACATTGAATTGACTACCACATGGCATGTCGTATAGTAGCAATTCCCATTTATAATTATAAAAACATATAATTAAAATAATATAATAAAAAACTTTTACATTTTAATAAACAAGGCTTTAGCCCCTTTAAGTGGCTAATTCTTAAGTCCGACATGACATGCCATGCCACATAGAAAATGTTACTCTAACTAACAAGTCTCATGAGACGTTAATTCCACAAAGGTGTTTGTCCCATTCTTTTCTTTAAAAAAATGCATTAACATCAAACTATCTTGTGTGACTAGCTAGTTTGTTTCTAATCGCCATGTGGCCAACAATTAGGTAGTTCTATTCAGATCGTCTACATGACATTGACATAGCTAGTATATGACTTTGACCACATATATGACAAGAATCTTGTCGCTTGAATTAGCGTGTTAACATGAAAATGGTAAAAATAGTT
Source organism: Glycine latifolia (assembly GCA_013407115.1). Lineage (NCBI taxonomy): Eukaryota > Viridiplantae > Streptophyta > Magnoliopsida > Fabales > Fabaceae > Glycine > Glycine latifolia. The sequence continues at coordinate 21,334,857 of CM023941.1, read as the reverse complement.
GATTTTTTTTTTATAGTTTGGGGGTAATTTGTCTTCCAAATTACCCAATGGAAACACTTTTTGAATTAACTCTTATTTAGGGGAAAGTTGTAAAACTAGTTACAACTTTGTAAACTGAAGTTGTATAAAGATTTGTGACTTCTGTTTACAAAGTCGTAACTACTTTTATGACTTATTCCTAAATGTGAATTGATTCAAAAGATACCCTAATTTAGTAATTTGCAAAAACAATTACCCCTAAATGTTAAAAAAGCCAAAAATAGTCCCATGCCAATAATATATTTATGAACATGCTTATTAGTCAATCCAAAAAAAATCAAATCATACACACTTCTAATTTGTTTGTTGTCTTGAATGCTTGAGTTACATAGAATACCTAGTTTGACTTGCAATTTTGACTTTGACCACCTACATGGCAAAACTTAATTTCACTTCTTTAACTAACATTTTGACTCAATAAATAGTTAAAATAGTCCCACGCCAATAATATATTTAAGAACATGCCTATTACTCAATCAACCCAAAACTAATTCATACACACTCATAATTCACTTCTTGTCTTGATTGTAACATACAAAGATGATTTTACAACCGTCTTTGTAACGAACGTCGTCGAAAGTCTTAACTTTTGACGATAGTTTCAAAATCGTCTTTGTAACAAATGATTCTAAGACAGTTCCCTTGGGGAACCGTCTTAGAACATGTTTTTTTTAAAAAAAAAAAATTAAAATGTGTTTCTAAGACGATATTTTGGAAAAATCGTCTTAGAATGTCTACATTCTAAGACGGTTTTCCAAATAATCGTCTTAGCATTTTAGAATGTGGACATTCTAAGATGATTTTCCTTAGAACCGTCTTACAAGATGTTTTTATTTTATTTTATAAAAAATATGTAAAAATGTGTTTCTAAGACGGTTCTAAGGAAAACCGTCTTAGAAGATGATTTTTAAAAAAAAATGTAAAAATGTATTTCTAAGACGGATTTTCCAAAAAACTGTCTTAGAATGCCCATTCTAAGACGACTTTCCGTAGAACCATCTAAGAAGATTCTTTTTTTTAATAAAATGTGTTTCTAAGAACCACCATAATACAATTTTAAGTACAAATGTTTCCACTTCAGGACATGAGCGATTAACCACACAAATGATATATAGAATGTTCAAAAAGTGATATATGATTAACTACTTAAAAACTTTAGTGATTAATTATATATATTGAAACTGGACTTGTTTTTATCAACCCCCCTCCCCCTCAAACCAACCAGACAAAACAAATTCAGTATAGTAAATTAGTAATAAAGTAATGTTGGACCAAGTTTCAAGGCATACCTATCTTAGGTCTTCTTGAATTAGGAACTTTGGAAGTTTGAAATTCATCTGAGGAAAATGATATGGGAAGTGAGAAATTCCAATTTTTCCTCCAGTAGAAAACCTGGGATCATAAAAATGAAAAGCTTACCAAATAAATACAAGTCATTTCTTTTATAATAATTCACAACAACCTTAGGAGATGACATCTTTTTCAACTCATCTACAAAAAATTATCAAACTGTCAGAGTTATTGAAGCACCATGTACAAATAGACACAATCAAATAAGCATGTGAAGCAAAGAGGAACAATTTTTGGAACCTTCATCAAATAAAGTAATTAATATATTACTTATCAAATAATCAATGCAAGATTTGCTTTCTTTTATGATATTTTTTGGTTTAGACAACAAATAAGGTGATTTCAAGCATAAAGCTAGAATAAACCCAGCCTGTCATTATTCAACCATGCTACAGCCTAACAGCTCATCTTAACTTTAATTAATTTTCGCATCAAATAAATCATGACTCATGAGTATGTATAGAACCAATGGTTTTGATAAGAACATAGAAGATGGAATAGGATAGAAAAGATGAAATAGAAATTTTATATAAGTAAATTGAGATATTTTTATATAACACAGGTTTTCGAAAGTGTGCATCTCCATAATTCAGACTTGTCCTTCTTGGTTTTTCCCTCCTTTCCTAATCTGGTTTACTTCTATTTATACTACATCTAACATCTATTCCTAATAGACACAATTGTTCAGAATGGTTGTGACTCTTCACTAAGGGTCATGTCCCTTTGATTCACATCTCTTGAACTTGCGCCCCTTAGGTGGATTGTGTCTGTTGGGTGATCACCACTCCTTGGGTGGTCCCGAACTGTTGCTTCTCTTACTCGCTACTTGCGGGTGTACACCCTAGTGATGGGTGGCTTACGCTTATCAATACCCCCGCCTAAAAGACTTACCTTGTCCTCAAGGTGATAAGTTGGAAAAACCTTTTGTAATTTAGCCACAGATTCCCAACTATTTTCACTTGTAGGGAGATTCTGTAATTCCTGATCCTCAGATAACATAAGTGGTAAAGGTTGGGATTAGAAAGAATCACCAATGGCCTTCTTGAGGAGAGAGACATGAAAGACTGGATGAATTTTACTGTGAGATGAGAGATCCAATTTGTAAGCAATCGCACCCACCTTGTTTAACACTTAGAAAAGACCATAAAATTGAGGGGAGAGTTTTTCATTAATCTTTTTAGCCAAGGACCTTCTCTTGTAAGGTTGCATTTTCAAGAACACCCAATCACCTACTGCATATTCTATATCCTGACGGCGTTTATTGGTCGTCGCGTGCATGACATCTTGATACTTCAGCAAATTTTCTCGTAGAGCAGCCAATAATTCATCTCGAGCCATTGTGAGTTTGTTGACTTCTTCAAGATGGGAATGAATGGTGGATCCTTTAAGAATGTAAGGGTAATCATGTAGCACATCTTTTAATTCTGATGGAATTGAATCCTTCCAATCTATTTCTGTTTTAATGTGATGATAGTCGATAAGGAACCCTTCTCCCTGTTGTAAATCCTTCAACATAGAATTAAATAAGGCGTCTTTCTTTGATAGTTCTGATTCTCCCTTTAAAATTACTTTTCTACCATCAATCTCGAGGGCCAGGGTTAGTTGTTCAAAGTTGGCTCTAATATCTCCCAGGCTTGCTAACCACTCCATGCCTAAAACCACATCTACCCCTCCTGGGTCGAACAAGAAGAACTGTTGTTGTACTTGTACTTCTTGCACCTTCAGGGGAACTTCTCTGCAAACTCCCTTAAATTTGATTTTGTGGCCATCTCCAACTTCTACCACGTATGCCTGAGTGTCATCCATCTTTAATTGTAATTTTTCCACCAATTCCTTGGAAATGAAGTTGTGGGTGGCGCCGCAATCTATCAATACTATGACTTTGTGATCACCAATATTTCCCCAAACCTTAAAGGATCGTTGAGAAGTGAATCCCACAATACTTATAATGGATAATTGGGGTGTTTCTCTAATCTCTGGTTCGGGTTCCTCTTCGGAGTCTTCCTTCTTCCTTTTCTCTTGAAATTCTGCTTCGGTTAATCATTGAAATCTTCTAGGTTGGTTGCTGTTTTCTAGTTTGTTCACTGATGTACTGCCAGCCGAAGAATTAGATGGCCCATTACCTTTCTCTCCACCTTTTTGAAAAACACCATAAGTAACAGTCTTCGTATAGGACGGACTTTGTAAGAGGTATTGAATTTTGAATTTGAGTTTGAAGTACCATTCGGTCCCACCTTCCAAATTGCTCGATCATCTATGCCTTCTTGACCATGATTGATAAAGTAGGGGGTTCATAGAGTTTAATTTCTGCCCCAATGCCTTCCTTCAATCCGTTCACAAAAATGTCCTTTAAATGTTCTGCACCAACGTCCTTCAGCATGGATGCAAACCTTTCGAATTGCTCAACGTACTCTGCCACCGTTTCTTCTTGTTTAAGTGCCAGGAGGGCAGCAAAAAGGTTGAGAGTAGCTGAAGTTTGAAACCTTTCAAGAATAGCAAGTTTGAAATCTCCCCATCCAATATCAGAATTGCAATTTTCCCACCATTGGAACCAAGATAACGCCTTTCCATCTAGTGCCACCATAACTGCCTGAATTTTCTCTTCTTCTAGTATATCTCTCATTTGAAAGAAGCATTCCAATTTATTTATCCAACTATAAGCATCAGATTCTCCATCATATATGGGGATTTCCACTTTTCTTCAGCGTTCTGTTTTTCCTTCTTCGGTGTGGCCCTTGGGTGTCTCTTTTCCATTGATGGAAACTCCAGAAGTACCCTTTTCTGACTGTTTAGACAAATTTTCCACCATGGCTTCTAGGCACGCAAAATGCGTTTCAAGTTGTTGTCGTTGTGCATCTCGATTTTGTCGGTCCGCCATCAGTATTTCCAAAATTCTCTCCATTGTGTTTGGATTATCAAAATTAGATCGAGTTGTCACCATTGTTGGAAACAAAGCACCCGATCGGTGCTCTGATACCAAATTGATAAAAACAGAGAAGATGAAATAGGATAGAAAAGATGAAATAGAAATTTTATATAAGTAAATTGAGATATTGAGATTGAGATATTTTTATATAACACAGGTTTTCAAGAGCCTGCCTCTCCACAATTCAGACTTGACATTCTTGGTTTTTCCCTCCTTTCCTAATCTAGTTGACTTCTATTTATACTGCATCTAACATCTATTCCTACACAATTGTTCAAAATGATTGTGACTCTTCACCAAGGATCATGTCTCCTTGATTCACATCTCTTGACCTTGCGCCTCTTGGGTGGGTTAAGAATGGTTGTGACTCTTCACCAAGGGTCATGTCCCCTTGATTCACATCCCTTGAACTTGCGCCCCTTGGGTGGATCGTGTCTGTTGGGTGATCACCACTCCTTGGGTGGTCTCGAACTGTTGCTTTTCTTGCTGCTTGCGGGTGTACACCCTAGTGATGGTGGCTTATGCTTATCATTTTCCAGACCTTAATTACAAAAGCATAAAACCAAGAGTCATAGAATAAAAATCTAAATAACACAAAAGAAAAGGGAAAAGAAAACTCCATAATACCTCCTTGGACCTTGATAAATTTGTCATAAGTTTCAAATGCATGACTCTTTACACATTCAGAAAAGTGATCTGCACTAACAATAAACCCATACACATAAAATCAGTAATTGAAGAACCAAGCTTACAGGTACAAAATGGTGGAATGTAATTCATTCTACATGTTGATTAACTGTTGATAATTTAGCAAAAGGAACTACGTCAGTTTCTTCATTCTTCTTTGTTTGCACTGAACTGCTGATCAGCTGTGTTATTTTAGTTGTTTAAAGTTCAGCAACATAGTCTAATGTCAATTGTTTACCTCATTTTATTTTTATCAATTGTGCAAGAAACAAAGGCCATCTCAAATACTTTCTCATTTACACTTCCAGTTTACGTCACTGGTATAACCAAACAAATAATAGTAAGAATATGTGTATAGATGTGCAGGCAACTTCTATCTTTTCAATCAAACAGGTGACATTTTTTCATCTGGGGTCTTCAAAACTCATATGTATACAACTTAACTAAATTTTCAGTATAGTACACCCAAAGAACTGAAAGATGTAGCATGAATTGAAGTTAAACAAAATTCAAGTATTTATTACTTACATGCCATTCTTGGGCTTACAGCATACATTAAAACTGTCATAATATAATAAAATATTGCAATATATCTCACAATTTTCCCTTTGACACCGCAGGTCACCTAAATTTTTTTACAGAGAAAACAAGTTAGAAGGGGTAGAAAAAATTGAAAATAGATTTCTGCATAATTTCTAGCATAGAAATGGCTAAAGCTAATAGGAAAAAAAATTTAAGTGTTGAAAGCTGAAGGTTAAAAAGCTGATCATGAAGGTTACTTAACAAGTTCCAAGATTACGAATCAAGAAATAGCCTTGAAATTGAAGTACCTGGCTAGAGCATAGAGCCTGTGGAAGTTTATCAATGAATTTAGCAGCATTTGCAAGTTCAGATGCAGATCTTATCTCTTCAATTTTTGCTCCCTCCTTTCCAAATGCAATGTTGGATATATAAAAATAAAAAAAAAGCAACGAATTGTCAAACTTTCTTAGCAGTGGAAATACATTAAAAAATGCTACTTACAGAAGTAATTCCTATTGAAATTTCTCGTAAATAATTAATTTGATATTATTATTATTAACTCACTTCATTGACTTGAACACTGAGTAGAATATGAGAAATAATATTATTTTCTAGTTCAAAAACTTAAATAAAAAATTAATACAATTAAAATTAAATGATATAATTACTTAGAATAATTATAATAATTCATAAAATAAGATTAGAAATTGATAATAATTTATTTTAAAGTGACGTAGCAAACTGGAAAAAAAAATCACCATAAAATTTATCACATAAACCCCTAACAAGCTAAATTTTTTAATGGTATAAAAGTTTATTTAGGACACTACGTAAATGTGTCCTACACATATGCGGGTGTGTTCTATCAATAACATTAAGACCTTATTTTCCTTGTGATACGTGTCACTGGCTTTGTCCTTAGGAAAAAGATACCCACACAAGAGAATTAAGAACTTATTAAGATAACATAAGTGACAAATCTGAATGTGTTTTCGGGATGCTTCAAAAATAAAAGATAGCAGATTGTAAGCATGGCCAGTCATATACTGACTCCTGCAATTATATTAGTCCCAAGGTCAGTAGAGCTGGAAAGAGCTAATATGTGCACAGGCTCATGCTTGTAGTCAGTATACTACTTGGCAATCCAGACAAATATGTAAGCATTGATAATACCAATCAACCCACACAAAGCAAAATTGAACCATGCTGAAGGTGTTTGCTCAGTGTAAAGTAACCACCGGGTAGATTGCAAAGTAATTCAATTTAAAAATTACCGCAATTTGAACAGTGAATGGTTGGGCAATCCAGAGAGCATAGAAAAGCAAAATTAAAATATCACAAATGAATATTAGACAAGTGATTAAAGTATCAGTAATATTAGCATATTATAATAATGGATATATACTAGAGTAATTCAATTTGTTTAGAAATAGTATACAAATATAGTCCAGTTATGTTGTAAAGATACAATATTTGATTAGAGTTCAATGTAGAAAGCAAAGGTCCACCTGTTTTTACGAAATCTAATAAGTGGAACCTAGCATCATGCCATCATGTTATTTCATTCCATTCCTTTCCATTAGTCCAAACATAGCCTAGGTAAAGATACAAAACCGAAGTGTAAAAGAAACACTCAAGCTATCATAAGGTCATAGATCTACATCCATCCCCTTGCCATTTTATAATTATTCACCTAGAACAGCCTATGACTACATAGTTATCAACTTAACAGCAGGGGAAAAGAAAAAATATATCATATTTTACAAGTGCAATATTAGGATCCCTAAGACCCTAATGGTGCAAACAAAAATGATACGAAAAGACCAAGATATTTTATTTTAGTTTTGGTGGAAATTAATGGAGACAAATGAACTAACCTTGGCAAGCTCTTCATCCAAACCAGAAGCAATTACCTTTCCCGAGATTAGTTATCCATATAAACTTTGCTCAACATTCTTATTCCCTACAATAATGACCTTTATGCTTCGATAGGCACCAAGCTTTTCCATTATGAACCTAAAAGTTTATTAAGCACAAGGCCAAAGGGAGAAATATTAGTGCGCTCACAGTATCCAGGGAATAAAAAGGTGGAAGCTACACAAGCAAAGACAAAGGATTGAGCTAGTAGATTGTGAACCACATGGCCCCTCAAATATTGAAAATTGCAGAGCCTATATGTTGTGTGATAGGGGGTAGCAAAGAAAGTGAAACAGACACACTACCTGAATGAACCTCACACGAATAGACCTGGAAAAAAGTGGAAAGTTACTTTAATATGTAAGTATGGCTTTAGTGATCAAGAGTGTCACAAATTTCGAGCAAGAAATCTCCAATTTTCTCTTGTTCCTTGAAACAAAAGTAGCAAGCCCAACACATAATTAGATCAAACCAGTCAAAGAATAAAAAAATGTTCAACTATTCATTCAAAGAATCCATTCCAAAACAGGACAGAGGACACGAGAAAAAACCATACATGAGACGTTTTAAAAGTTTCCTTTTTATAATATTGATGTCATTTTTGTGACCTTCTTTGAGTCTCGGTCGCATTCATGTGATCGGAATTTCAAAATGATGTCCTTTTGATGTGGACTCCCAAAACACCATTTTAGCACCTTTTAAATTTGAGTAAGTATTTGACTCCAAATGTTAATATTAACCTTGTCTTTGAAATCTATATTAAATTGTCTTCGATTTGGTATATAGAGCTTTGCGTTTGGGCCAAAGCACGCGAACTTGAGGGATCTCAAAACAACGCCGTGAGGAGCTAAGGGGAGAATTTATAGATAAGTGAGGGGAGTTTATTGTTTGGTTACAGTTTTGTTACCATAATTGGGGGTCAGGGAACCCAATTATGGAGATGTATGCATGTCCCTGTTGTATGTTGATTTTCAAGAAAAACTATGTTTTAAACTAATGAGATATAATATATTTATTATTGATGTATGTTTGTTCCTGTTGGGTGCTCGTTTTCAAGAAAAATTGTGTTTTTAACTTATGGGATGCGATGAATTTGTTATTGATGAATAAAACTGTGAATAATGTTGTTGTTGTAGTGATTGGATTTTTGGGAAAAGTCTTAATTACAAATGAGACTTTGCCCAAAATTTTATAATATGTTTTTCTATTTAATTCTTTATTAAATTTTTAAATGGGCATAAGAGTGTGTTTTATATATTGTAGTCCTCCTCTTTAATTTAGAATTTTCCTAAAATACCAGTCTTGTGGTAATATGGATTGTGAATGAATGAGATGATATTGATGTCGTTGATGATATTGAAATTGAGATGCTATTGATGTGGTTAATGATGTTGAAATGAGATAATGTTGATGTGGTTGATGATGTTGAAATGATATAATATAGTTGATAATATTGAAATGAGATGATATTGATGTTTATGATGATGATATTGAAATGACATAATGTTGATGACATTGAGATGAAATGATGTTAATGTTGTTAGATACAGGGGGAGTATGAAGGAAGATCAAAATATATGCTGAAGATGGATGAGTCTTTTAGCTTTTAACATGTCATTTGATTGAAGGCATTTTTAATTGCTTGATGTAGGAGATAATCATCCTATGATCCTTTGCATTGCATAAACATCACTTGTTGTTTTCCATTCATGATTTTACAAAAGCACATGGTTTGTGAAAAAGGTCTAAGAGTTCATGATTGCATCAAAGGCAAGTGCTCATAATTTCAAGTTTTTGGAAAAACTATTTTGGACTGTATTAATTGATTACCACATATTGGTAATCTATTACTTGAGCCATGAAGAACATTTTAATCGATTACAAGCATTAAGTAATCAATTACTCAATATAAACATAGAACATGACTTGACTGTGATAATCGATTACCACTTATTTGTAATCGATTACTTAGTTCATTTATGAAAAGAAGAATCCCTGTAGTAATCGATTACAGGTCAAAATAATTGATTACTTTGTTCATATATTCTTTCCAGAAAACTAAAGAACATTTTAATTGATTAAATTTGTTTACAATCGATTACATTGACAGTTTTAATCGATTACTTTGACAATTTAATCGATTACATTCAGTTACAACTATTTTTTATAAATAGATGATTGGTTTTCTGAATCTAACAACACATTTGCTCTACAAAGTTTTCAAAGTTTTCAAAAGCCTTCTGGAAGTGAGAAAGGATATTGTGAGTTCTAAAGTTCTTGTCCCACATATTCAAATCTTCATGGTGCATTAAAAGATTTCTTGGGCAAGATTTCAAAGAAGCATTTGGAGAGGAAGTTTTGAAATTTGTTTTTCATTTCAACTCTGATTGGTAAATCATATTCATTCATATTCATTGGATCATCAGGTTGTCTCTCTCCATTAACTTTGCTTCTAAATTCGTTTTAGAATTTTTGGTTGTTTGTAACTATTACAAAGGGTTCTTGAAGCTTTTTCTAGAGTGAGTTTCTCTAGAGGGAAGAGTAGAGAAGGGTTCTCTATGTCTTAATCACTAGGAGTCTAATAGGGTTTTAGATTTCTGTTATTTATCTTGGTTTGATAAAGGGTGATTGTTGTAAAGCTTGTAAGAACTGAATTTTTGTGAATAGTGGAACTCTAATCAAGTTTTGATTAGAAGAACTGCATGTAGCTTCTTTTGTTGAGAGGTGAACCAGTACAAGTCCTTGTGTTGATTACTTTCTTTAATCTCTTCTTGCTATCTTAATCTGTGATTTTTGGTGAATTCTTTATTACTTAACAAGTGAGGTTTTTGTAATTTCTTTCTTGGGCTGAGTGGTTTGATTGAATTGAAGCATTTTTGGTTTAATTTGTGATAAAGATCATATAACTCTGATTTTCTAAAAGATTTTAAAAGGTCAAGTATTAACCAATTCACCCCCCTCTTGGTTATTGTGTGTATTCATATTGTTTTCACATGTTGCTAATGACATTGATGTGAGATAATGTTGATGTTGACAATGTCATTGTATGTTGTGGATATACATGGGGGTGCATGACTGGATATCCCTACAGGGAAGGGTTTACGAATTTTAAGCATCCCTAGAGAGAAAAAGGGATTGTTTAAAATTTTGGTCCTTATCCATGGTCAGTGCATTGATGAACCCATGGTTGTATGCTGTGTATGTACATGAGGGGTGCATGACTTATTGGATATCCTTGCGAGGAAGGGTTTATGAATTTTAAGCATCCCTAGAGAGAAAAAGGGATTGTTTAAAATTTCGGTTCCTATCCACGGTCAGTGTATTGATAGTGCCCATGTTTCATACTTCATAAATGCATGGATGGAAATAGAATGGTGGCAGTAAGTACCGGGGGTACTTGGGGGCATATCAGTCTGTTTGGAACTCCCTTGAGACTTAGGGCTGATCACCATGAGGGGGGGGGGGGGGGAACGACCTGTGCATTACAGGGTGACCTTGACGAGCTATTACATCATTTTCCTAAGAAAGGCTATTTCCATGAGGATGGTACCACATTGCATTCTGAGAGTTGAGTCAGGTGCATGCATCATTCTGAGCATAATTGTTTTAGCTGTGGAAAAAACGGATGGCTAGTTGGTTGAGCATGTGTTGAACTGATTGATCATTGAGAATGGTTGTGGTTGTTATTGTTTTTTCTTTTTAATTATTGTTATCTGGTGCTTGGTGATTTTGTATAATAAACTCACCTTTGCAATTTTGTATCATGTGGTTGGTACCTGTGATGATCACAAACTTTTGTTCGTGGAAGCAAATGAGTAGCAATAGGTGACATTGAAAGGAGATCCTTGTTGTTGGAGCCGCCAAGCCAACGTGATAACACTGGAATTCATTTTGGGAGAGAGTTGTGTTTTGTATTAACTCTTTTTTAGTTGATTCCTTGATTCTCTTTAATCGGGCATGTAAACCTCAAGTTTATATATTTATTATAAGCTAAATTATGTTCTGACATCTGTATGACATGTAATAGTTTAAAATATACATACATATGTATTTATTTATGTACTTGTGCGTTGTTTGATAAGTGTATTATCGTGAAAAAAATTAATCTCATTTTCATAATCAAATTAATAGAGTTTCATTAAAATTTGGAAATTACACGATTAGAGTTAGTGATATCATAGTGACAAGGCAGGTCATTATAGTGCCAACCTCTCTCAAAAGGACCTAGGTATGAGCGCTACACACCCGTAACAGTTAATCACACCACTATCCTGGATGAGGCTTTCAAAACGGAGGTACCCATAAAACTACCTCTGGCACTTCCTCCCAGGTCGAGGTTAGATATAACCAAACATTGCAAATACCGTTGTAGTTATGGTCACAATACTGAAGACTATTGGTCTCTAAAAGATAAAATTGAAGAGCTTATACATGCTGGGTATTTATCCCAGTTTGTGAAAAGGCCTGGTAATCACCCAGCAGGAGCAAGACCTGGGGGACACCAAGAGGATCAACCTGAGAATCATGATGCTGACAGAAGAAGGGACAGAGCAGAAGAAAGGGTAGAGACCACAGGCTACGTAGACCTCATGACCACCTTCGGTCAAGGCCAACTCTCAAGGAGCTTCACAGTCAAGTATTTAATTATCGATGCAGATACCTCTTACTTTGCTTTGATTGGCAAGAAAATGTTGAACGAGCTCGAGGCCATGATCTCCACGCTTCATCTCAAGATGAAGTTTCCAACCTTAACGAGAGAGATCGTGAATGTCAAGGCAGACCAAAAATAGGCGCGACAATGTTATGTTGAGAGCTTGAAAGTGGCATGTATCCTCCAACCAAGGAACCTGCCAAACATCACCCCACTGTGGGTAGTAGCAGTCAAGTCATGAGGGTGGACGAAGGGTCTCCAATCTGAATCCTGACCATCTACCAAGCAAGTCAAGATGGAACATTCGATGTGGATTCACGCGACAACACCGTTGACAAAGGGCCAGAGCCTGTTGAAGAACTCATCAAGCTGTAGCTCGGACCCAAACTTAGCCAGTGTACGCAGCTCAGTAAGGACCTTACCCGCCATGAGCATAGACGCTTAGCTAAGATCCTACATAGGAACATAGACCTATTTGTGTGGCAGCCATTGGACATGCCAGGTATCCACCCCAGCATTATATGCCACAAGTTGGCCATCTATCCCCAGGCTAAGCCAGTGTCACAGAAGAAAAGGAAAATGGGAGAAGAGCGTCACAAGGCTGTCAAGAAGGAGGTGGACAAGCTACTTAAAGCTAACTTCATCAAAGAAATAAGGTACGATACCTGGCTCGCCAATGTCATTATGGTAAAAAAAGTCAATGGCAAATGGCGAATGTGCACCGACTATACTGATCTCAACAAGGCATGTCCCAAGAATGCATACCATTTGCCAAGTATTGACAGATTAGTCGACGACGAGTCCAAGTTCCAAGTACTGAGTTTCTTGAATGCATACTCTAGGTACAACCAGATCAGAATGCACGCCCCAAATGAAGAAAAAAAACATTCATTACTGAGGATGCCAACTTTTGTTACTAGGTCATACCCTTTGGCCCAAAAAATGCAAGTGCCACATATCAACGATTGATGAACCGGATCTTTAAACACCAGATCAGACGAAATGTCAAGGTATACGTAGATGACATGGTCATCAAATCTCAAAGCATAGCCCAGCACATGGTAGACCTAGAAGAGGTGTTCGGAGAAATTTGCAAGTATGTCATGCGCCTCAACCGAGAAAAGTGCACTTTCGGGGTTGGTAGAGGCAAGTTCCTTGGTTTCATGATCACACACCGGGGAATAGAAGCCAACCCCGACAAATACACAACCAAAATAGAGATGTACAACCTTATTAGCATCGAGGAAGTACAAAACCACCCCAGACTAGTGGAACCTCTAAGTGGATGGAGTGTCCAACGTGAAAAGGGAGTGGGGCAGGAGTCATCTTTGAAGGGCTTAGCAATGTCACTTTAGAGCAAGCTCTAAAGCTCAACCTCAAAGCCTCAAACAACCAAGCTGGATATGAGGCACTTATAGCAAGCCTGAAGCTAGCAAAAGAAGTCAGAGCCACAAAGCTATTATGCTACACTAACTAACAGCTTGTCCAAGGACAAGTTTGCCAACAGATATCAAACTAAGTAGACAATACTCCTCCAATATTATCACACTGCAAAAACTCTCATTAATGAGTTTGAGTGCTTTAAGATGTATCACATACCTTGGGAGAGTAACACCAGAGTAGAACTACTTTCTAAGCTAGCCAACACCAAAAAGGCAGGGCACCTCAAGACCATTATCCAAGAAACACTCCAAGCTCCCACCATAGACACCCAATAAGTCATGGCAGACGTAAAGAAGGAACCAGATTGAATGACCCTCTACAAGAATTTCCTAAATTCCAGGGGTTTTGTCCCTGGAGCAGTCAAATTCCTTCTGATGCCATAGATTACTACACCAAATGGAATGAGGCAAGGCCAGATAGCTACTAACGAGACTCTTTTTCGACTTACATATGGCACAAACACCGTGATCCCCATTGAAGTTGGGGAACAGTCCATAAGGAGGTTTTTGTTCCAGGAACAACATAATGAAGAAAACATGAGGGTTGAACTAGATACAAAGGATGAAGTCCAAGAGATGGTCAGAATCAAAGAAGAGGCCACCAAGCTCCAAGCATCAAGAAGATACAACACCACGATTCAACTTCGAACCTTTCAACTTGGTGACCTTATGTCGTGTTTGAAAAGATTCCCGAGCAGGAATGCTTGGGCCCAACTGGGAAAACCCATTCATGGTCGTGGCAAGCCTAGACAACGGAGCATACATGCTGCAAGAACTAGATGGTAAAGCAATTCCAAGAACATGGAACGCTACCAGTCTAAAGTTCTATTTCAATTGACTTATTGCAAGATTGAATGATGTACTTTTTTTCCTACTCAAGTCTTTTGTTCCAAAAGAGAAAAAGTAGGGTTTTGGCTTCAGAGGTTTTAATGAGGCACATCTGGAGAATAAAGGGAATATGTACTTAATTGACATCAACATCAATAGCACCTTTAACCCAAGTTAATTGGGGTCTGTGGTAGATGAACCCAATGATAAATAAAAAATAAGACAAAAGAGAGAGAAAATAAGCTAAAATAAAAGAAGAGTGAAAGAAAGAAGGGAAGAAGGGAAAAAAGAAGAGGAAAAGAACTAAAACAAGGGAACTACTAGAACATAGAACTACTAATAAGTTTAACCCTCCACCAAGCTTATAGCTTTTCTCCACTCCATCCTAAGACATACCGTCCGCCAATCTATATCCCACTCCATTAGGTCTTGTTTCACTACCTTTCCCCAGGTAAGTTTTGGTCGACCTCTATCGCTCTTTGTGTCAAGCTCTTGGTAACAAACTCTTGTTCTTACGGGAGCATCCAGTGGTCATCTCATAACGTGCCCAAACCACCTTAATCTATGCTCCCTCATCTTTTCACATACCAATACCACTGATACCTTTCATCGAATATCCTCATTTCTTATCTTATCCATCTTCGTATATCCACACATCCACCTTAACATCCTCATTTCTGCTACCCCTATTTTATGCTCATGTCTCCTCTGTGCTGGCTAGCATTCTGCTCCATATAGCATTGTCGGTCTTATAGCTGTTCTATAGATTTTTCCTTTTAGCTTAAGGGGAATTTTGCGATCACACAAAAATCCCGATGTACTCAATTGACATCATTGAATAAATTTTATCTCCCTTCAAAGTTTTAATATCGTTATGTCATCTTTACAAAAGGCTGATAAAATCCAAGGTCCACCCTTAGTAAGTCTTGGTCTCCAAAGGCTTGTCAAACCCAAGACCCGCCCTTGGTGAGCCTTGACAAAACCCAAGACAAACGCGTGTCTGGTCGATTCTCCAAAGGCTTGTCAAACCCAAGGTTCACCCTTGGTGAGCCTAAAAAAACCTAGGATGAACGTGCCCTTGGTCCAAAGCTCAATAAACCCAAGGTACACCCTTGGTAAGCCCCTCTGTTGCTAAGTTTCTCCTTTATGGATATTCAAGGTATGTAAGGTCTACCCTTGACAAACTTTTCTATTCCTAATTTTTAGCCCACTTATTTGGAACTACGACAAGTCAAAGGTCCAGGCTCCATAGAGCAAAAAGAGATACCACCAAACCAGTAAGCAAGATTTTTAATCAGGTGGAATTCAAACTACTTCCTCATAAGCATCAGGGGAGAAGCTCCGTAAAGCGAAAAGAAGGGTCACCAAATGATTGATAAAACCTTCATCCAGGTTGAAATCAAACTTGAGATGATCTCGTGTCATCTAAATCATGCAAAGACCTCAAGGTTTTTCTTCTTACATCGCCAAGATCTCATTATCATCAAGGCGACCTATCTTTTCTACCACAAGCAGTGGAGCATCGCATAAACAAAAGGAAACATACAAGACATATAATAGAGAACAACATAGCAAATTTCATCAACAAAGGAAAACATATGCATTAAAGGAAGAATAATTGTCAAAATTATATAGTCGTTTTGACCAAATTCCAATAAAAGAGAAAAACAAAGAAAAACGGACTAAACATTGGCCTCATCGCCCTCCTCCTTGTATGCATCCTCCTCCGAAGCAGCTATCTCCTATTTGTCAAACAGTTCACCATCCTTCACATCCTTGGAAGGGTCATAAAGAACCAAGTCAATATCCTTGCGAAGAACCCGGCCTGCCTAATAGCTTTATAAAAACCCTTCTCATGCTACTCCACGGCCTCCTTCTTGTACACCATCAGCTCCTCTTCAAGCTCCTTGTCGGTCTCCCGCTCCCTTGACTCCCTGAGTTCAAACTCCTTCAGCCTAGTCTATGATTACGCCAACTGGGCCTCAAGTTCACCCACCACCTTGGCAAGCTCATTCTTCTCAGTGGTAAGGCCCTCCACCTTGCCAGCCAAATCCTTCTTCTCCCTTAGCAAGTCCTTACAATGCCCAGCTAGCTTGTCACCATCCAATTGAGTGCACAGTAGCTTGGTAACAACACTTCCAACCTTGGAACGCAACTGGTGGTTGGACCTAGCCACCTCAGCAAAAGCGACAATGGCATTGGCCACCTTGGGATGCTTCACTCTCCAAATAGTTCGAGTAGTCCCTCCATTTGGAAACCTCAACATCTAGGGATGCCACCTTGGTTAGAGCTTCTTGATGTCGTTGACCATTCTCGTTCAGAATCACAAGACTTCTTTGGAGGTTGACCTTGGCAGAGTCGGTTGCACTTTGAACCCTGACTGACTGCATTAAATTCTTGTCAAAAAAATATATCAAGCTAGTTGGAGTTCTCTTCTCTGACTTATACCCTATGCTCCACATCGAGTCTGTATCATACGAGGTATAGACGTGATCAAGAGAGACGATAGTACGAGAAGGATAATAGGGCAATATCGACACCAGCACGAAAAAAGAAGGAACCAGGGGAACTGAAGAAGAAGGTGGTCGAACTTCTGAAGCACTAGTGGCAGCCACACCAGCGCTCGGCAAGGGCACAATAAGAATGGACAAAGGAGCCTCGACCAGGACAACTAAAGAAACCAGTGCAGTAGCCATAGTAGTAGGAAACTCGTTCGAGTTAAAATCGAACAGCTTCTTGGACACACTGTTCAAGGAAACCCAGCCGATCTTTCCTGTCAACTTCATCTAAAAGTATAAGAACATCAACACACTAGGTTGGATGTTGAAGAAAGGGCAAGGGATTTCAAAGGCCCTCACTATAGCCCAAATATTAGGATGAAGCTGAGAAGGGGCCACATTCAAGTGCTCAAGAAAAGCACATTGAAAAAAATTTAAAGGGAGAATTAAACCCAACACCTCAAAGAGGCATCAGTACATGAAAAAGAAGGGCAAACAACCTTGAACCACCCTTAGAAAAGTGAAATCATCACTCTCGCAAGCCTGCACTGCCATCTTGTAGGAATTCTCAGGGTTAGCCAACCTTAGTTGGCGCTCCAGAGTAGAGACACTCACCGCCGAGGTAATAGAGGGGCAATATTTTAAAACATCGCCTCTCACCCATTCATAGCCAACAATGGCAGGGGGAGATGAAGGTGACCCAACACTATGGCTACGTCGCACTCGGGGGGAAACCCTAGCATCCCCACCACCATTCCTTCTCGCTTTGCCAAAAACATAGAGGGGAAGAATTATGGTGACCGGCACAGGTTCCCTAGCCATAGAGGCAGCAAAAGGCCGCACCCTCATACAGAGGAAAGAAGTGCCTTCGCCAACATTGCACGAGTTGACCCTCCTCTTGGAAGAAGAATACTCGCTGTCATAGACTCCACAACAAGTCTCCTCTGAGGAGGAGCCATCGATTAAAATGACTTCCTGGTCTACCAGGGGTTGCTGAATCAAACCCTCGGAGAAACTACCGCCCATACCTAGGGCAGAAAAAAAAATGAAAGACATGACAAAAGGAAGGAGTACCTTAAAGATGAAGAAGAAAATCGGAAGGGGAAAAAAGAAATCGCAAATCGCAAACGAAAGCAAGAAATGTTTTTAGGAGAAGAAGAGATCAGAAGTTCAAAATGGCAATGATCAAAACACCAAATGTCTATTCCATTTAAAGTGGAGATGCTACTCTTCGGTAACTAGCGAGAGGTGAAATGACGCCCCAAGTACCGTGTCTCTAATACGTCCCCATTCCACGATGCAGTCCCACTCACCTAAGTACCGTGTCTCTAGTACGTCCCCATTCCACGAGTGACACGAATGCAAGAGTATCACGTGTGCATTGCACTCGTTTTCAGTAAAAGACAAGCAAAACACTTGCCTTCAATGCGTTCTCCAACAGTCATAAAAGGGAAAGATTGTCCAACACGGACACTCCACTCACCTGACACATTTGACCTCGCTTGTAGAACAAAAACATGTCCTCCCTGGACAATTTAATAGCAGTAGCCCAGACAACACTTGTTTAGGCTAGAGGTCTTGACAAACAAACTTGCAATTCTCGCATCTGTCAATGTTATCACCATCAACACTAACACATTTGTCCACGCACGGGGGCTCGGAAAACTAACTACCCTCTTACTTATCAAGGCTACTACCTTTAACATCGGACAATCTCCCTCAACACAAGACAATGTCTTTCGCTTGTAAGCTAACTAAGAGCTTGAGGGACTTATGTACTGTCTGGGGTCCACAAAATACGTGTGGTAAGTGACGTGGCATCCTAGCATGCACGACAACCCTCCATGCCAGCCTTGGCATAGGAGTACAAATACCTTGCCCTTAGCAGCTAGGCTACTGGGCCAAACAGGTTATCTCTAATTCCCCAATATTTGATTATTGTTGACAATGTTACAAGCTCCTTTATCAAGTGACAAATACTTAATTATCTACAAGCACTGGATTATCTATAATCCATCATATTATCTACAAGCTATAGATTATTTACTAGCAATTATCTATAAGCCACAACTTATCTACTAGCTATTATCTTTAAGCTAGGAATTATCTACAAGGGTTATTACTCAGTGTACAGCCCCTACAAAAAGGACCTGAAGCTCTCATCTCACTCTATAAATACCAGGTTCTATCTCATTCTTTTCATCCCATTCTCCACGAACTCACGTACTTGAGCGTTAGAGTCCTTTGTTTTGCAAGTTCCCCTTCTTGTCCTCTTAACAAAGGGTACTAAGTGTCTGACGTGCGAGATCTATAAGTCCCTCTTGGCCATTTCCATCTTGATGTGTATCAGCTCTGGATTTGGGTAAGTACAATATATATATATATATATATATATATATATATATATATATATATATTATATGAGGTTGATATGTTCCTCAATTTTTTATTTTCTTATCTCTATGAGGATCCAAATCCTATCACCTAAAAAATCATGTTTTTCATCATTGCATTACTCTTTGAAAGGATTTTGTTACCAACTAGTCTTTCAAAAGTTCAATTTATAAGATTTTGTAACAAAAATAGTTCTTAAAATTTATATGTAAAAAGGAATAAATAAGCTTTCAGTCATCATTAAGTGTATGGATTAACTTATATGAGATTATTTAAGCTTAATTAATTAATAATTTCATGTTCAAGTCTGATATACAATTATGTTAAATACTTAGAGAAAAAATTTCACAGTTTATAAAAATTTTACTTAACTTAAGTAGGAGTATGGTCTTAATCTCTCAAAAATAATTTTCTATTTTGTCTCTCATCTATAAAAATGTGTTAGATATTATCATTGTCATTAAAAAAATGTCTTCTTTTGGTTCTTCTTCATTTATAGAAAAGAAGAGAGCCTATGACACATTTTTCCGTACATGAAAGCCAAAAGAAAATAATTTATCCGAGATACTAAAATTAATGAATATTATCCTATTTGGAAGAACTAAATATTTTTAACCCCTTTTTTTAACACTTTAGTCTTTCATAAGAAGAGAAATGCTAAAACATGGGATTCATTTCCTCCGAAAAATCAACCTACCCAGTTAAAACGTGACACCTGTTAAATTCTATAAAAATTAAATATTGATTTAATGTAATGTTTTAGAATGTTTTTCCTTTCCAAATTTACCCTTTGTGCAGGTACACCCAAATCTACGAAACCTTTTTCCAAACGTTTGTGAAGCTACAGGGAGAGAAGAAGGGAAGACACAGGTAGAGTCAAAAGCGCCAACGACGGACGTCGATGGAGCCGAGTGATGAGATCATGACTTGCGTTGACCATTTCAGCATCCGAAGCTCTTCATCGGAAACACTACCTCCGACGTCAATCACCATGACGAGATCCACTAGCTGTCGATTCGCTGCCGCGTTATGCGGCTGACCACAACTTACGTCTCGAAGTTCCAATTGGACGCCACAATTGCAGCCTCCAATAAGAAGAACATGTCGATGTTTCTGGTTTTAAGCGACAACTAGACATTGAACGTTATTTGTTCATTGTTTTGTTCTTCATCTTCTTGTTTGTTCTCGTTGGTACGGGGTTGAAACATGAGACAGAAGTGGGCGACATGAGTGGAGTGGCTCGTGGAGCCTTGTCGTAAGCCAAAGGCAGTCTCGAGGGTGTAGTAAACATGTCTAAGGAAAGGATAGGATTGGAAAGAACACAAATTTTAAAAATGTGGACAGGTGTCACATTTAAAATGGGTAGGTTGAGTTTTCAGAGGAAATTAGTTGGTAACCCGTGCGTTCACATGGGATATACCGATTTGTTGCACTTCACTTCGCTTCAAATTGGAAAACTATTTTTATAATAAGTAAACAAATAAATATTTTAGATTTAATTTGTTCAATCATTACATCAACTCCGTTCAACTCCCCAAATCTTAAAATTGTATCGTCTACATGACTAACCTGCAGAAAGTAAATATGGTCAAACAGGTTATGTATTAGTTGAAAATGTTACAAAGACATTTGAGATTTCCAAATAGCTGTTACCAGGCACCAGACATTGTGGATCAATATCAATAGGCCTGAAACCTTCTTTCAAAGTTGGAACAAAAAAATCCCTTTAAAAGGCATATTTGCGTAGAGGTGAAGCAGCTTCTTTTAAATTTGAGATGTCAATAAGATTATAAGAATTAGGAACATATTTACACAAATTATAGATCATAGTTTATCAAGATCAAATGTTGTCATTTTAATAAGATGGTGGTTATAGGAGCAAACACATTAAAATGATGAAAATGTTAATGTAACAAAAAAATCTATCATACTTGAATAGAAATGCTCGAGCCCACACTTTATAGATATAGGGCCTTAGCAAAACAGGTATTTCCTTAATTTTTTCATTAATAGATAAAATCATATAAATAATATATAACATGCAAAATCATTTTTTCAAATTATAGAGTTAGACCATACTGCCTGTTATTTGAAGCTTTCATAAATTTTGTATAAAGAACCAAAACATCCTCATTGATATGCTTGGAAGCTATAATTTTCAGTCAACAACAGGAACAAATTAAAAGACTGCAAACACATGAAAGGTTGAAAAGAGAACCATTTCCCTTCATCAAGAATAAATTAAGAATTATACCATTGTAGGTTTCCTCCTGAAATTAATCAATAAGTGTCTTATAAATAAAAAAGCTAAAAATCATTTTAAACCAAGAGAAAAACTTAGCAAAAGACACACTGAAGTGAAAATTAGATTTATGTATTGATAGAGAACTTCAAAATCTTAAAAGGTAATTTCACATTACAACCATCATGCTTTGATTTTTATTTTTTATAATAATAGAATTTGGGTGAGACATTTTGTCAAGCACCTCATAAGCAAAACAAATTTCAACAATTTTAAGCATAATTTGTAGTTATGATATAGGAAGAAAAAGCAAGACTAAAAAACACAGCAAAAATTTGAAACATATATCAAAGAACTGTAGACCATCACACCGTAGTTTTTGAGTTGAATTGTAGACTTCATGTACTTCATGAGAAATCTTAATCAAATAATAAATTGAAGAAACATAATAAAATAAAAATGGATAAATGGAATTCAACATGTTTGTGTATCGATGCCCTATTCATAATATTAGTTTGAAAAAGAATCACTTACCCAAAGCACAAGCTTAAAATTCCTAAAATCAAAATATCAAAGTACTTGAATAATATGAAAAACGAAAGATGAAAAGAAAAGGAAAAGATAAAACTTAGAAGAGTAAAAATGAAAGGGAAAAAATCTAAGATTGTTGAACTTATCCACCCACAACACACTACTAGACATTAGAATTCTAAAAATTAAAATAAAAACAAAAAAAAAATTGAAGCTTTGATATTAGAATGACAAAAGTTAAAATGAAAAAAAAAATAGAAGCTTTGAACTCAAAATCACACAATTAAAAATATATAAAAAAAATTTGAGAATTACTTACTCACGGACACACTACTTCACAAAAGTTTTTTATTACTCAAATGAAAAAGATAAAGAAAATTTCACAATAGAATCAAAAAGTGAAATAGGTTACCCACGAAATATTATCAATTTATACAAAATCACTAAATTAAAATGAATTAAAGTTGTCATAAAGAAATACAAATTTCATTCAGGCATTTGATTAGATACATCACTTGCAAACCACAAATAAGATGAACCCAAATTATAAAAGAACACAATATCATTCACAGAGGATCATTTACCTCATCAAAACAAAAACAAAAACACTTGTAAAAAATGAATCACAAAGCAATGATTGTCCATGTTTGTCAAATACCAAACCACATAATTTTTTAAAAAATAAAGCTTGTCATAAGGAAATACAAAATTCTTTAAAGCATTTGATTAAACACATCACTTGCAAACCATAAATGAGACCAACCCAACTAAAAAAAATAAAATATCATTCACAGAGGATCGTTTACCTCATAAAAACAAAAACAAAAAACTTGTAAAGAATGATTCACAGAACAATGACTGTCCATGTTTGTCAAATACCAAATCACAAAATCTTTAAAAAAAATGAATATTGTCATAAAGAAATACAAAGTTCATTTAGGCATTTGATCAAACACAACACTTGCAAACCACAAATGAGACCAACCCTCTTCTCTGAAATATAAGATGGATAGGAAAAAATGAATAAATTAGATTGGATTTGATGTACTAATTTCCAATCTAAGCAACAATTGTAATATATAGCAATCAACTTTCTATTATGAACTAAATAATTTTAGTGGAGCATGACTAATGCATGTCTGATTGAGAACCTATTAGAATTTCAATTCATATAATCACTATAAGATAAAGATATAAGATGGATAGAAAAAATGAAAAAATTATCTTGGAACAAAAATACTAATTTTCAATCTAAGCAAGAATTGTAATATGTAACAAGCAACTTTTAGTTATGAACTTAAATTAAAGAAAAAAACTGAAAACTTTATGCAAAATTAATGTTATGCTAGTAAACTTCCCACTTGTTTAGCTATTTTCTTTCAATTTACTCAAGTAATACCTTCATTTCTCTCCATTTTGTCTTACATCTTGTCTCCACTCTAAACCTTCATCTTTTACTCAATCATCAACTGAATTACTTTTATTCACTTTTGTTTGTGTCAATGCTCAATTTTATAAAGGTCCTGTATCAAATTTCACAATTGAACATTTCATTGATCATTTACCCATTCACCTAAATTTCTACAATAAACATCAGTTTCCATTTACTAACTTTTTTTAAACAAATATAATTGGAATATTGATTATAAATAGGAGTAATATTAACAAAAGATAAGCAATAACAATCAAAGATTGTATGTGAAAAATTTCTATTCTATAAGATAAAAAATTGACAGAATCAAATGAAAAGTTTCCATGTAAAAAGTAGTTTCAAAAGTGTCATAAATTTAAAAGTAAAATGAGAAATAAGGAAACATACCCAAAAATGTCATTTTGACATTTGACCAAATACATAATTTACAACCAATAAATCAGTCTAGAACAAAATCAAATAAATATTTAAAAAATTCTCCAATTCCCATCTATTCTTATAAAGACCCGTTTAGTATCTTTTTGCACAAAATAATTTAACCCATAGGCCATATCAAATAAACCTTTTTAACAAATTTAGTCTATATTCACAATATTAGAGAAATTTTAAAGAAGGAGACAAAAACAAAGAAAGTAATTAGGGCAAACCAAAATCAACCAAGAAAATAGAAACTAAGAAAATTGTCCACCTTTGTTGCTACAAATCACTATATATAATGAAAAAATTATGAAGAAGTTGTAGTGACAGTGGTTGGCAAAGGCATCTTTAGGGAGGGTTGCAATGTTGAACGGTTAACAGAGAAGTAGAAAGATATTTTACTGGTTTATTTTTAGAAGATAGAGAAAATAAATTGAGTGAATGAAGAAGGTAAGAGAAGAGACAAAAATGGTGAGAAGATAGAGAACATCAAAGAAGATGAGCATTCTAGAGTTGAGAAAAGAGAGAATATGATAAGGAAAATATTTGAATATATATAACTCTTAAAAATGTAGTTAAGACAACATATAATTTAGCTGAAAAGATATTTAAAAAACTGCAAGATCTAACATAGTTTATTAATGACAAAATGGATGTGTGTAGCAAAAATAAGAGAAAGAAAGAAAGAAATGAAGTTCAATAATAATTTTTTCTTCTTGTGATAATATACCTCTGTTGAAATCAGACCATAAACAATTGATCCACTTAAGGTTTCATCTTTTGTCATTGATAACCGATGTCGTATCGCTTCAAAACAATTAAACTACGCTAATTCTGTAGCACAGGATTAACCTGGGTTGACTTAGAGACACAATCAATATGATTCTAACTTCAATTCACTAGAAAATAATAGGAAAATTTTTATCGAACAGTTTGCATGTAATAAATGAAAATTGCAAAAACACGTAACAAAATAAAAACTAACAGAATTAATACAAGGTATTCTAAAATAGATTAAAAAGCATCAATCCAATTCACCAAACCAAACAATATGAACTATCATAGTTCTCGGATAATGATTTTGTTATGAAAGTTCATTCAATTTCATTAGAAGCAGTTCAATCGAATTAACCCCTAAATTAATTAAAACTACAAACCTAATTGAAATATCATCCAAATAATCTGTGATTAAAATTCGAAATTAGGAAATGAATCCATAACCTAATCCATTTTCAATCCTAAACACATTCATAATCATGAAAATTGAATAGAGGATTGAAAAAGAAAGTGAACATTCACACAGAATTTAAAA
>CM023941.1:21249519-21309569 GCA_013407115.1 Glycine latifolia | reverse complement strand
TTCATTTTCAATCCTAAACACATTCATAATCATGAAAATTGAATAGAGGATTGAAAAAGAAAGTGAACATTCACACAGAATTTAAAATACCAAACCAGAACTCAAATTCTCCTTGCTTGGGCTTGGATCCTTGGATTGATTGATTGTTTAGCCTTTCATGATCATCATCAATGAAAGCCCCACGAAATGAGTGCAAGAAAATGGAAGAACATAAATGAAAATGAAGAACAGTGAAGAACAATGAAGAACAATTGAGAGAAAATAAAAGAAAGGGTTTTAATTCTAAAAACTTCTAAAAGTCACTACAAAATGTGTTTGTGCTAGAATGAAGTGTGTTCATCCAAATAACTAAAATCACTAAAATATAGTGACTGAGTCAATAGGAAAGGATGAGTCATAATGAAGCACAACTAATCTAACTAATTACTTATTACACCAATTTCGCAGCCCGAAATTCAAGTGCAGTGGTTCTGACTTTCAAGCCTAAAATGACCCTCAAAATGACAGAATTGACCTCAGCTTTTTTTATCTCTAACAAACTTGTAGATCTTTCCTTATCTTTCCAGGGACTACTCATATGCGCCATTTGGAGTTCTGTTGAGCTCTCTAGGTCCTGCACAAGGAATATAGGTCAAGTAAGTAAAAACTCCGAAAATAAGCAACAATTATCAATTAAGCCCACTTGTTTGCCTAAGGCAAAAACTGAATTAGAATGGAAAAATAAAAGTCCAAGAAAAGTCAAATAAGATAAGAAGAATAGAAAAATATTATACTAAAAATACTCAATCAGTCACCCCATTGCAAACCTGCCAATAATTAGACTCAACCAATTGAGGTGAGAACCAACAACATTGAGAAATACGAATGGCCCAAAGGAAAAAATTGTGGAAATCATAACATAAAATGAAAGGAGATCATTGCACTCTAGACAGTTGTCAAGTAAATTAATAAGAGAAAGAAAGAAGTGAAGTTCAATAATAATTTTTTCTTCTTATGATAATATTAAGAAATATGAAGAACCCAAAGTATGAGATTGTAGAAATCATAATTCTAGACAGTTGTCAAGTAAATAAGAGAGGAATTAATATATCACCAGTTGTTTAGAGCCTTTTCGAAAGGACAAATTAAAATAATAATAAGAATTTGTATTTTTGTAACTGGCTAATACGATACCTTGCATACACAGGTAATATCACTGCCTACGCGTTAAAGAGATAATATGTGAGGGGGATGAAAGAAATGATATAATGAGTATTTAAGATTTAAAAGGAAATATTAATTTACTTATCAAAAAGGGAGTGCAATTAGCAAGTTTTAATTTGGAAATATTGGAGTGTGCTTATCGAAAATAGGGTGCAATTAGGAAGTTTTAATTTGGAATATTGGAGTGTACTAATTAAAAAGAGGCTGCAATTAGCAAATTCTAAGTTTTTCCAATGCAACAAAAAAATTGTGGAGGTGTCCAATTATCATTTTGCCCCTATTTTTTGCCAAGTATCATTCATATAAAATGTCCAGTTCTGTAATTATGCTAGTAGTTTGCTTTTATATAGTTATAGTAGATGAGTTTCATGCTTTAGCCTTTCTCTGAATATACAAATATTTTAGAGATTTGGAAGTAAAGCTTGAAATGCGTGGAGTTGGGTTTAGGGTTTAGCTCAATTTGACTTTAAAAATGATTTTGTTCAAAGCTTGTTTCAAGTTTAATATGAGTTTTTATTTTTTATTTTTTTATTTGAAATCAATTTGATTTAAACTTGTGAGCAATGTTATAAAACCTGGTTCAGTCATTGACCTGGTCGAGGTAGTGGGTCAGTGGTCCAATCGGTGGGTCAGTAATTGGTCCGGTTTGACCCATTTTATATTATATATAATATAACTAACATTATTTGACTAAAAAAAGTATATTAAAAAATTCAAAATAACAATTGAAGTATTAAAGTTGATAACACAAGTAAAGTGTATTAATAATAAAAGAGAGTGTAAATTAAAACACAAGTTCAGTTTTTTTAAAAACAAATCAGCCAAAAGGAGTACAAGAAGCAATAAAGGGAGTGCAAGAAGCAAATCAGCCCAAATAAGAAAAATCCTAATCCCCACATATATATAAACATCTCTTTCGCACTCTAGAGTTTCACCTCATTTTCTCGATTGCGCCTCATCTGCATCAGTGCTCTTCGCCTCTTCCGCTTCAATGCTTCCTCTTCCTTTTCTGCTTCCTCTTCCCTCTTCTGCTTCCTCTCTTTCGCTTCCTCTTTCTCTTCAATCAATGCCGCTTTAGTGCTTCACAGTGCGGTCGAAGTTCGGAGGCGAGGCCGACGCGGTGAGTTCCCCCGTAGTGTGGCGGTGGCATAACCCAGTCCGGGTTTTAAAAACCGTTGGGTTGTCGGGTTTCATCAAAACCGGTCGGGTTTAACTGGGTCATCCCGGGTCACTTGCTTGAGCGATCCGAGTGCACTCGACTCGATTATACCACCGGATCCTGGTGGGACTAGTCTGACCAACCGGATCGAATCGAGTTTTATAACTATGCTTGTGAGTAACTCAAATTAGCTTTATTGTTAGATTGATTTAAAACTATAATTATTTTAATTATTTTATTTATTTACTTTGTGAAATAAAATTAATTAAAAAGCTAATTATGTCAATTTACTATTATATATCAATTTAGTAATATTAACATATGTAAAATCAGAGGATGAAATTGAGGGAGAAATGCCGATGGCTAATGGCGTGAAGTGCGGAAACAGCCGAAAAACCTCAACTGTACATCTTTTGCACCAAAAGTAGTACTTAAGGAGTCTTTCTTAACAATTGTTGGTAAAGTTTGTCAGAAGTTGTTATGATCACAAGATTATTCAATTGCATTTTTTTTGCACTGTGATCTCCAATAACCATATTTTTACTGAATTCTCTTGCATTTGCAACAGGCAGAACGCAATCATTATCCTGTTACAACCAAAATTTAAAACCTAACTTTTAACTGTTACAAACAGATTCTAATTAAAGCCTCCTTTTTTTTCTTCCAAGGCCAAATGTCCCATCCTTCATTCTCTAATAAAAAAATTATAAGAAGTTGTTTTCAAAATATATTCCACAAAGATTTTGCAGATAGCACGTTAGCCAATATATCTACCTACGAACAGTAGAGAATGTTTCATTTTCTTGAAATTGCTGTGTTTCTTTAGAAATTGGGCACTTGTAGAGTGGACCAGTTTCTCTAAATTATTCATCAGTCTAAATCAAACTAAGATAGGATACGTTCTTTTCAAAGTTAATATTGTAAATTTCTTAAAATATATTTCATATCCTCTTTCCTTGATCTCAAAATAATTGATAGTTCCACCTAAATAAATTCTCGCTCGTGGATTAATGGTCAAATAATTTGAAACTATATATAAATACATTTAAGCAAGAAACAACGGAATTAGTGGATGATAATAGTATAATACATTGAGTCTTGTCAGTTGATAACTACTACTGGCGCGTTGTGCGTAATTAATCCCAGCTTGTGTATAAGATATTGTTTTCGGGACTTTATAGTTTACGCATGCATCTCAATCATTTTTATTTAATATTAGAAAAAAAAAAAGCACACTCTCTCCTTAATAAATATAATTGAAGTGTAATACATATTTATCCCACAAAGAAAGAGGATATAATTTTTCAAATAAAAAGAAAAGTAAGTGTAACTAATAGTACTTACTAATTAGTACTCAATACGTTATGAATTACATGAATATTTTAAAATTTAGGTAAAAAAGAATATAAATTAAAAAATTAACATTTTTTTCATTTAAAAATATTTTATTGTTAATATAAAATAAAACAGTTTTAGATATAGAAAACTTTAAAAAAATTAAATTCAAAAAATATTTTTGTTGATAATTTACAAACATTTCATTATTTTTGTCTGTATGCACGCATGTGCATGCGTTTCATAAATAAAAATGTTTCAATTTTCAAGAAAGAAAAAAGGGGCATTAATATTTGCCTTTAATTGCTAAACCTTTGCACATTGACGTCACAGTTATATAGAGAACTTGGGTACTTAACCTGTTTCTAAACCTTTAATTTCATTATTTTGACGTCACATTGACATCACAGAAATTTACTTCTCATCCGATAGATGAGGAATAATTTTAGTGATTACATCACTAGAAAGATTTGTTAGAGTTGTGATTCCAGTATCAATGCATCCACATAATTCACATTCCATCAACTTCTTTCCGAAACTCAATTTCATTTTTGTTGCTAGAGCTTTGTTAATATCTCCATTTTCTTACTAAGTGTCAAAAATGATATTTCAAGTAAAACTTTTCAATGAAGTATTTCAGTACTTTATTTTGAATAAGTTTCAAAATATCTTCTATATATATTTTTACTTTGGCGAGAATTGATAAAAAAAATTTCATCCTCAAAATATCTGATAGTCATTTTTTCATTGATTAAAAATATTTACTCCAATTTTTTGCAACACCCCACATCCTACGGTTACTAGTTCAATGAGTACTGTATATGTTCTCACTCACTTTTCAATAAAAGTCATTTACACTTTTGCAAGTTGCATATTTAAATTCAATTGATTGCTTTCTGATTTTACAATTTCTGTAATTTATCTCTCCGTACAATTGCTTCTCGAAGCTAGCTTTATCCTTTATCGTTTCTAAACCTCATTTTTTCTCCAAACTCAAACTTTCATATTACCAATTGCTTTTCTTATCTTAACTTTACTTTCAATAAATCCCTCGTTTAATTATTATTTTAAATCGTTTTTCCAATGCACTTAATTTAACATGTCTTTTCACGGAATATATATTTTGCATACATGTGAGTCGTTATTTTTTTACTAAAAGATGCATAATTATAATGTTGATTAACATTTGTTTCTGAAGCATGCATGCATTTCAGTACTTATCTTTTAATTAAGATTGTTGCAATATTCAAATAATCATATTTTCTATCTCAAGTCGAAACATAAAAGTCATAATTAGTTCGAACAAAATGAATCTACATCCTTGAGTTCACACTTCTAAATCCCACAAATAAAACACTTTATTTGTTAGTTAGGATCCTTTACGAGAAGTTAACTTAATTTTTTTTATCTGTTGGAACTAATTGCCAAATTTTCACAATATGTTTTTTTAATAAAGAAATCGAGAAAATGAATATATTAACACATAACAAATGCACAACATAAAAGACAATTAGACCTCTCTTTTTTTCTTCAGAATATTGACTTTCGAAGAATATTTTCCAAAAAAAGTGTTAATATTTTAACATTTTGAAAAGTGGTCTTAAAAAAAATATTTTAGAAAAAAATATTAGTAAAATTAGGAGATATAAATACCAATTAATGTCATCCTATATTACGAGAAAGGTTAGGTATGATGGCCCAATAACCCCTAAATTCAAAATAAAATAAATTGTTGTCCCAGTTTTGTAAAAAAATAAAATAGGGACTAGATAATAACTTCTTTAAGTTTAGAAATTGACTATGATCCGCACAATTAATCCCAAAATGTCATTAATGCAAAAAGGCCTTCAGTCAGGTTCTGCACGTTGATTTTTTATTTTTTTATGTTCCTGATTATTTGTAGGCATATTATCTATTGGTTAATTAGCTACCCAGGTCCTGATTTAAAATTTTGAACTAGGATATGATCAAATGTGCAGATAATATATTAGACCATTAATTAGACAATATATTTGAAATAATGAAATTTTTCTTAATGATGTAATCCTTCGGCAATTATTTCGAACAAATCTTTCATAGCATGTGGCTTAAGTTTGATTTTCTTACTTGGATAAGTCAATTTAAACAAAGCTAACTAGCATCACATCATTTGAAAAGAACGTGAACTCGAACAAAGTTCAAAGCTAGCTAGTGACTCTCCAATTGTAGTCTCAAACCAGTGAATTGCAATGCTGTAGGGATCACGCTGAGTGAATTATTAATTATGATTAGGACATGTTAAGAAAATCAATTAAGAAGTTGTTCATTTTCCGTTCTTCGAATATATACTTGTGCTAAAAATTGTCTTTTTGCATGCAATGCTATATGCCGGTAACGTTTACTATAAGTAACCCTATCAAAGGCGCACGTATAGCACAGTTGCATTATAATAAAGTTCTAGTTGCACCTAAATTTGTCTTTGTATGGTTTTTATTTAATCAATAATAAGTTCTATTTAATTAATATAACGACCCCTACCGACATCATTTCTTTATATTGCATGTTTCCTCCCTTTAGAGACGGTAAGATATATATCATATGGACAGTGGTCTATATTTTAACGCGAAAATTGATATAAGGATATTCCTGTAAGAGATACAATATTATATTTGTATATAAACTGTCACTGCAAATAATTTTAAAGAATAATGTTTGTTTTCCAATCTACGTAAAAAAACCAACTTTTAAAATTATAGGGTATCCTCTCGACAAGTCAAGGATTAATTCTTATAGATAGTGAAATTCATTTATTTAGTGTGTGTTTATTATTAATCACAATCAATTTTAACTTCCAAAATTACAGTAAATATCAGAAACAATAAAGAGTTGATTTATCGGCACCGTAAAAAATAAGTGAGGCGCAGTCACCGCACTGCTCAATCAAACACACCCTTAAATAATAAACTTCTCCTATCAATTATTTTTTTATGCATATAGATTTCGATCGAAGAACAAACTTTTAATCCTGTACTTAAAAGATAAAGTTAATTTGTCAATCATATTGGCAAAAAAAATAAAATTATTATTATTATAGTAACAAAGATAGAATAAAATTAGAGGCCCGGCAATTCAGTCTGGGTCTTCCAGTGTCATTAATCTACGACAAAAACGCCCCATAAATCTTCACTATATTTATTTTCATTGTTTGTTTCGTGCAGGGATAATGCCTTAGTGATAACCTCTCAGGGATAACGCCCCATAACTCAAATTGATTTTTAAATCCTCAATAGTCGGATAGAAATTATTGCATACACTCTTCCACCAAAATAGCTAGAAATAAGAGTTGACAAATGTTTAGACATTGATTAAAAAATTAAGAAGAGAAAATTTATTATTAGTGTGTAAAATTATATTATTTATAACTTTTTTTATGTTCTTTTAAGATTTTTAAAATATTTTTTAATTCCTTAATAATGTCATAAGAACATTTAATAGTATAGCCCATAAGAGTTTTAAGAAACATTAAAAACGCAACGAACAATAGGACAGTTTAAGCATCATCTCGGTGCCAAGACAGGGGAATTGTGTTTTAATAAAATAGAGATCGAGCTACTTGATTGTGATGGATAACTATAATGTATGAATCAGGTACATGACTTTTTTTTATTATGTGTAATAAAAGGAGAAAAAATAATTGATGTATTCATTTTAAATAGCTAGCAAGTAGCAAACAAATACAAGTAGTGATATTTTTTAAGTAATTACTTTTATTTCCTAAAATAATAATAATCTTAAATTATTTTACACAGATAAGAAAAAGTAATAAATAGATAAAAGAGAGTAATAACTTTACAACATTATCATTAATTTATTTCTAAATTTTGTAGTTCATTATTAATATATAGAAGATATAAGTGAAAAAAGTAATTAATGTTACATTGAAAAACTAAAATAACAATTATATTGAGATAAAAAAAGTTATCACATCATAGTTGTAATTAGACAGAGAATAAAAGTTAATTTAAATATTATAGACTTCCAAGTTTCTTCAATTTTTATAGGTTTCTATTTTACTTCTAATTACTGATATATTCTTGAGTTGATTAAGTATATCATCACTCTAATTATATTTTTGGTAAAATATATTTTTAGTCCTGAACTTTTAAGGATTTTTGTTTTTTGTCCTTGAACTAAAAGTTAATTCGTCTTTATCCCTAAACTACTTTTTTCTTTGTTTTCTGATCCATGTTGTCAAGTGCTTCTATTAACTAATGGCATGACAATTAATATTTAATTATTTTACAATATTTGTTGAACTTAAAGTTGTCTGGTCTTGGTCCTTAAACTATTTTTTTGTTTCGTTTTTGGTTCTTTCCGTCAAGTGCCTTTGTTAATTGATTACATAATAGTTAGTATTTAACTAGTTTATAGTATTTGTTGGTGGCTGTTTTTTCTTGGGGCTAAGGGAAGATGCTTTGCAAAACATTTGAAATTTGTTTAACAATTTTCTTGGCAGTTAAAATCCTCCTGAAAAATGCTACACAATACAAATGAAACTTGTGTTCTTCCCATAGCAAATCTAGGAACAACTCAACAAATAAAGACAGAGAAAAACAAAAAAAAAATTATAAGCACAAATGCCACATTATGCAAATGGCCTAAAGCATGGGAGAAGAATTATATTTTGGATAAAATATGTTTTTAGTCTTTTGAACTTTTAAGGGATTTTGGTTTTAGTCATTGAACTAAAAGTTAACTGGTCTTGGTCCCTAAACTACTTTTCCGTTTGGTTTTTGGCCCCTGCTGTCAAGTGCTTCTTTTAACTAATGGTATGACAATTAATATTTAATTATTTTAAAATATTTGTTGAACTGAAAGTTATCCAGTCTTGGTCCTTGAACTATATTTTTGTTTTGTTTTTGGTTTTTACTGTCAAGTGCCTTTGTCAACTGATTACATAACAGTTAATATGTAGCTATTTTATAATATATTTTGGCGGCTATTTTTTCTGGGGGCTAAGGGAAGATGCTTTGTAAAACATTTGAAATGTGTTTTAACAATTTTCTTGGCAATTAAAATCCTTCTGAAAGTGCTACACAATACAAATGAAACTTGTGTTCTTCCTATAGCAAATCTAGGAACAACTCAAAAAATAAAGACTCTAATTTTTATAAGCAAAAATGCCATATTATGCAAACTGGCTAAAGCATGGGAGAAGAATTATATTTTGGGTAAAATATGTTTTGGGTCCTTGAACTTTTAAAGTTAACTGGTCTTGGTACCTAAACTACTTTGTCGTTTGGTTTTTGGTCCCTACCGTCAAGTGCTTCTATTAACGACATGACTATTAATTTTAATTATTTTAAAATATCTGTTGAACTTAAAGTTGTCCGGTCTTGTTGGTCCTTAAACTTTTTTTTTTTGCTTCATTTTTGGTTCTTGCCGTCAAGTGCTTTGTTAATTGATTACATAATAATTAACATTTAACTATTTTATAATATTTGTTGGTAGCTGTTTTTTGGGGGGCTAAGGAAAAATGATTTGCAAAACATTTGAAATGTGTTTAACAATTTTCTTGGCAGTTAAATCCTCCTGAAAGTGCTACACAATACAAATGAAACTTGTGTTCTTCCTATAGAAAATCTAAGAACAACTCAACAAATAAATACAAAGAAAAACTCAAATTTTTATAAGCGAAAATGCCACTTTATGCAAACTGCCTAAAGCATGGGAGAATAATCATCATCATCAACCCCTCTCCTATCTCGCTCGTATCAACCTTTCTTCCACTTTTTGTTAGGGGTGTTCGCGGATTGGATTAGATTGGTTTTGAAGAGAAAAATCATCTTATTCAATCATATTAGTTTTGTTAATTTATCATCAAATAATTTTAGTTTAAATTTTTCACTACTACATAAAAGAACTTTAACATCGATTATGGAGGAGTTTCAACATCGATTTAGAATCGATGTTGAAACGATCGTCGTTGAAAGTATGCATTTTCAAAATCGATTTTAAAACAGATGTGAAAATCATTATTTACATAAAACTGATGTAGAAATGTGATCAAAATTGTGTATTCTTAAGCGCTTTCTACATCAATTATGAAAAAACCGATGTTGAAAGTCTTACACAACATTTGGTTTTGGCAAAATTGATGTTGAATGTGCTGTACCACATCAGTTTTTGCCAAAAATAATGTTGAATGTGCCTTTATAACATCGATTTTAGCCAAAACCAATGTGATATAACACATTAACCATCGGTTTCAGATCAACCGATGTTGTTTTTAGCAATTTTTTTTAATATTTTGTTGGTTTTTACAATGAACCAACTTGCAAATCAAAACCAGAACCAACCCAGATAATTTATATAATAAGGGTATTGGTTGATATATATTCAAATTATTATCGAATAAATAGCAGCAAATTATCACAAAACCATGATTAAAGTCATTGAAAAAATAGTGCAATAGTGGATAAATTGCTACAAGTTATGTAACATGATTTATAGTTTAAGTAAAATAATAGATCAAGTTATGTCACAAAAATAATACTCTAAGAGAAATAATTAAAAATAAACCTAAACAAAGAGAAAAAGAAATTCTCACCACTCCAAGAGGTAATTCTCCATGGTAGCTTTAATATCATTGGCTGATAATTTTTGTTTCACATAATGACTTTTCACATTCTCTTAGACTTGCTGCATGTTGAGCATCTATAGCTACAGTCTCTTAGACTGTTGCATGCTTGTGTCTCGCATATGTCTTAATTCCTTTGAGACCTAATACATATTTTTCAGAAAGCCAATGATCCTATACTTGATAAAATATGTACATCAACAATAGGGAAATGAACAGAAAGAACAATGCACTCGCTTAACCATACCAGTTCTCTTAGATGTTAGAGTTGACAAATTTTTGCAATTTTCTCTAAGGCCTACTCCCCCTCTCTCTCAACATCTTCCTGTTTCAGGTTAAAGGAAAAAATCAATCATGAGTCCAACTTTAGAGATCAAGATGTATAAGTAGCTCAATAATATTTTCATACCTTGAACTTATTCTCAAAGTTAGTTAACTGTTAGAACCTCTTATTTTGACTTTCTTCAAGAATTTTCATGACTCTTGAAGAATGTAGTTGAATGTCATCAAAGAAAAAACATTGATTTCATTTTATCTTCTTTTCTTTCTTCTGTAAATTCATATAGAAAAAAATTATCCAAGAACAACCTATACCTAAAGGAGAAAGATTTTTGGACACCCTAATCTATTTTACACATTGAGAGAAAGAAAAAAAAATGTAAGTATGATAGTGATATGATTTGATAGGAAGAGAAAGAGAGATAGTCAAATAGGTCTTACATATATCATTACTCATGTCTATAAATAATTTTGATAATGATAACTAATACAAACTTGAATGATAACTATGCATCTAGGGTAAGAAAAAAAGATAAAAAAGATAGAAGTGAAAGAGCAATCTATTTTTTGGGTCATGTGATCTTCCTATGTAATACAATTGTGTTCAATTTGGGTTTGGGCCTATTTTTTGAGGTTGAACCTCGTTGCAAAGTTACATGAGAAGAGATAGCTTTCAAATCCTAATTTCCATTACGACCTTGTGTCATTTTTGCTGTCTCTGACCTAAGGAAAGGGACTTGGTGAACTACACTCAATACATGGCTACTTATCAAGTAGCTAATCCTAACAATATTATATGATACCTGTTCTGCTCAAGATGAACAGGACATGTCCAACAAGATTGCTGGATAATTAATATGGGATCAGGCTCTCTCTCTGAAGATGCTTATGGTGTTGAAGCACCTCAAGGAAGAAGATCACTACAGAATGAATACACAACATGAGTGGCGTGCAGTGTGTGCTCTGTGTGAATGGAAAAGAGAGAGTCAGAATGTGTGTGTCCCTTTCTCCATGGAAGATACTCTATTTATAGGATACTGACCTGGACCCTGGTGGAGTGGTGGTTGAAGCCCACTTATCTTTGATTAAGATATTCGGATTATCTAAATAAATGATTAGCAGCGGTTGTGATATTTATTATATCTTCTGTTCTTTGATATTTGTTATATCTTCTATCTTTTGATGGTTGAGAAGTTTGAATATTTGAACTTCATAAATGGGCCTATCTTTTATCCGTAACAATACCAATTTATTTAATTTGCAGACTATATGAAATGATGCGACACAAACTTACCGTCACATTCACACTTATCCAATTAGCAATAATTTCCTTAATTGAAGGCACAGATGCCTCTATAGCAGGAATCTTAATATACACGTTGGGGAGATCAACCACTTTTATGAAGCCATTTTGTAGCTTCTATGGTTCCCTCTGTGTCACCAGTGAGCCTAGAAGATACTTCAACATAAAAATACTCATTGTCACCATCTGTTTGATCATAGATTGGTTCAAATAGTTTGTAAGCATCTTTGATATCCGTCACTACAAGTTCCCAATATGCACTTTCAATGTCTTTCCCTGCATGATTGAATAATTTGTTTTTAACTATAAGAGTAGGAAAGGAAATTGCTAGAACAATAGACTAATTTAAGAACAAAAAGAGATTTACTAACATATTCATAAGACCAAAAAACATTTTATTTTTTGTTTTAATATCTTTCTTCTTGTAATTCAGGAAGACAAGGGCCTAAAGCAGAGACAATAGTATATACTTAATGCAGTGAAGAGCGGCCCCTACCATGAAAAATAGGAAATAAGGAGTATAACATTAGTGTAGTTTACTATGCTAAACATATTTTATGATTAACAAAACTACAAATAAATGCATGTTTATTTCAACCTAATTTGGAGAAATGAGCACTTTCTTTTTCCAGCTCCATGAGAGAGCTTTTGAAAAAAAAACATATGTTTCCCATAAGAAAATCTATGCCAAGAATGGGTTAATACACTGATACACACACTATAGAAAAACAAAATATTATGTGTCTACGCCCCATAGTTTATAGCCCACTGTTCGCCACACTGGCTGTTAAGTTTGTAGGAATAAATTTCATAATTAAATAAAAGATATTGATGGTACCTGAACTGATCATTGTAAGCATTCAATGATGAGATAACTTTCTAAAAGATCTGCAATCACATCAACATAGAACATGTTAGAGTAGTAACATCCAGATTATTGATAATGATTCTCGGCAAGTGCACCAATTTGTCATTGTAAGTTACAAAATTTATAAGATCGTCTTCACAGGGACTTGAGCTACTCAGTTAATCCAAATAGAATTTAACAGTTTAATAGTTATGTACATGAATGATAAGCGAAATTTCATTTAATTAAGAAAGTACGAAAAATTACGGAACTTAGTAAATTGACATATATTTATGAGAAAATGGGATTGGATTTCATTATTCTTACCCTTAGTATTCAATTAACTTTTACCATGCATAAATCAATGTCTATCTTTATTGATGCACACTATTTTACCCCGAATCGATCCCTCGCATTCGAGTTCTAAGGATATCTATTGAATATCGACCCCTCGCATATGAAGTGAATACTCCAACATTAATTTCATAATCATGTGCTTTATGCAATCAAAACGTTATGCCCTATTCCTAGCAACTTAACGTAATGAGTAATATCATTTAGTTCAAACCCTAAGGGCATTTTCCAGTCAAGCTTAGGATTTTAATTCATGAAACTAGTGATCAAGTAGAATCAAGCATTAAACACAAAATGAAATTACCAACAAGGAATAGAAAAGATTAATGCATAGATAAATATTAAAAGAGATACATAGGGATAAGAAGATTACATCCAATCCTCAAAGAAGCTAATTACTCATTGTGGAGAGAACCTCCTCAAGGGAAGAATTGATGAAGGGCCCCATCACCGTTTCTTTCCGGCAGAGTCTCCACACTAAATCTCACTTCTCTCACTTTCCTAACCTACCTAATACTATTATTTAAGCTCCTAAACTAAAGAACAAGCTTTAGGACAAGGAAAGAATGAAGAATGGAATGCTTGGCTTCAAAAATTCATTAGCTATTTATAGAAATCTCCCTCATGCTAGCTTCACTCGCCCGGGCGAGTGTTTTGGCCTAAGTTTGCTCGCCTGGGCGAGCTTATCTTTATCTTCTTGAAACTTGGTGCTTGCATGGGCAAGCCAAATACACTGGAATTGGTCGCCTGGGTGAGTTAAAAACTTAGCCCTGAAGAATGCTTTGGGCCTTGATGGATTTTGGGCATGTTTTGCTTGTAACACCTCCCATGTTTGCTTTTTAAGCCCTTCTTGCTTGCTTTGCTTGTTAGGAAGTTTTGGAATTCCTCAAACCTATCAAAATGCAAAATATGATTGGACAAATCTTCCAAAATATGAAAACAACATTCATCAAATGTACTAATTACAAACTAACTAGGTTTTAGGACAATTTCATGGATAAATTTAGTGAAAGCCAAAGATAAGTGCCTTCATTGTAGTCCTATTTTTACTAAGATATGGCACTTATCATTTATTAAAGCAGCATGTTACAACTCATAATAAGTGTTTGAAACATTAATCAATTTTGATTTATGCATTATTAGCAATATCTACAAATGGAGAACAATACCCAAAGAAAAGAAAAGAAAACTATTATTACCTCAGGGTTCAACTTGAAGGCAACATTTTCATAATACCTTACAAAGAAGAGAAAATTGTAATGAAAACAAATTCCAAATAATTCCATCAATCATTTGTTAGCATTGGATGGCAGACTTAATTAACATTAGAATCTTATTATATCATGAAAATAGAAATTACTTTGTTCATTTTTTCTATTACATGCTGATTGTCTATAAAAATTTACGTCTATTTTAAGTATTAAGGAAGTAACTTACCAGCTCTCTTTGATTCTACTTGAATTGATTCCCCTTTCACTTTTCCACCCCAAATACCTGAAAGAAAGTAAAAAATCAAGGTTAAATTTTAAAACATAATGTGCTAAACATTCCCAATTGCATTTAGATTGTACATGAAGCCTAAAGATTTCTTTGTGCATCAATCTCATGACTGCATTTGAGACAGAGAGAACTACAGTTTTTAAATAGATATTACTAATAGCAGGAACCTCATAGATTGAACCGGTTTCATAACCACAATGGGAGATTGGTTGGGGTTGTTGTTGGAGTGCAAAAAAGGCTTCTAAGATGTGTTTCATCCTTGGAAGGCTAGTTAATCCCATGCATCCGCAAACTCTGGTCAATCTCTCCATGCACTGAAACAATGTGTTTTAGCTCAGGGAAGAAATCCACAAAGTTGTAGAAACTCTTCTTTAACCTCTGTTTCGGTGGATCTTCAATGACTATGCTATTAATGAATCCTAAAACGATGGCAACATTGTTGTTGTTGTTGTTGTTATTCTTATGGACCACATTGGTTTTAAACTGAGTAGAAGAGACATTGTTGGGGTCGAAGAAACAACATTGTGTTGTTAGAGGTAGAGGCAAGTCTCTTGGGACTTTGAACTAAGACATGGATCTTTGGAGCTCCACAATGGGCCTGGTCCCAGGCTTAGGCTCTGAATCGAGTAAGGGCTTGAGGCCCATGAGCTTAGAAATGAAGTTGGTGGAACAATGCTGTTTGTCGGCATCGTTTTTGGGAAGGATCTCGTGTGGGTGAAGGTGGAGAGTTCCCTTCATGTCTACAATGGATTTGCTCTCGAGAGACAACCTCAGAGCCTCTCTCGAGAACTTCCATGAGGACCATGTGCCTTCCTTGAATTCGAGAATGAGATGTCTGGGGACTCTCGTCTTGGGGGATCTGAACTCGTGACTTCTCTCGACCACGACAGCGTTGAACGTGCCAGTGAGGCGGCGAATTTCTCTGGCTCTAACGAGGCATGTGAAAACTTAAGAGAAATACGGTTAAGTTGGGAGTGTGAAAGAGGGAAATGATGTTGTGTGAATGAAGAGTAGAGAGGTGTCATTACCAGATCTCTAGAGGTTTGCGACATTGCATGGTTGGCCAAAGTCTACTAAAGGTTGGGTTTGGGAAGCGTTTTTTTGGGGTTTTGGAGGTGGAATGAGATTGGTGAGAGTGAGTGTGAAAACAAGAGGGAAAAAGATTGTGTTTTTTTTTTTTTTTTTAATTTGGGAAAACAAGCATCAAACAACATCGATTTTTTTATAACATCAATTTCTATAAAAATTGATGTTAACAAGCATCAAACAACATCAATTTTTATAAAAAAACCGATGTTAACATAGACACACAACATTGATTTTTGAAAAATTGATGTTAACAAACTCAATTTACTTACAAAGTATGTCATTGCGCCTTTTTTTACATTGGTTTTGATAAAATCGATGTTAAAATGGTGATGTTAAATGCATATTTGCTAGTAGTGTTTAATCCAATCTGATCCGATCCAATTTATAACAATTTGGATTGGATTGATTTTTGGTTTTAATCATACTTTTAATTTTTTTTAGAAAATACTAAATAAAATAATAGATATATAATAAAAAATAATTTAAAATATAAAATATTTTTGGTATGACATTATATAACTAATAATAGAATATTTATGCATCTTAACTCAAATAGTTAGTAAAAAAAATCTTTAATTAAATATATTTTTCATAAATAGATATAAGTTATATGATAATTTTAAATATATAAAAAAATAGAAAATAGTGATATTATAGATTTATGAATAAAAATATATACAAATGTATAAGTTTGGTTTGAATCAGTGTCTAAAACCAAATCCAAAATTTGATCCGATCCAACTTAAAATTTCGATTTCCCAATTTATCGTTCCGTTAGATTTTCGACTTTGGTGTTTTGATCCATATTAGATTGGATCGATTTATGAACACCCATACTTTTCATATTCTCCTTGAGTCCTCTTCATCAATTTGCAGATTCAAAGTCGCAAACAACGCAATCGAACCAAATCTTGTATCATTGTTCAGAACAATAGAACAC
The DNA here is from genome assembly GCA_013407115.1 of Glycine latifolia. NCBI lineage: Eukaryota > Viridiplantae > Streptophyta > Magnoliopsida > Fabales > Fabaceae > Glycine > Glycine latifolia. The sequence goes on along the minus strand of CM023941.1, from coordinate 21,292,941 downwards.
AAAACTATCCCCTCGGAACCAAATCTTGCTTAGTTTTTGCTAATATTTCTAACTTTAGGTATAAGATTCTCATAGTTTTATATTGTTATCCAACTCATAGTCCAAACATTTCATTTTAACTATAAAGTGTACACTTTATATGGTTCCAAGTATTTTCTGGGGATTTTTAGCTCCCAGAAAAAAAACTGTCACAAGTATTTTAATATAATTTAAAGTAACTGCCACATCATTAGTTAATAGAGACACTTGATGGTAGGGACTAAAAACAAATGGAAAAAATACTGTAGGGACCAAGATTAGTCAAAATTTAGTTTAGGGACAAAAAACAAAAGCCTTAAAAGTTTAGGGATTAAAAACATATTTTACCCTCATATTTTAATATTTAAATAAGAAAAATGTTTTGAAATGAACCATTCAACATATATTATTTGTATTTTACTCATCATGTTATATAAATTATTAAAAACAAATATGTACAACATATGAAGTAAATTTAAATTGAAGTTAAATAGAAGAAATAAGATATCTAAAGAAGGCATGCCAACATGACAAAGTAAGTAAGGAGGCTTAAAAGGACAAAACATAAAAAATGCAAGGAGGAGAGAGAAGAGAGAAACATAGGGAAACAACGAGTGGAAAAGGGAGGGGCCATGATAGTCTTGAACACAAAAGGAGACTGGTTGGAGTTGGAGAGAGACTCTGAAAAAACTCACAAGTTACTATTTCAAACACTTTCCATAAGATTTTCAGATGTTAGATCTATGGAAGGTTTTTGTCAAGTGGGAACAAGTGTGGAAGGTTTTTATATCTCTAAGAAGAAGTAGGAGTGGAATTAGGTTTAGGTTTGTGCGATTTTGTGAGGTGGAGAATCCATTCTAGCTTGAAAAACTGCTTCACAACATCCTTATAGGAAACATGGAGATTATGGTGAATCTACCAAAATTTGAAAAAAGTAATGAAGTGAGAAAGTTCATCTATGGGGGTAACCACACAAGAGTTTGACTAACGTTTAAGGAGAAAAGGTATGATGATAGAGGGAGAGGACAAGTAGGGGTCAGTAAATCGTATGCTCATGATGTGTCAAAAAGGGGGAGATTCACAAATGTCATGTGGTAAAAAAAGGTGTAGGTGGTTTCAAAATTGATAAGGAAGAAGGGCCGGGGATAGGAAATTACGATGGCAGAATGTAATACTAATTGGTTAAACAAGAGATTGATAGCTATGATTAAGGATGCCAAGCTCCTCCAAAATGTTTGAGAACTATTTTTTGTGGAAGGATAGAAGTCAGTGCAAACAAGACATTTTGGGAATAATCTATTATTGCTAACACTAAATGAAGGAGATGATATGTATGAGATCCTTAAGGGGGAGGAGGAAGGGATGGATGAACTATTTGAGTCTATCGTGGAGTGGATTTCAGATATGCCCATCAACAACAAGATGGTATTGATCAGGCTTAGGGGCTTACCCTTGAATGTATGTAGCTGGGATTGTTTTACACAGGTGGTTAGCACTATGGGGGAATAAATACTCCTTGGTGACAAAATAAGAGATGTATCACGGGCTAATTATGCTAGTGTTAATTAAAACTCCTTCTTTGGATGTGATTCAGAATGTCTAGAAAATGAAGATTAATGAAAGAGCTTTAGTAATCAAGTTGATGGAGGAGACTTAGTCTAATTAAAGAAAGAAATAGTAAGTATAAGAGTTATCATATCCATAGGGACTATGTGAAACATAAAGGAAATCAACAAGCAATTTTTAGATGCATTCGCTATAGCGAGTTGTCAATTTGTTATGAGAAATGTGATAAGTTTCAATTTTTAAAAGAAAGGTTTTGTTGTAGCGAGTTGTCAATTTGCTATGGGGAAACTAAACTGTTTTTTTGTTTTGAAAGAAGATTTTGGAGCGAAAATGGATTCACATATAGAACAGTGTTGCTGAGATGAAATCCATAGAATTCTTGTATGAAATTCATTCTTGATCAATCTCATAGTTTAATGGAACTAAGATCCAAACTATAATGACTAATCCTAATTCCTTAGTGGTTAATCCTTGAGTTCCAAGCCAAATTCCTAATTCTTTAGGTTATTTAGACCTAGAAACTCAAAGCTAGATAAGTGAATCTTTACAAATACAAGTGCTTGATTCATTCTTGACATCAAATACTTACACAATTTCAATTCAGATCTAGGATTTGAACTTGTTTCCACACAATCCAAATTCCTAAAAGTTAAGTTGATCATTTCAAACATGCATCTAAGCATAGAATTGAAATAGGATAACATTAACTATGAGACTTGATTTGAAAATAGAGAATTACATACTTTAATTCCACTTCAATTACTCAATAACTATGATGTTTAGCTCATTTGGATCCTGAAGGATCCAAATAGAACCTCAAGAAAGAGTAACAATGGAGAAAAGTAAAGATAAAAGAGAGAGAAATATTCTATTTTTGAAATTCACAAATGAACAAAAAATTCTTACAAAGGATGTCATAAGTTCTTTATATAGAGTTGAGATTACATTATTTATTTTGTGGTTTAGAGGATTTTCATTGCATTGAAATTACATGTACACACTAAGGACTTCTGTGCTTGATTGTAATTCTTCTAAACCTTGTTCACTGGGGTGAATTGATGACTCGTTGTGGTGAGTTTCTCTTAACTCCATGTCTTCAGCTTTGTAGATTCGTTGTGGCGAAAGCACATCTCGTGGTGCCAAATCTTTGCATGTTCCAATTGATCAAGAGTCTTTTTTCACTATGGTGAAAACACATCTCACTGTGGCGAGATCATATTTGCAACTCCTCATTCTTTGATAATCAAAATCCACTCTGGTAACATCCAAATTTACACAAAAACTATCTTTTTTGAGTTTCAAAAACTATTTTATACAATTTTTTATCAAAACAATAATTATGTACAAAAATTATAAAGAAAAGCTAAGATAATTGTTAGGTTTGGAAGACCATGCATCTTATACACCCTAGATTTTGATGCATAACATAAGTATAAATTATTGATAATCTAATGAGTTATTGACAAGTGGACATGATTATTATTTTAAAGGAATATTGTCTACAACTATAGAGAGTATGCTCTGTTTCAACCTAGCATCCAACATGCTATATTTAGTGAACGTCCACTCTTGTGCATAACAACATAACACGCTATCGTAAGGTAAATTTGTGTGTCCAGTCTCAAGGATTGAGTATCACGAAAAATAGAAGTGCACATGTACTATTTTATTCAAATTCTGTTTGTCTCTATTACGTTTGAATAGATAACATTTGAATTCAAGAAAAGGACAATATAGAAGACTACAAGACCTCCGAGGGATGTCCCATGGATGGTCGCTTTCATAAAGGTAAAAAAGCACATGGCGCTGTCTATACTTCACATAAATCCTTGCCATTCAGAGCTTGACACATCGACAAATTCCTCTATGAGAGACAATGGTCCTTTCAAGATAACGACCCAAATCCCGCAATAGATATCTCACTGAAGTCTATAAAAGGATGTCTCCCTCAATGAAACAACTGACCAAAAAAATGAGAAAAAGAAAGAACAATAGCGCAACAAAAATGTTAGACACAAGGGGAGCTTGAAAAGGATCAAGATGAAGAGGCTCTTTGACTTGACTTTTTCATGCCATTCAATTGAAGGCATATGTAATTTGTTAGTTGTTTAAGAGTTTCTTCCTATGATCCCTTGCATTTCATAAACATCATTCATTGGCATGCATACATGGTTTTTATCAAGTCACATGTCTTGTGAAAAAGCTTAAGGTTTTCATGTTTGCATAAAGAAGCCAAGTACTCATGGTTAAGTTTTGAAAAACCACTTTTTACACTGACTTAATCGATTACCAGAATTTTGTAATCTATTACTTGAGCCATGAAGAACGAAATAATCGATTATAGGCATTATGTAATCGATTATGTTGGGTATAGGGGGAGCTAGAAGAAGATCAAGTCAAAGATGAAGCTTGTGCCTCAGAAGAAAGTTTTAGCTTTTCACATGCCAAGACATTTGTAATTTGTTAAGTGTATGAGAGATTAATCTTATGATTCTTGCATTGCATGAACATAATCATTAACATACATAGATGATTTTACTAAAGCATTAAAGCTATTCATGTTTTCAAAAGAAATTAATTTCTCATGGTTAAGTTTTTGGAAAACAAAATATCACTTCTTTAATCGATTACACAAGGATATAATCGATTAAAGCAGTGATATTTTGAAGTCAAGGAGTGTTAGTTTCACAAAAATCCTTGACTTCAAAATTTCAAAGCATTCATAAGCCTTCTCAAAGTTAGAAAGGATTTTTCTGAGTTAGATAATTCTTGTCCCACTTTTTAAATCTTCATGGTGTATTGAAAGATTTATTGGGCAATGTTTTCAAAGAAGCTTTTGGAGAGAAAGTTCTGAAATTGATTTCTTCATTTCAACTTTGATTGGTAAATCATATTCATTCATATTCATTGGATCATCAGGTTTTCTCTCTCCATCAACTCTTGTTGTAAATTCATTTTTGAATTCTTGGTTGTTTGTAACTATTGCAAAGGGTTCTTGAAACTTTTTCTAGAGTAGGTTTCTCTAGAGGGAAAGAGTAGAGAAGGGTTCTCTATGTCTTGATCACTAGGAGTTTAATAGGGTTTTAGATTTTTGTTCTTTATCTAGGTTTGATAAAGGGTGATTATTGTAAAGCTTGTAAGAATTGAAATTTGATAATAGTGGAACTCTAATCTAGTGTTGATTAGAAGAACTGGATGTAGCTTCTCTTGAGAAGTGAACCAGTATAAATTCTTGTGTTTTTCTCTATTCCTTAATTTCTTCTTGTTATCTTAATCTATGATTCTTGGTGATATCTACATTACTCAACAAGTTCTATTTTAAGTAATTGTTTTCTTGGGCTGAGTGATTTGATTGATTTGAGACATTCTTGTGTTAATTGTGATTAAGATCATTTAACTCTGATTTTCTAAATAATTTTAAAAGGCCAAGTTTAAACCAATTCACCCCCCTTTTGGTTATTGTGTGTATTCCTATTGTTTTCAGATTACACTGTGTAAACAAAGAACAAGTCCTGACTGTGTTAATTGATTACCATTTATCTGTAATCGATTACTAAGCACGTTTTTGAAAAATGAGAATTCCTGTAGTAATCGATTACATGACGGATCAATCAATTACTTTGTTCATGTATCTTTTCCAGAAAGCTCAATAACACTTTAATCGATTAAATGTGTAATTAATCGATTACATAAGTGTAAATAATCGATTACATGGATGATTTAATCCATTACATTCAGTTACAATAGTTTTCTATAAAAAGTTTGTTGGGTCTTTTGATTTTAATAGATCATTACAATTCGAGATTTTCATTGTTTTTCAAAAGGATTCTGAATTGAGAGAGTAACAAAGATCTTGTCTTATAATTCAAGATCTTCATGCATCATTGATAGAATTCTTTTTGGACAAGATTTCAAAGAAGTTTCTAGGAGAGCTTGGTCTGAAACTTACTTTCTTTCAACCTGATTCCAGATTGGTAAACACATGCATTTTCATTCTTTGGATCATAATGTTGTATCTCTCCTTTAAACTCTGGGTGTAATTCATTTTTATATTTCAGCTTGTTAGTTGTTATTACAAAAAGGTTCTTTAAGCTTGTCTAGAGTAGGGTTCTCTAGAGGGAAAAGTAGAGAAGAGTTTCTCTATGTCTTGATCATTAGAAGTCTAGAGGGTGTTTAGATTTCAGTTCTTTATCTAGGGTTGATAAAGGGTGATCTTTTGTAAGCTTGTAAAGAACAAATTTTTGTTGATAGAGGAACTTTAGCTAAGGTTTGGTTAGAAGAAACTGGATGTAGCTTCTCTTGTTGAGGAGTGAACCAGTATAGTTCTTTTTGTTCTCTTAATCTCATCTTGCTGACATTGATTGCTAATCTTTTGGTTAATCTTTTCAAGATCAACAGATAAACATTTTCTGCTCTTGTTTTCTGTGAAAGGTGAAACTTGATTAATTGAAATTTTCTTTTCTAAAAGGGTGTCCTTGTAATATGATCCTAAATCCGTTGCTTGTTTTAAAAGAATTTTGAAAGACCTTGTTTTAACCAATTCACCCCCTCTTGGTTAATTGTGTGTGTTCATATTATTTTCAATTGGTATTAAAAGCAGGTTCTTGAGTGTTATTCAAGATCACTATCTTTTTTAAAAAGAAAATGAATACCACACAAATTACCTTCAAGGAGGGTGCCTCCATCAATCATCCTTCGATGTTTAAAGGAGAGCATTTCAATTTTTGGAATAATAGAATGCAAATATTCATTCAATCAAATGACCCGGTGCATGGAATGCAATAGAAAATATCCTTTGATTCCTATCAAAAATGTTGGTAATGATATGATATCCAAAGAGTGGGATGAGATGATAGATGCAGAAAATAGAGTTGCTCAATATGATTTTAAAGCTACGAACATGATTACTTCTGCACTTTCTTCTGACGAATTCTTTAGAACTGTTAGGTGTTTTTGCAAAGGAGATGTGAGAGATGTTGGAAGTCACTCATGAAGGGATAGATGAAGTTAGAAGATCAAGGAAGCATGCCTTGATTCATGAGTATGAAATGTTCAAGATGAACACCACAAAAAACATATCTTAGCTCCAAACAAGATTTACTCACATTGTAAATCATCTTCTTGGTCTTGGGAAGATATTTGATACTAAAGAGTTAAACATCAAAATCTTGAAGTGTCTAACAAGACCATGGCAACCAAAGGTGACATCAATCAAGGAATCAAAAGATCTTTCCAAGAGGTCCATGGCTACACTATTTGGTAAGCTTCTTGAGTATGAATTTGAAATGTCACAACTAACATATGCAGAAGATGAAGATAAGAAACAAAAGAGTATAACCTTGAAAGTTTCATCATCTAATGTGGAAAAAAGAGAAGACTCAAGCAAAGATGAAAGTTATGAACACATGAACCTAATAGTCAAAAAAATTCAGCATGTTCATGAAGAAGAACAAGAACAGGAAGTTGTCAAAGTTCAACAAAAAAAAATGACAACAACAACAACACCAACTTCACCTGCTTCGAATGTAGTAAGCAAGGCCAGATTAAATCTGAATGTCCTATTTTCTTGAAGAAGAAATTAGGTGAAAAGAAGGAAAAGAAAGAAGGAAAGCCAAAGAAAGCCTACATAGCATGGGAAGACAATGCCTCAACAACTTTTGAATCATCAAGTGAGAATGAAGAAACTAATGTATGCTTCCCCTCCACAATTAGTGAAGATGAAGAATTCTCAAGTGTTGAATCAGAGGTAAATCCTGAATTTAATCAAATTGTTGATGCTTTTCATGAAATGCACGAGGAGGCTAAAAAACTTGCAACCTCCAACAATAGGCTGAAAAGTAACCTTAAAGGGCATGTCAACAAACTTACAGCAATGCAATATGAAATTTGTAACTTGAAGGAAGCAAATGAAAAACTTGTTTCAAGCTACAAAGCTAATGAGTGCGTATGTGCCTCTTCTTCTTCAAATGTAGATAAATGCAAGATTTTACAAAAAGAGTTTGATGATTTCAAAAAGAGTCAATCTCAAAAATATATGGTATTGTGAACAGAAAATTCTTACTTAGTTGATTTTTTGAAAAAGCTTTATAGAGGGAAGTGCATGATAAGCGTTTGTCGTGTCGCTTCAAAACAATTAAACTAAGCTAATTTTGTAGCACAGGATTAACCTAGGTCGACTCAAAGACACTATCAATATGGTTCTATCTTCAATTCACTACTAACAGTAAAGGGGATTTTTGTCGAACAGTTTGCAGGCGCAAAGTAAAAATTGCAAAAACACAAACTACGATTAAAGATCAATGTAGAAACTAACAGAATTGATAGCAAGTAATGTAAAACGGATTAAAGAACATCAATCCAATTCACCAAACCAAGCTATTCAAATCATCATCATTCTCAGAAATTTATCCTATTGTGAAAGTTCATTCAATTTCATTAGAAGCAGTTCAATCGAATTAACCCTTAAATTAATTGAAACCACAACCCTAATTGAAATATGATCCAATTAATCTGTGATTTATATTCGAAATTTGGAAATGAATCCATAACCTAATCCGCTTTCAATCCTAAACGCATTCATAATCATGAAAACAAAATAGCAATTGAAGAAGAAAGTGAACATTCACACAGAATTCAAAATACTAAACCAGAACTCAAATTCTTCTTTTGCTTGGGTTGGATCCTTGGATTGATTGATTATTTAGCCTTCCATGATCATCATCAATGAAAGCCCCATGAAATAAGTGCACGAAAATGGAAGAAGGAAAAACGAAAATGAAGAACAATGAAGAACAAGGAAGAATAGTTGAGAGAAAATAAGGGAAAGAGTTTTGATTCTAAAAACTTAAAAAGAGAAATGTAAATCTGTTTTTGCAAAATGAAATGTAAAGTAATAATTCCTCCTAATGTCACTAATATATAGTGACTAAGTCTGAAGAAAAGAATGAGCTATGAACAACCCATCAATTCTAATTATTTATGTTATTTACACCAATAAAAGTCCAACTCGCAGCCCAAAATACAAGTGCAGTGGTTCTGACTTCAAAGCTTAAAATGACCCTCCAAATATGCATGTTTAATGGATTTTAAACTATTTCAAATGGATGTAAAGAGTACTTTTCTATATGTATATATTGAGGAGGAAATCTATGTTGATCAACCTCCTGGCTTTTTTTATTTCAAATATCCAAACCATGTTTTTAAACTAAAGAAAGCTCTTTATGGATTAAAGCAAGCTCCTAGGTCTTGTTATGAAAGATTGAGCAACTTCTTGCTTAGCCAATCATTTCATAAGAGGACAAGTAGACAAAACCTTGTTCATTAAGAAGCATGAAAATGATATCTTATTGGTTCAAGTATATGTTGATGATATAATATTTGGTTCAACTAATCATTCTTTGTGCAAAGAATTTTCTATCTCTATGTAGAATGAGTTTGAAATGTCTATGATGGGAGAATTGACATTCTTTCTTGTACTTCAAGTGAAGCAAATGAAGAATATTGGACATTTCTTAGCCAAACTAAATAGTACCTTGAAGTGGTCAAGAAATTTGACTTGGAGAAAAGCAAAGAAGCTACAACTCCTATGGCAACCTGAACATACCTTGATTCAGATGAAAAAGGCAAGAGGGTTGATGAGTCAAAGTATAGAGTGATGATTGGATCTTTATTGTACTTAACTGCAAGTAGACTAGATATAATGTTAAGTGTGTGCTTATGTGCAAGATATCAAACTAATCCAAAGGAGTCACACCTCATAGCAGTCAAGAGAATCATCAAATACCTTAAATCAATTCCAAAAGTTGGTCTTTGGTATCCCAAAGGTGCATCACTAAATTTAAGCTGAAACTGAATACATAGTAGTTGAAAGTTGTTGTGCACAAAGTTTGTGGCTTAAGCAACAACTCAAAGATTTTGATGTGGAATTAAATGAAATTCCCTTGTTGTGTGACAACATAAGTGCAATAAACCTATCAAAGAATCCATTCATGCACTGAAGGACAAAACACATAGAGATCAGGCATCACTTTCTCAGGGATCACATCCAAAATGGTAACATCAAAATTGAGTTTATTGATACTAACAATCAATTGTTTGATATCTTTACCAAACCCTTATCTAGAGATAGATTCTATGATCTTAGGAACATGCTAGGTATTCTTGATGAATCTAATATATGCTAGCATGCTTATAATGTGTCTGACTACATGATATACCATTTAAATTGGCTATTCATCAAATATGCTTAAAATTCAAAATCCTGACAAAAATCACTGTTCACTCTGCATAATTTTCTTCTTTAATCGATTACCATGTGGTTTAATAGATTATTTGAGGTTTATAGACAAATTTAGAGCCAAAACTTAACTGGAGTAATCTATTACAGTGCGAATTAATCGATTACTTGGCACTTTCAGTGCATTTCAAAATGGATACCTTCCTGAAGTAATTGATTACACTATTGAATTAATCAATTACTTGTTGTTTAAATTCAATCCAGAAACAGAAACTCTCTAGAATAATTGATTACACTATCGAATTAATCGATTACCTACTACTGAATGCTATTTCTGAAATAGAAACTCTCTGGAGTAATCGATTACCCTGTATTTTAATTGATTACTTAATGATTGAGAACTGGGCTTCTAGGTTAAAACTCCACTGGAGTAATCAATTACACTATCGTATTAATCGATTACGCTTTGTTCATAAACAAACTTTTCCTTGAAATAATTGGTTACCAGGCTTATGTAATCGATTATCTATGGCGTTTCTATAAAAATTGAACAATTTTCAAAAATATAAATTGACATATCTTATCTTAAATTCAAAATTCAAATCTGTGTCAGTATCATTAAAATCTCTTGAAACACTAAATAAGCTATTACAAAGAATTTGAAATTCAAATTCAACCTTCAAAGAACTCTATAAATACAGATTATCAAAGGTGAATCACTTCACACCTGAAATTCTCTTTTTCCTTAAAGCAAGCTTAGCTAATCCCTGTGCTCTGTTTCTCTCTCTCTTAAGGCAAACCTCTGTCCATTTCATTCTTCAACAAAATCTCATCATGTCTCACTCAAATTCCCCTAAAAGAACCAAAACCAGCAAGAGGAAACTATATTCAGTTCAATGCTACCAAGCTAGTCATGCCACCTAAATACTTAGAGCTTGACTGGTTTATCATTGAGAGATTTCAATTCCCTACTATGCTGGAGGCTCAAGGATTGAAGAAATTCCTTGAATTGAAGGATACATTCTACCCTGAGTTGGCGAAAGTGTTCTACACTTGTGCCAAAGCTAGCATGGATGGGGTTCTCTGTTCCCAAGTGAATGGAGTTGCAATGGTGATTGATGAAGAAGTTTGGAGTGTTGTGGCTGGCCTTTCCTGTGAAGGCGTGAGAAGGTTTGATGAAGAGATAGGTTGATACAAAAAGATTGACAGATACAGAGGTATGTTGTTGGATCCTCAAGTTAGATTGAAGACAAGATTAGGTGTTGGAAATATGACAGGGGAGGATAGGTTGCTGCACTATATCATCACCTATGTCCTCACCCCTAGGTCCACTAATCATGCACAAATCACAGATGATGATTTGCAACCGGTGCATGGCATGAAGACTACAACTCGGATTAACTAGGTTATTGTCATTGTGGAGACTATGCTGAAGTCTGCAAGGTTAATCAACTATCAATTTCCATATGTTGTTTTAATCTCAAGGTTTATAGACCATTTTGGGATTGATGTCTCTAATGAGATTGTGGACAACACCACAAACATCACTAACCTTATCGCTGAAAAGCACCTCAACAAGCTGGGCTTGATAAAGACCCCAAATAGGTTGTTAATGGTTGGAGAACAAGCTCCACAAGAGGGAGCTGATGAAGATGAAGGAGCTGAAGAGGAAGAGGATGTTGAACCTGGTCCTGCTCAACAACAGTGGACACCTTTTGAATCCTGAATGATTCAAAAGATGGATGTTATACTGGCTCTGCATCATGAGCATAGAGTTGAAACAAATTCCTCCATGGAAGAAATTCCTTCTAGGCTAAAGAACATAGAAACTAGGATGGATCTCAAAGATTTTGACAATCTCTAGTTTAGTTGATGTAATTTCCTGCGTGTGGCTATGTAGTTGCTGCTTTCTTATTTTCAGTTGTTATTTTGGTTGCTATCTGATGTTTACATTTTCTTGTACTACACTTAATGGTTAATGAATACAATTTTTTTCTTCTTCCTTGCTTATCTTGTTCTTACTGGTATATTTGTTCTTTGATAAGTCAAAAAGGGGAGAAAATGAACAAAAATGAAACATATATATGATGTGCAAGTGCAATGAAATCCTTATCTGATTTACTCTGAATTCTTAAACTGAATTGTTTATTGCTATAATCTGAACTTAATATCAAATTACCTAAGATAAGGGGAGAAATATGATGAATATACATTGTTTATGCAAAGTATACTTGACACTTTTTCTTGACAAAAAGCTGAATTGATTTCAGATTTCTAGTATAAAGCTTCTAGCATTCATCCCTTAAAAGCACATGAAGGCTAAATATGTTCAATTGAAGTTTGGCATGATCAGAGCTAAAAAGGGGAGATTGTTAGACATAGGGGGAGCTTGAAGATGATCAAGATGAGGAGGCTCTTTGACTTAGACAAGTTTTAACTTTTTACATGCCATTCAATTGAAGACATATGTAATTTGTTAGTTGTTTAAGAGTTTCTTCCTATGATCCCTTGCATTGCATAAACATCATTCATTGGCATGCATACATGGATTTTATCAAGTCACATTTCTTGTGAAAAAGCTTAAAGTTTTCATGTTTGCATAAAGAAGCCAAGTACTCATGGTTAAGTTTTGAAAAACCACTTTTTACATTAACTTAATCGATTACCAGAATTTGGTAATCTATTACTTTAGCAATGAAGAACGAAATAATCGATTACAGGCATTAAGTAATTGATTACATTGTGTAAACACAAAACAAGTCTTGACTGTGTTGATTGATTACCATTTATCCGTAATCGATTACTAAGCACAATTTTGAAAAATGAGAATTCCTGTAGTAATCGATTACATGACGGATTAATCGATTACTTTGTTCATGTATCTTTTCCAGAAAGCTCAATAACACTTTAATTGATTAAATGTGTAATTAATCAATAACATAAGTGTAAATAATCGATTATATGGATGATTTAATCGATTACATTCAGTTACAACAGTTTTCTATAAAAAAGGTGTTGGGTCGTTTGATTTTAATAGATCATTACAATTCGAGATTTTCATTGTTTTTCAAAAGGCTTCTGAATTGAGAGAAAATACACTGAGTAACAAAGCTCTTGTCCTACAATTCAAGATCTTCATGCATCATTAATAGAATTCTTTTTGGACAAGATTTAAAGGAGTTTCTTGGAGAGCTTGGTCTGAAACTTGCTTTCTTTCAACCAGATTCCAGATTGGTAAACACATGCATTTTCATTCTTTGGATCATAATGTTGTATCTCTCCTCTAAACTTTGGGTGTAATTCGTTTTTACATTTCAGCTTGTTAGTTGCTATTACAAAATGGTTCTTTAAGCTTGTCTAGAGTAGGGTTCTCTAGAGGGGAGAGTAGAGAAGGATTTCTCTATGTCTTGATCATTAGAAGTCTAGAGGGTGTTTAGATTTCAGTTCTTTATTTAAGATTGATAAAGGATGATCTTTTGTAAGGTTGTAAATAGCATATTTTTGTTGATAGTGGAAGTCTAGCCAAGGTTTGGTTAGAAGAAACTGGATGTAGCTTCTCTTGTTGAGGAGCGAACCAGTATAGTTCTTGGTGTTCTCTTAATCTCATCTTGCTATCATTGATTGCTAATCTTTTGGTTAATCTTTTCAAGATCAACAGATAAACATTTTCTGCTATTGCTTTCTATGAGTGGTGAATCTTGATTGACTAAAAGTTTCTTTTCTAAAAGGGTGTCCTTGTGATATAATCTTAAATTTGTTGCTTGTATTAAAAGAATTTTTAAAGACCCTGTTTTATCCAATTCACCCCCTCTTTTGGTTAATTGTGTGTGTTCATATTATTTTCAAAAAATACTTGAGGCGAAACTCTGTCTTAAACACTAAAAGTTCTACACTATTATTGTTCTTTGCAAAGCAAAATAGTTTGTATTAATGCTTGATTCTATATTCACTCTCTGAGTGTTAAGATTACTTGTCTTTAATCAAACATTTGTTTGTGAAAGCCAAGAGTGGTTGAGTGTTAAAAACGACTTGGGTTCTTAGATTCAAGGGGAGTCTAAGAAGATACCAGAAGTGGTGTTAAGAATACTTGTAAAGCCAGAAGTGGTGGATTAGGATACTTGGTTGTAATCAGTTATTGATTAGTGGAACCCTTTGCTAGTGAGTAAAGAAGAACTGGACGTAGCTCAGGTTAAGCAAACCGGTATAAACCCAGTGCTTCTACTTCTCTCCATATTGTTTTATCAAATGTTCTTATTACTTTTGAAATTTGTGTTATTGGATAGTTGGATAGAAGACTAAATGATTTGATACAACCACCTTCCAATAATCATCCATTGTAGCGTTTATTTTGCAATTTGTCTATTCATACTTTTGGAATATTTTTCATTGAATTTAACTGATTGCTAATCTCTTTGTTTCCATTACATTACTACTAGAAAGACAATCGAAGTGACAAATTTTATCCTTGTCTTTTTTATCTGTGCTCTATGCCTAACTTTTATAAAAGAAGAAAGTGTTGCCTGTTGTTAGTTGTTTCTGGAATTAGCAAATTGGATTTTGTATCAGAACTTCACAAGCAACTGATGTGAACTGTGAATGTGTTTTGATAGTTAAACCACTGATGAATTCCTTTTAGAATATATCTCAAGTTCCTGAATCCTGTTCAGCTTGCTTATGTGCATGTTTTCTCATACTTCATTTGTCGCAACGTTGAACAGGAATCTAAACAATGTTATCAAATGTTTGATTAAAAGATATATTGGTCTATTTCTATTTTTATAAAGATAATTAAAATTGAGCCTAAGTATTTTGAAGCAATTGTCCCTAATGATCTTTTTTCCCCTCAATTGTCTTTATATCTTATATCTCAGACAGTATCCGCTTTATTGAAGTAGTTTTGTTGGAACCAGATAAACATGTTGCACTGGCATATGCTTATTTCTTCCCACCTTTCCAACCATCATTACTCCATAGAACTAAAGGAGGGGCAATAATTCCAAGTAAACTCCCTCCAAGACGCGCTAGACTTGTTGTTTACAATAAGAAGACAAATGAGACAAGTATATGGATAGTTGAATTATCAAAAGTACATGTTGTAACTCGAGGAGGTCATCACCGTGAAAAAGTAATTTCATCACAGGTTGTCCTTCATTTGTCTGTTAAGTGTTGTTATTTTTCATGTGCTTAAAATGCTTGTCTACCATGTTGATAATAAATTATAATATTTGTTATTTGTATGTATTTTATATATTCCAATTATCTATTTGTAATTTAACTCAATCCCATATGTAGTCCTATTTGTATTTAATTTAATAAAAAGTACTGCTTGCAACTTTTCAAGAAGACAAATTAAGAAGGATGGGGGGTGAACTTCTTATTGCTGCCCGTGAAGATGTTTATGTTCATCCAATTGCCATGTACCCAAGCTCAAAGTTTAAGTAATATGAATCCATTTAGATTAAACATCCATATTGGTATTTAAATATACAATTAGTTTAGTTTTCTAATACTATTAAATACATCAAAATGGTCCCTCCCTATCAAAATTTGATATCGAAGAGTTATGCTCACTTTTTTCTTCTCTTTCTCATGATTGATTATGAAAATAGTTCATTATTCATGACTTGTTTATCGTAAGTTTGGGTGAGAAAAAAGTAACATGCTTGGTCTTGGTGCTACAAGCACAGAGAACACAAGAGAAATATCAAGCTGGTTATACTTTATTACTTCTAGTGAATGTGAAATATGATTGTCTTGTACAGGGTTATGTTAGATTGCCCCTACACTTTTAAGATTTCTGGAGGCACATTTTAATCCACTTTATTTATTTTAGGAGTGGTGAACTGGACGGTCTCGTGGTTTTGGATATGTCACATTTGCTTAGGTGAATTATGCTAAGGTAATTAGTTCCTCTCATCTTTCAAGTGCTCATTTGATCCCCCCTATATCATTTCTATATGCTCCATCGTGATTTTGATGACTTTATGGCTGCTGGAAGTACTATCAAGTGAGCATATTCTTGGTAATAGCCATATATTTTGTTTCTATATTTATTTTGTAGTGCTTTCATATTAAAGGAGGAAATGAGGGCACCAGTCAAAAAAGTTACTAGAATATTTGTAGCCAGGACTCCACAATCAATAACAAAAGCTACTTTCCAAAGGTATATGAGTATGTAGTATCTTCATTACAATAATTCACACTGAGGAGGTGGAGAAAAGATAGATGCATATTTACTTAAACAACGACTTGGTGAAACCAAACGAGGATGAATGCATATTAAGTGAAAATGAGATTGAGAGTAATTTTGATGATACAAATACTTCTTAGGTAATTTATACATTAAAGTTGATTTCAAGTCTTATGTTCATTGTATACATATATATTTTTACATTTGTATGATTGTCCACCTTATCAATCAATGTATATATGACTTTGAATTTGTACTTTATCAATCTTTAAATATGAATTTTGTTATTAGATATATTTACACATTATGAATGTTCACTTTTATTTATAAGTTTGATTATACAATTTAATTAAAAATTATATTTACAGTTGATAATTATTAAGCAGGTCAAAATGCTAAATTAAAAAGGAAAAAATAAAATGTATTTTCCTTTAGTGACCGAATCTGCAACTGAATCGTATTTTTCATTAATTTTAAATTTAAAAATTAAATATTAAATACAAATACAATTAGCTACCGAACTGCATTAATTTTAAATTAATAATTAAATAACGACCAAATTGGCTATCAAAGTATAACAATTAATATATTTTATTATAACGACCGAATGAAAGTTTTTAATTTGATTTTAAAATTAATTATTTAATAGTGACCGAATATTATTTTAATTATTTTTGTTTAAATATTTACTTATTATTAGCGACCGAATTTGCGACTACTTTTTTCGGTTGCAGAATTGGTTCCAGGCAAAATAGAACCAAATCTTCTGCGACGGAATCTTGTTTAGCTGCCACTAAAATTTCGGTGCCTATTTAGCGACCGAATATGAATTCAGTGACAAAGGACTTAGCAACTCCGGTATTTGCGATGCAATTGATTTGGTCGCTAATTTGGTTCTAATTTGGTCTCTAACAGTTTTAGCGACCAAATTTCTCGATCATTAAATCATATTTTTTTGTAGTGTTTAATATCAATTAAATATTGAGACTATTAACATTATTGTTAGTTTTTATCTTGTTATTATCTAAATGATTAAACTACTGTTATTCTCATTTTTTAATATTAGGGCTTGCTATTTTTTTTAAAAATATTTAAAGTTGTTTAGTACCTATACTTGGTTTAGCACTATGAACATTTTTTATATTAGCTATCAATAAAGGTGGATACTTTATATACACTAATAATAATTTTGTAGATAATACTAGTAAGTTCCTTAAATTTCACATAATAAAATTAAAAATGTTTGTGAATTTAAGTAATATTAACGAGTTAGCTATTAGTAAATGTTTTCACATGATTTAGTAAATTTGTCACGTTAGCTATTAATATTTTCCTTTAACTATATTAAAATACAAAAAAAATATTATTATTATTATTATAAGGAAAGAAAAATTTAGTAAATGAATAATTTTTTTTTAATCAATATCAGAAGTATGCTCTATGGTTTCGGTTGTATCTGATCTTCCACATCGAAATACGAATTTTCTCACCACTAGTACTGAAACTTAACTATGAAAAAAATGAATATGTTATGTGGTTGTGGGTTAATCCGATCTTCCACAACAGAAAGGATATTTTCCAATATTATTAATCAATTTGTTTTATAAATATTTTATAACAAGATTTTTTTTTTTTAAATTTAATAAACTTGATAAAAACAAATAATTTTCTTTTCATAGACATTAAATAAATATATGTATCAGTTTCATCATTTCAACAGAAGGAAATGAACAAAATTGAAGATTAAATTATTTGTAAAATGATACGTTACAAATATATACTCGACCAAATCTTACGGTATATTTTCAATTTAAAAATGGAAGTTGGAAGAAGGTTCGATATTCGAGATTTATAGAGTTAGTAACCCAGAGTTGAAAGATGACTTGTTATTGAAATTTATTAGAGTTGTGGTAGCTCAAGGCTAAAAGATGGCTCGATTTTTTAGATTTACATTGAGTTTTAATAGCAAGAGCTAAAACATGGCTCGACTGCTGAGATTTATATACAGTTTTAATAGTTGTGAGCTGAAATATGGCTCGGTTCATATAGGTTATAATAGCTCAGAGCTGAAAGATGACTCGATCCAAATAAACAGTAAGAATTAATTACATTGAAAGTAAAGAGATATGTAAATTGACTATCTTTCCCAAATTTGGGAAAGATTACAAAGTATGAGTTCATACGAATTGCATTTAAATTTATAAGGTCTTCACAAATTATAAATTTGTGTGTACGATGATGTAGGTAAACCTACGAATATCCTTGTGAAAATAATTTAGAAATCATAAACACCTCACTCCTTTTATGTTCTTCTTGTGGTATGTTTTACGTGTCGACATATAAAGATGGATCAGCTTCTGACAGTGATAAACATCTACATTTAGCATAGTGTAGACGGGGTCTAGATATCTGATGATGTAGTTGGATTGATCACCTATTGTAGCTACACCATTGTGGATTTTCTTCCTCCTTTCCCTAGTTATTTCTTTCCGCCTGTTATGGTTACAACACTTGTTGTGTACTCATGCTATTTTGCTCGGTTTTGTTAGAGTTCCTAATGATCCAGCATCGCCACCTCCACCTGAGGATCCTATGGGACAGGCTGTTGATATGAACGATTCACCTACTCCTATGTACCACTTCTTTTCTCCAGTTGAGGATGACCCTTATGTTCCTATAGCCCCTGCGGCTTCTGTACATGTCTTTATGATTATGCCTGTATCATCTCTTTGTTACCCTTATGCTTCAATTTCATATGAGGGGTATGGTCCCCTTATTCCTGGAATGCATTTTCATGACCCATCTCCGTCTCCCATAGCTCTAGAGACTCATGTTCACCCGCCTATTCCAGTACCTTCACCAGATCGTCAGTTGGATATGCCTAAGGGGTGGCTGAGCTTATCACCATCTACAGCTGATACTGTGGGACAGCCTCATTAGAGCCAGGCTTTTGGATGATCTACCTAGATTGAAGCTACTGATGGCTTCTCTTTTTGTGACCTAGATAGATGAGAGGTTTTAGTTGTATAGATACTGCTCTGACATAGGCCCTTTTGTTTTTTGGATGTATATATGAGGGTGGGTAGCTAGGACTTGTGATATATGATATGTATTTAAAATTACTCTTTTGGATGACTGTTTACACTAAGGATGCATGACCAACGGTGTACTTATATGGCAAAAGTTAATATAAAGTTATGTTAAATTATTATAAATGTGTTTTATGAATGATAGTGCATAGTATATGTATATCGTAAGAATAAAAAAAACACCTCTGTTATAAATAAATAAAAATAATGGATAACTCTAGTAGGGTAATTCTAGTCACACATCTTTCACCTATTCAAACTACCAAATATTATTTTACTCTAGCCTCTTTAGGTTGCCATCTTAGAGACTCTCTTTAAGCTAGGAGAATGTAGATTAATAGCTAGGAGAATGTATTTAAGGGGATTTTACAACAAAACAACACTCATGGATTGGATCTTCATTGGGTCTTTGGTTGTACTTCACACCATTTTATTCCTTTCAACATAGAAAGATTATGGAGGATGGAGAGGATATAATTTTCGTTTTTGGACTGTGTAGGTGGTTTCCTACCTTCCCTCACACCTTCTGCAGTTGTCCTTTGACAGTTTTATAGACCCCACAAGTCCAACTAGTCGTTATGACAACTAGGTCTGTTGTTCTCTCTCTTCAAAAGCTTACTTCAAGTATGAAATGCCCCAAGAAAATAGTTGTTGGAAGTGAGGCCCTTAGTGCTGCAAAAACTTCTTGAAGAAGTTGAAAGTGTGCTAACTGTTCTTGACTTGACAAGTCTGAGTTCGTTCTGAAGAACAATTTTAATCAGCTTCTGAAGATAAATCAGAATTGCATTCTGATGTTGCTGGGAAAGGACCTATTTTGATGTAGGTTCCTTTTGATGAAGATAATATGATATGACATTGTAGATAGCCCAACTTCATCAATCCAAACACTTCATCACAACCAATATCATTCTAAAGTAGCATACTTCAACATAGGTAACATGTGAAGGTTGTCATTGTTGTTGTGTTAGTTTTTTGTCCTTAGTTTAGACTTCAGGAAGTCTCCTTAGTCTTCATTTTGATGTTGCACACCAGATCTTCTTAAGGATATTCTTAGTTTTCCACTTGTACATCTTTCAATGCAATTGACATTTACTTTTTGATGAACTCTCATTATGTATGGCAACATATATGGAAAGTGAGATGCTTTCAACCTTAGTCATTTGATGTGTCCTCTGTATGTGTGGCAGTATATGGAAGAATTGATATTGACTTTGAGATGCTCTCTTAGCCATTCTGAAGTTCAGTCTTTAGAGTCAAGATCTTCATCATTCTGATGTAGACCTTGATCCAGTTTCATTCTAATACATAGATATTGCATGATCTTGACTTCAATACATCATTATGAGATAGTCATATTAGAAAGTAGTCTTGATTCTGGTCTATCATCAGGGTATCATTCTGATTTTCTCATTCTCAAAGGTCTCAAGTACACAATGATGATGTTGACTCTGAAACAACTTCATTATGATGTTTTCTGCTCAATATAGCCTTTGATAGATCTTTTGAGTAAGGTCCTCTTGATGTCTTTGCAACATGGTAAGATTGAGATTTTCAGAGGGAAGCAATGACTTCATTAATAGATGTTTTTTTTTCTTCCAAATCTTCTAAAGATTTTCACTTGAAAGCATAGTTGAGACATCCATTCTGAGCTTGTTTTGAACTCATTTGAACATTTGGTATGTTTTGCTCTTTGTACATCTTTCATTTGCACATATGCTGGTTTGCATAGCTTTCCTACATTTGATGTTGTGCTTTGAGATATTTCTCTAACATAGATGGAAAGCCACTGAATTTTCTTCTTATAGGAATACTTTGATGAGATGGCATGACAAACTTGTATTCCAAATATTCCGGTGTGAGCTTGTTGTAGCATGTTATGCTTGCTACTATTTTTTTTTTTATTTCTTCCCATTGAATGGCCAAACTAGATTTTGATGTCTTCATGAAATTTGTAGAGAATTCTATCCTTGACAATTCAAGCATCGGTCTCATGTCATTTGGACCACTACAACATTAGCAATCTTCAAAGCATTGAAACTATGTTATATTGTAAGGACAAAAGGACATCTTTATCTTCATGATCAGTTTGTTCCAAGATCCAAGCCTTACTAGCCCATGAATTATTCATAAAAGATGTAGATCTTTCTCTTATCTTTCAACAGCCACTAAGATTATCTGAAATGGACTTCTCTAGCTCAAGTAGTTTTCAAATTACTACACATATATTAAGCTATCTTGGTAGACTAGCACCTGCAACTATGGGCTAAATTTTGTCCATGATCCAAGTTGTATCAGACCACAAATGGTTCATGAAAGATGAAGAGCTTTCTTCACGCTTTCCATAGTCACCAAGAACAACTCAATTTCACTTTTGAAACTCTAGATACAATGTACAAAATGAACTCATTCTATTGATGAATTTCATTTTGTGTATGTTGCAACTATGTTGTTCTTCATGTGATGTTCATATCTTCATTGTGCATATCTTCATGTCTGTAATATTTTTCTTTCCTTTAATTGCTAATTACTTTGTATGGCTTGAAGTTTTTCTCTTCATCTAGTGAGTATGTTGATTTCTTCATTGCAATACACAACCAATGACACGTTGAGTCTTCTTTTGACATTTCAAGCTTATCATCCTTTATGAGTGATTTATAGCAACCTTGAGTTTATTTCAATTGATGTTTTTAACATAACTTGGTTTTTCTAAATACACTTAAACAAACTCATTAATAGGCATAAGTTCAGAATGCCTATAATTTAGGTTTAGAAGGTTTGTGATAATTTAAATACCAAAGATTTTGGACTCAACATGAAGGAAATTAATGAGAGATTATCTTAATGTTGCTATTGGAGGGAGAGAGATGTGAGATTTTAATAAATTTATTCATAATTTGGAGGTGGAGGATACTCCTTTTATTGGAAAGAGGTACATGTGGTATAGATCAAGCACTCATTCAACAATAGGTGGAGCATTTTTGTCCCATGACAATTGTGCATGTGCAAGGTCCACTACTGATTGTGCAGTCCGCTTTAATTTTCAAATTCATTTTTAAAAAATGCTAAACTTCCATTCGGTGCGATCCGTCCCAGAACATATCAAACGAACTCCTATATCCAACGGTTTAGGAATCTTTCACAAGGTGTAACGAGTGTAGATCCTTTAAAGTATAATGGTGCAGTATTTGGTAAAGTAAGTAAATTATTGGTCAATACAACACTTAAATCATAGTTCTTACCATACCAGATGCATTCTTATATATATCCATATTACTTCCATTTCATTTACCTTGCTATTTCTTCTATTATTATATAAACTTTGACACTTATTTATACTCTTCAAATTATATATTACATATCTTTTATTCAAAAAGAAAAACAATCCCGCTGGTACTCCTTGAAGCATTTGAGATTAAATGCAACTGTGTCGGTATCAATTAAAAAATGAATTATTTAACCTTGCACCCAGCAAAAAAGGATTTTTTTTAACATTTTCTTTTTCTAGATTAAATTTTCATATTTTGTTTACCAAATATATATTTTTTAATTTCAAAAATGAATTCTTTAACCTTGCACGTATCAAAAAAGGATTCTTTTGAACATTTTCTTTTTCTAGATTAAATTTTCATATTTTGTTTACCAAATATTTTTTTAATTTCGTATAAACTTTAATTGTTAACTTAAAAAAACAAATAGAACTGGATTAATAAATTAGGAACTAATTAAAGTGTCAGAAAGTAGTAATCATTCTCATTCTCTTGGCAAGAAAATGTGTTATTATGGGTCTGTTTGCATATAAGGCATAAATGTTTTTTAGAGGTTTTATATTAAAAATATAGAGTTTTTTTCAGTAAAAAGATTCTTAAAAACACTTCTAAATTTATATCCAAACAGTTTATATTAAGCTTTGATGTGAGATTTTAAGGGTTAAATTATTAGATATCCATTGATATATCTAGTTCACGACTTGGGACGGGAATTTGGTTATTGGTTTGGTATGTACGCTATGTTCAGGGACAACTAATGAGCATTAACTTTTTTTCTCATCATTTTCTAATGCTAAATTTATGTTCGAATTAATTAATCCTAAGCTTAAAAGTAATTTTTAAAGAAATTTTAATTAACTATATTGATTATTAACATGTGTTTATCTTACTGTAAAGGAGCTAATAGAGTTATTACATCTGTTGTGCACAATTTTATTTTACAATCCATATGAATTAAAAATAGTACGTTAAGCGAAATGGATCTAGTGTGGTATAAGGTCTACGATTTAAGTGTTGTACTTACTGATCAATAACTTATTTTACTAAATACTACACCATCATCCTTTATAGGATCTGCATTCAAGTTCAATTCCTACTCAACTCACGTATGCTAGCCGTCAGTCATGTTTGGTATACTTTCTCTTACGTGGTATACCTCACATTTGGGTTTTACAAACTATTATTCCAACTTATAATGATATAATGGTTCGTTGATTGTAGTTACTTAAAGATTTGAAAAGTAAATGCTTGTCAACCTGTAGCGAGATATATAGGTCGCAAGACTTAGTCTTTGTTTGTATTTGAAATATAACAATTAGCTGAAGCGCTGGAAAGAAGAAACATACGTAAGGAAACCAATTGTTAGAAACGGGTCAAAGTAGCGTCACTCGGACTCATTTTGTTAATTTATAAGACCACGTACACAATTTGCTGATGACCAAGACTCGTCTTAATTCCTTCAATTTCTTTATTAATTATATGTCCTCATGATCATGTTAAGTTTCTGCGTTACATCCATCAAAGGCATATGAAATAAAAGAGACACACTCCATAGGACTCTTTTTTTTTCTTTCTCTTTCCAGGATCATAAAGTCGTGAACAGAGCCAAAATATATAGCTATTGCATGACTATATAGTTAGGGAAAGCACTTCAATTTGACGATTTTACAACGTTTAACAAAAAATTCCATTCACTACTCATCGATCTGATGAAATTCATTTTCTCATAGTCCATTGAAACTATTTTTTTCTCAAAAACTATTTAGCAAATATCTAATATAAGACAATTTGGATAAACTTAAAAGAAAGTTTTGTCCTTTCAACTGCCCTAAAATTGACGGAGTCAAGATGTATCCCTGCATAGTAGTGTTTTACATTATGAAAAGGTTAAATGAGTCGTTCAAACAACTTTAAAAAAATTGGAATATATGTTAAATTAACAGAAGAAAGTATATATGTTATGATCAGCCTAGGAGCATATATCATTTCTCTTTTCTCACAACGTAGCTAGAATAACATAAAAGTTAAGAATAGTGGCCTTAGCATTTAATAGAAATATAGTTAATTTTTTATAATAAACACTTACATAGTCTTAAAATAGATAGAATTCAAATTAATAAAAATTAGTTAACAAGACTTGACATGAGGAAAAAACTATTATGCTAAAACAAATTAAGAAACAAGAAACAGGTTGAGAGATATTTAATTAACTTATGCACCCTAGAAACATAAATCAACCCTTCAGATTAATTATTAACGACCCCTGTTGAACGTGTTGAAGCATCCAAAGTCCAACTCAATACTTCTACTTTTTATTTTTAAAACAAGTACAATTACTTATTTATCATACACCCCACCAAAAAAGTATTGGTATTAATTGTTGAAGAATAATTATAATAGTATTGAGAATAATTATATATAAATATATTTTTAAAACTATTTGTTTTTTAATTTTTTTATATTAATTTAGTTCTTAATATTATCAACGTGCAGTGTTAATTTGTAACAGCATCGCAAAACCACATTAACATTAAAAATCACGTTAATAAATTCAATTGATATTAGAAGTTTTTCTTGTTGCTTTCGTTAGGAATTTCATAAGTCTTAATTAATTAATATAGGCTACATATTGGATTATAACATTTGTATTATTTATTTACATTTAGATGGGCTCAAAATAAGTGATTTAATTTAATGAGTCCATTAAATTGTCAACAAATATTAAAAGATGTTGGTAGACGTTAAAACCAGAAGTGTTGTTTGATGCATGAATTTTGGGGGAATGATGCTATTCCAAGAGGTGGTAATTCCTCCTTTATTGCTTTGATACCAAAAAGAGACAACCCACAAGGGCTTGAGGAGTTTTGGCCTATATCCTTGATTGGGTGTGTTTACAAAATCATATTCAAAGTGTTGGCCAAAAGGATGAAGACGGTGCTTGAAAAAACTATTGATGATAAGCAGAGTGCATTTGTGGGGTTGTGGTGGGGGGGAAGGGGGGGGGGGGGGGGGGGGAAGACACATGCACTTGTAACAAATGTGGTAGTGAATGATTCTAGGAGAAGGAAGAAAGCTAGTCTCATTTTGAAAGTGGATTTTGAAAAAACTTATGATTTGAGAGTTTTTGCTATACATGATGAGAAGGATGGGGTTTAATGAAAAATGGGTTTCCTAGTATACCTGGAGTTTGCATCTATTTCGGTCTTGGTCAATGGGAGTCCTTCTGAGGAGTTCCATCCTTGGAGAGGTGTTAGATAAGGAGATCCTATTGCTCTATTCCCCTTTCTTATTGTGGCTGAGGGTTTGAGTGGTCTCATGAGGGAAGCTTTGAGGAGTAGCATGTATTCTGGTTATAAAGTTGGAAGACAGTAGGTGGAGGCCACATTACTCCAATTCACAAATGATATGCTCTTCTTTGTGGATGATTCTATGGAGAATATTATGTGCGTGAAAGCTATTATGAGATGCTTTGAGTTGGTGTTGGGCTTGAAGGTTAATTTCTACAAGAGCTCGTTAGGAGGAGTAGGGATGAACAACTCTGTTCTCCATAGTTATGCTTTTATCCTTAACTCTTACCCTATGGTTATTCCTTTTGTTTATTTAGGTATTCCCATTGGGGCAAATCCTAAGAGAGAGAGTGTTTGGGTGCCTTTTTTTAGAGAAGAGGTAACAAACATTTCCTGGGGTGGGACAGTAACCTTAATTAACTCCATCCTTCCTTCTTCTTAACCTTTGTTTCTTTTGACTTTGTTTAGAATTCCGGTGGGGGTTGCTAATAAAATTATCAAATTACAAAGGGATTTCCTTTGGGAGGGTGTGGGGAAGAGGGTAGAAGGAAAATTTATTGGGTAAAGTGAGATGATGTTTTTAAACCAAGAGAGTTAGGTGGCTTAGGAATAAAAAATGTTATACATTTTAGTTTGGCTTTACTTGGGAAATGGAGGTGGAGGCTACTGAGGGAGCATGGTTTTTTGTGTCGTTGTGGGGTCTTGTCCTAAAATCTAAATACAGAGACATATTTGATATGTCTATTGTAAGGCTTCAGGTGTCCACGTGGCAATTTAATATTATGATATTTTAATTACATAGTAATTATGGTGATAACAACCTTGGCACAAATCCGAGTTCTCGCCTATTTAACGTATGTTGACAAGGAAACCGGGCTAGCGTGACCGGATTGACCCTTCGAAGGGTAATAGCACCTTATAGGGGGGGCAATGCAGATAAGCTCGGACGAGGACGGAGAGGGCGAAACCTTAAACTTATGAAGTACGAAGGCAGGAACCTGAACGAGGTCAGGTAATGATGGCTAGGGTAGGACCCCAGACAAGGTTGTCTGGGCTATGCATATCAAGTGGGGAAGTTAGATACGCTTGGCTCGCCAACCCGGGTGCCACCCTTTTGTTCATATAAATCCACGGGAACCCAGGTCATTGGCTTTCGCCAATAGTGGATACTTAGGATCGTATCCCGTGCATAGTCTGCGTTGTTAAACCAACCCGGCAGCCACACGTCAAATAGAAATATGTATTTGACTCGCCAACCCGGTAGTTGGTGCTTTCACAAGCTTACCCTATGCACGAGATCCACATTAACTACTAGGTCACTTGAGTGACACGTGTTGACTTTAGTGACGTATGCGACGTGCGTTAACTCCTTGAGTATTTAAGTAACGTGTGTGTGGACCATTTCTTACATAACTTTTTTCTTCCTCTGTCCTTTCACAAAAAGGCGCTCTCTCTCTTCCTCTCTTTCTCCGTTTCCGCCATTGACGAACGGGGGGAAAACTTCTAGTTTAAAGGAAAGAAGGCGATTTCTTAGGACGTTCGAGCTTGGAGAAGCTGCTCTCTAGCCTTGTTAATAGTCTTAGAGGTAAGGAACGCCGGTCTAACCTTAAAATCTAGCTGTTATGGATTTTGGACTAGGCCATGATAGACCCTTTTGGGGGTCTGCATGTCGCCTGTGGGTGACTGGTTCATGTAACCTGGAGATATATAAGAGTTTCTCTACATGCAACGGGTGAGAACCGCTATTGATTACTTGCATGGATATATGTAGGACACAACATTGAGGATTGTGGTGTTTGGAACCGCGAGGTTGAGCAAACCAGGGTAGAGCTCAGAGCAAGTAAGCTCTCTGTTCTTGAGAGTCCTTCTCTGGACTATGTTCCATATACTCCAAGGGAGTGATGGTTATTGTAGACCATGATGCATGTATTGATATTGTGTGTTACCGCTTTCTAATTTAGAACATGTATATGTTTTGCACTGTGATGCTATGTTATGATGTATGAGATTCTATGGCTAGTAGAATGGACAAATATGGACTTCCCTTATAGCCAAAGTGATGTGGAACAACTCTAAGTGGTCAATTAATATATACGAAAACCTGAGAGAGAATGCTCATTAAGTTGGATGAACCTCTCTTGGAAGAGCCATATACGTTCGTGCAGAACCCGGAGGGAATGTGCCCATTAAGTTGGATGATCTTCCTCAGACAATGATATATAGGGAATGTGCCCATTAAGTTAGATGATCTCTCTTGCTATATCCGTGTGATTATATACATGTAATGTATTTTTATGAAAGTTGAGATGGCTAGCTTGCGTAATGCTTGTTTTGATGCTGTGTATCGTGGAAGTGAACCCAGGAAAGGAGAAGCCTTCAGGAACCCGGAGTTTACTGAGATTATTATCTCACCTCGATTGGGGGATTATATGTTATTGTAGGTGATGAGCACAGAGAGGACAGCAGATCCCGAGGCAAGAGGCCCGTATAGCGGGGCAGTCTGAGGGACTCCGGACGAGAGGTAGAGCCGGGACGGGTTCTGAGCGAACCTTAGTTTATTTTGAAGCATGTTGGCTCTGTTTTTTTAATATGTATTTTACACATGTTGTAACCCGGCCCTGAGGGGAGATCGCACCCCGGGGCCTTATATATTTGTAACATCGTGAAAAAGATTACTATACATAATGCATAGCTATTATTTATTTGTGGACGTATGATGATGTCATTTTATTAGCTGCTTCCTAAGTAATTATTTGTTAAATTAATTACTGCGCTTAAAGACCATAATGGAATGTTAACAATTGGATGCATATGGGGTGTTACATTTAATGGTATCAAAGCGGTCTTTCCTTGGGAAGCATTATGTATGGTGTCTTGTGGGTGATGCATATTGTTTTAGGTGTCCGTTATGACTATTGCACGTGTGATCAAAAGTATGGGCCTGATCAACTCACCCTTTTGTGTGACATGGGCAGTATCATGGTGAGAACTCGAAACAATAGCGAGATGGCAGATGCCAACGCACACCCAGACCCGGTGACGGTTGCCTTAGCAGCTATGCAGCAGGAGGTGGCTGCAAACTGGCAAGTGAACGAGGCCCTGATGCAGGCCAACAAAGCTCTGATGGCAGAGATGAGAACATTGCGGAGAGAGGGCCGAGCACCCTCTCCCCCACCTACATACGAGGGCAAAGGTAGTCCCCACCACGGTGGAGGTACCCCTCGTTCTGATGGACCCCGCCACCATAGAGGAGGCCGGTTTCCCTGAGCTGAAGTCAAGAAGGACACGGTGACCAGAGGGAAAATGCTTATTGTCCGCAAGCATGACCCTCCAGTTTTCCATGGGGGCTATGACCCCGTTGCGGCCGCCAAATGGTTGCAGGCGTTAGAGAAGATCTTCACGATGATGGAGTGCCCGGACCATCAGAGGCTCCTCTATGCTACTTATTTGCTTCAAAGGGATGCGCATGAGTGGCGAGTCAACACTTCCCTATTATTGGGAGACCAGGATGAGAGCATCACTTGGAAGATCTTCGAAGCCCAGTTCCTGGACAGGTATTTTCCCAGGGATGCTCGAGAACAGAAGCAGGCCGAGTTTGAAGGCCTCGTCCAGGGACAGATGTTGGTGGACAAATACTTAGCCAAATTCAATGAATTGGCTAAGTATGCTCATTTTAGAAGATCTCTCCTTGATGCCAAGGTCCTTGCTGCTAAGTTTCAGAGGGGACTTAAGGAGAGCATTGAAGAGAAGATCACTGGGAGTGGATCTAGGGATATGGGCAGCCTGGTGAGGCAGTGCCGCCAGGTAGAGGACATGATTAGGAGGCGCAGTGGAAGCTAGCCGAGTTCCTCAATAAGACAGGAAGGGAGGAAGCCCTGTAATTCAGGTCCAGTCGGGAAGGGCAAGGGCCGGGACTTGAGGGTCGCTTCTTCAATAGATCGGTTTAAGAAGAGCCTGAATCAACGAGGATCGCATTGGAGACTGACCCAACCTCCTAAGTGTACCTCTTGTGGGGTAGATCATTGGGGAGCGTGCCGCTCAGGTCAGTTGATATTCTTTAGGTGTGGCGAGCCCGGTCACTATGCTAGAGAGTGCCCGCGGACAGACAGTCGGGCAGTGGCCGCTCCAGTGATGTCTACCACGCCCACCACAGGCCGGATTTACACAATGGATGCCAAAGAGGTAGCCCAAGCTCCTCACTTGATCCGATGTACGGTTTAGATAAACAATTATGATGTGAGAGTCCTGTTCGACTCTGGAGCTACCCACCCCTTCATTAAAGACAGTATTGACTTAGGACTGAACCTACAGGTGTTCAGGGTTTTCCCTCCTATGGAGGTTACCACCGCTTCTAAGGAGCAGTGCTGGGTTGACATGTACTGTCGGGAAGTGCAGATTTTCTTTGAGGGCAAGTAGTATAGTATTGATATGTACTGCCTTGCGATGCCCACCCTTGAGATTATTCTTGGGATGGATTGGTTAGCTATGTATGGCATTATGTTGGATTGTTACAACAAAAAGGTCGTGGCACCTTCAAACGGGGTAAGGCCGGATTCCAGTTCGCGTTGCTCGGTCCTACAAGCTCGCAAGGAAATGAGGAAAGGAGCACGGGGATGTCTTTTACTAAATGCAGTGGAGGACGGGCCGGGCGTAGACCTGTCCAGGATCCTGATCGTAAACGAGTTCGTTGATGTGTTCCCGGAAGAGATCACACAACTCCCACCAGACAGGGGGATTGAATTTTCCATTGATTTGATCCTGGGTGTAAGACCCATATCTATAGCCCTGTACCGAATGGCTCCTTTGGAGCTAAAAGAGCTGAAGGCACAACTTGAGGATTTATTATCCAAGGAGTTTATTAGGCCGAGTGTGTCTCCATGGGGGGCCCCGATTATCTTCGTGAAAAAGGACAGAAGTATGCGGCTATGTGTGGATTACCAGCAGTTGAATAAGGTCACCATAAAGAATAGGTATCCTTTACCCCAAATTGATGACTTATTGGATCAGCTGAAGGGAGCTCGGGTATTCTCTAAGATAGACTTGTGGTCTAGATACCGCCAAATTCGGATTAAGCCCGAGGACATACCTAAGACCACATTCCGGTCTCGGTATGGCCATTATGAATATCAAGTCATTTCGTTCGGTCTCACGAACGCCCCGGCTGTGTTCATGGATTATATGAACAGGGTGTTCAAACCATTCTTGGATGAATTCGTGGTGGTGTTCATTGATGACATACCGTTCCACTCTGAGAATGAAGAGAAACATGTCGAGCACCTCCGGACGTTGAGGAACGATCAGTTGTACGCCAAACTGTCTAAGAGTAAATTTTGGTTGTCCGAGGTGAAGTCCTCGGCCACGTGATCTCGGCAGCCGGGGTAGCAGTTGACCCTGATAAAATTGAGGCTGTGATGACTTGGGAAAGGCCCAAGAGTGTTTCCGAGATCCGGAGTTTCCTTGGATTGGTCGGGTACTACGGGAGGTTCATTCAAGGGTTCTCACAGATGGTGTTACTCTTGACTCGCCTAACCCGGAAGGGAACCCCTTTCATTTGGACCAATGAATGCGAGGAATGCTTCCACAAGCTGAAGGAAAAGTTGACCACCGCTCCCATGCTAACCCTTCCCGACCCTGAGGGAAGTTTCTAGGTCTACTGTGATGCATCTGGGCAGGGACTGGGATGTGTCCTGATGCAAAAGAAAAAGGTGGTTGCCTATGCTTCCCGGCAGCTGAAGCCACATGAGGAGAACTACCCAACACATGACTTAGAACTTGCAGCAGTGGTCTTCGCTCTAAAGATATGGAGGCACTACCTGTATGGTGCCAAGCTAGCGGTGCTTAGTGATCACAAGAGCCTCAAATATTTGTTTGATAAAAAAGAGCTGAACATGAGG
The DNA here is from genome assembly GCA_013407115.1 of Glycine latifolia. Lineage (NCBI taxonomy): Eukaryota > Viridiplantae > Streptophyta > Magnoliopsida > Fabales > Fabaceae > Glycine > Glycine latifolia. The sequence continues at coordinate 21,261,395 of CM023941.1, read as the reverse complement.
CAGAGGTGATAGATGAAGTTCCTTGTAACACCCTGAAATTTCAGTAACTTAAAATATATGTGTGATGTATTCCTTGTATGATTTGATTAATTTATTAATTAGGATTAGTTGAAATGTTAATTAAATTATCCATGTTGCTTGGTGTAAATGTCAAGTATGTAGAGCTTGTTCGAGCTGCGTTGTAATTGAGTGATTCCGAGTTTGACCCGAAAACTGGTTTTGGTAAAATAATCATTGTAGATTGGTTAACCGTTAGATTATCTTCAAATTTTAAATAGGGGTTCCTAACCTACATATGGAACTTTTGATCGTTGAGATTATTAAAATAATGTTTGGAACGTGAAAAATTAACTGAAGAAGGAAATTCTAGAATCTGGTCAGCTCGTCTAGACGAATTTAGCAGGCACTTTTGCTCGTCTGGGCAAGTGGAGGAGGTGCTGAATACGTATTTAAGCTTCCAAGTCACAAAAATGGAGGTTTTTGCCTCCCACAAACCTTCCCCAACCTCCCACCATCACCCTCCACCACCCAAGACCACCGGAGACCACCATGGACCGCCGTTGCTTGCCACGAGACTACTTCACGGAGAGGAACACTTTAATCGGAGCGGAATCTTCAAAAATCTTCTCGAAGTTTCGATAGAGAATAGAGCTTCCAATCCTCCTTTCTTGGTTTCCTTGAGGTAATCTTGGTTTCTTTTGTCTTCTTCTAGCTAGTTTAAGCTTCTCTTAGTATCTCGTGTTTTAGGTACCGTTGTTGGGAGTTTTACACTTACTTTGAAAAAACCCTTTGAAAATGAGATGTTGTAAAAGTCTCCTTTTTATGAAACTTATATCATTTCTGTGATCCTTGTTGAACCCTGGTCACATTGATGTGATCAAAATTTCAAAATGATGTCTTTTGATGTGGACTCTCAAAACACTATTTTAGCCTCTTTTAAATTTGAGTGGGGTATTTGACCCTGAATGCTAACGTTAGCCTTGTTTTTGAAATCTATACTAAATTGTCTTCATTTTGATATATAGAGCTCTGTGTTTGGGCCAAAGCACGTGAACTTGAGAGATCCCAAAATAAGGTTTCAAGGAGCTAATGGAAAGACATAGATAGGTAAGGGGAGTTTATTATTTTGGCGATAGTTTAGATACCATAGTTGGGGGCCAGGGAGTTCAACTATGAAGATAACTGTTTGTCCCTGATGTGTGTTGGTTTTCAAGAAAAATTATGTTTTTAACTAATGGGATGCGATGTATTTATGATTGATGTATGTTTGTTCCTGTGTGTGCTTGTTTTCAAGAAAAATTGCTTTTAACTAATGGGATGCGATGAATTGACTTGTTGATGGATAAAACTGTGAATGATATTATTATTGTGATGATTGGATTTTTGGGAAAAATCTTAATTACAGAGGAAACTCTGCCCAAAATTTTATAATATGTTTTCCTATTTAATTTTGTATTAAATTTTTTTAAATGGGCATAAGAGTGTGTTTTCTATATTGTAGTCCTCCTCTTTAATTTAGAATTTTCCTAAAATACTAGTCTCATGGTAATATGGATTGTGGATGGATGAGGTGATGTTGATGTCATTGATAATGTTGAAATGAGATGTTATTGATGTGTTGATGATGATTGAATGAGATAATGATGATATGTTTGATGATGTACAAATGAAATAATGTTGATGTAGTTGATGATGTTGAAATGAGATGACTTTGATATGTATGATGATGAAATTAGATGATGTGATGTGGATATTGATAATGACATTGATAAGAGATTATGTTGATGCTAATAATGTCATTATGTGATATAGATATATAATGACACTCATGGGGGGTGCATGACTGGTTACCCTTGCGAGGAAGGATGTGTTCCTAGCCACGGTCAGTGCATCGGTGAGCCCATGTTGGGCCAGTATGTATATACATGAGGGGTGCATGGGGGGTCACCCTTGCGAGGAAGGATTTGTTCCTGGCCAGGTCATGCATTGATGATGCCCATGTGACAGACTTCATTTGTTTTACGGAAATAGGATGATTGGCTGCAGAGTATAGAGGTACTTGGGGGGCACAACTATTTGGAACTCTTTTACTGAGACCCATGGCTGATAACCAATGGGGGGAGCGGCCTATGCACGGCAGAGTGACCCTGACATCCTACTGCATCATCTCTCTGTATTGGACTATTTCCGGGATGGTACCACATTGCATACTGAGAAATGAGTCAGGAGCATGCATCATTCTAAGCATTATAGGTTGATTGTGGAATGTATTTGGATGACTGTCCCTGTTTGTTGTGTGATGAAATGATTGGGTGTTGTGATGATATTGTGATGTTTTGGATTGCCTTCTCTAACTATTGTTATCTATTACTTGTTGGTTTTATGTAATAAACTCACCCTTGCATTTGTTGTACCATGTGGTTGGTACCTGTGATGATCGCGAACTTTTGTTCGTGTGAGCAGATGAGCAGCAGTAGGTGACCTTGGAGAGAGATCTTCTTTTTAGTTGGAGCCACCAAGCCGACGTGATGACGTTGGATTTCTTTTTGGAGAAAGAGTTATGTTTTGTTAATCAACTCTTTCTTAGTTAGTTCTTTGGCTTTTTGTTAGATATGTAATTTCGGATGTATATACATGTAAAACTAAATTAAGTTCTAAACACGTGAATGATCAGTACTGATTTAGTATATGTATACATATGTATTCAATTATTGTAATGTATCGTATGTACGATGATTGTATTAATGCGAAAAATTTACTCTCATTTTCATAATCAAATTAATGTAGTTTTTATTCAAATATGAATTTGCACTATTAGAGTTAGTGATATAGTAGCGATGAGGCGGGTCGTTACATTCCTCAAGGATTATGATTCTGAGTTAAGATACCATCCCGATAAGGCCAATGTAGTGATGGACGCCTTAAGCTGGATGTACATGAGCCTCACTTGCTTGATGATGAAGGACTGCAAACTAATAGAGGATTTCCGAGATCTACACCTGACCATGACTGAAGGGAACCAGGGTCTTGAATTGAGAGCAATCAGAGTGAATAACGAGTTGATTAGAAGGATTCGAGAGGCCCAAGAAAGTGATGAAGATGTGAGATCCATGTGGGGACAGAAAGGTGTTTCTCGAGAGGTCCATGACTTGGTATCGTACCAAGGGAGAGTTGTGGTACCCAAGGGAGAGTTAGTGGATATGCTCCTGTCCGAGGCTCATAAAGGCCGGTTTAGTATTCATCCCGGAGCCACTAAGATGTATCAAGACCTTAAGAGGAACTTCTGATGGCCGAGAATGAAGAGAGACATAGCCAAGCATGTGGCTAAGTGCTTGGTATGTCAAAAGGTTAAGATTGAGCATCAGAGATTGGCAGGCTTGCTACAACCTTTGCCGATCCCGGAGTGGAAGTGGGATAGCATCTCCATGGACTTTGTAGTCTAGCTACCAAGGACTCAACCCGGATGCGACTCCATCTGGGCAATTGTTGATAGACTGACCAAGTTGGCTTACTTCTTACCTGTCCGGGCTGACTATACCACGGAAAAGTTGGCCTTATTATACGTCAAGGAGATAGGCAGGTTGCATGGCATCCTGGAATGCATTGTTAGCAATAAAGATCCAAACTTCACCTCAAGGTTTTGGGGTGCTCTTCAAGAGGCCTTTGGGACTCAGCTGAGGCTCAGCACGACTTATCATCCCCAGACCGATGGCCAGATTGAGAGAACTATCCAGACTCTGGAGGACATGTTGAGAGCTTACACTCTAGAATAAGGAACTAGTTGGGATAGGTACCTTCCACTGGTGGATTTCTTATACAATAATAGCTTCCACGCTAGCTTGGGCATGGCACCCTATTAAGCTTTGTACGGTCGAAAGTGCCAAACTCCTATGTGTTGGACTGAAGTAGGAGAGGGGCAACTCCTTGGACCCAAGATAGTACGGGACACCTCTGAGCAAATCTGCATGATCTGGGATAAGCTATTGCGGGCTCAAAGTCGATAGAAGAGCTATTATGATAACAAGCATCGCCCATTGCAGTTTAGCGAGGGTGACCATGTATTCCTTAAGTTATCCCCAGTCACTGGGGTTGGGCGGGCTTTGGGAGTGAGGAAGCTCATCCTGAGGTTCATTGGTTCTTATCAAATTCTCCAGAGAGTGGGACCAGTGGCATACAAGCTCACCTTACCTCCCCAATTGTCTGGGTTACACAATGTCTTTCACGTGTCGCAATTAAGGAGATATGTACCAGACCCCTCACATGTGGTAGAGTCATACACAGTGCAGATCAGGGAGAATCTGACCTGCCCCACGCGACCGGCCCGGATTTTCGACAGAATGGAGAAGAAGATCCGGAGTAAGACTATTCCCAAAATCAAGGTACAATGGGAAGGAAGGACTCCCGATGAGGCAACTTGGGAGTGGGAACAGGTGCTCGTGCAGCTGCACCCTGAGCTACTTGACTGGTAAGTTCTTTGATTTTTGGGGACAAAATTCCTTAAAAGGTGGGGTGAATGTAAGGCTTCAGGTGTCCACGTGGCAATTTAATATTATGATATTTTAATTACATAGTAATTATGGTGATAACAACCCTGGCACAAATCCGAGTTCTCGCTTATTTAACGTATGTTGACAAGGAAACCAGGTTAGCGTGACCAGATTGACCTTTCAAAGGCTAATAGCACCTTATAGGGGGGCAATGCGGATAAGGTCGGACGAGGATGGAGAGGGCGGAACCTTGGACTTGTGAAGTACGAAGGGAGGAACCCAAACGAGGTTGGGTAATGATGGCCAGGGTAGGACCCCGGACAAGGTTGTCTGGGCTATGCATATCAAGTGGGGAAGTCAAATGCGCTTGGCTCGCCAACCCGGGTGCCGCCCTTTTGTTCATATAAATCCACGGGAATCTGGGTCTTTGGCTTTCGCCAATAGTGGATACTTAGGATCATATCCCACACATAGTCTGCGTTGTTAAACCAACCCGGTAGCCACACGTCAAATGAGAATATGTATCTGACTCGCTAACCCGGTAGTTGGTGCTTTCACAAGCTTACCCTATGCACGGGATCCACATTAACTACCAGGTCACTTGAGTGACACGTGTTGACTTTAGTGACGTATGCAATGTGCGTTAACTCCCTGAGTATTTAAGTAACGTGTGTGTGGACCATTTCTTACATAACTCTTCTCTTCCTCTGTCCTTTCACAAAAAGGTTCTCTCTCTCTTCCTCTATTTCTCCATTTCCGCCATTGACGAACAGGGGGAAAGCTTCTGGTTTAAGGGAGAGAAGGCAATTTCTTAGGACGTTCGAGCTTGGAGAAGCTACTCTCTAGCCTCGTTAATAGTCTTAGAGGTAAGGAACGCCGGTCTAACCTTAAAATCTAACTGTTATGGATTTTGGGCTAGGCCATGATAGACCCTTTTGGGGGTTTGCATGTCGCCTGTGGGTGACTGATTCTTGTAACCTGAAGATGTATAAGAGTTTCTCTACATGCAAAGGGTGAGAACCGCTATTGATTACTTGCAAGCATGCATGTAGGGCACAACATTGAGGATTGTGGTGTTTGGAACCGCGAGGTTGAGCGAACCAGGGTAGAGCTTAGAGCAAGTAAGCTCTCTGTTCTTGAGGGTCCTTCTCTGGACCGTGTTCCACCATACTCCAAGGGAGTGATGGTTATTGTAGACCATGATGCACATATTGAAATTGTGTGTTACCGCTTTCTGATTGTGAACATATATATGTTTTGCACTTTTATGCTATGTTATGATGTACGAGATTCTCTGGCCAGTAGAATGGACAAATATGGACTTCCCGTAGAGCCAAAGTGATGTGGAACAACTCTAAGTGGTCAATTAATATATACGAAAACCTGAGAGAGAATGCCCATTAAGTTGGATGAACCTCTCTTGGAAGAGTCATATACGTCCGTGCAGAACCCGGAGGGAATGTGCCCATTAAGTTGGATGATCTTCCTCAGGTGGTGTCTGCCCGAAGTCCTGGGGGAATGTGTCCATTAAGTTGGATGATCTTCCTCAGGCAATGATATGCAGGGAATGTGCCCATTAAGTTAAATGATCTCTCTTGCTATATCCGTGTGATTATATACATGTAATGTATTTTTATGAAAGCTGGGATGGCTAGCTTGTGTAATGCCTGTTTTGATGCTGTGTATCGTGGATGTGAACCCGAGAAAGGAGAAGCCTTCAGGAACCTAGAGTTTACTAAGATTATTATGTCACCCCGGTTGGGGGATTATATGTTATTGTAGGTGATGAGTACAAAGAGGACGGCGGATCCCGGGGCAAGAGGCCCGTATAGCGAGGAAGTCCGAGAGACTCCGAACGAGAGGTAGAGTCGGGACGGGTTCTGAGCAAACCTTAGTTTATTTTGAAGCATGTTGGCTCTGTTTTTTTTATATGTATTTTATGCATGCTGTAACCCGGCCCTGAGGGGAGATCGCACCCCGGGGCCTTATATGTTTGTAACCTAGTGAAAAAGATTACTATACATAATGCACAACTATTATTTATTTGTGGACGTATGATGATGTTATTTTATTAGCTGCTTTCTAAGTAATTATTTGTAAATTAATTATTGCGCTTAACGACCATAATGGAATGTTAACAATGGGATGCATACGGGGTGTTACACCTATAAAAGGGTGTCAAATTTTGATTCCATTTGGTGGAGGGACTTGTTGATGTTTGCGGTGAAAATGAGGGTGGATGATGGTTTGATAACAACATTTGTTGGAAAGTAGGTGATGGAAGAGGAGTAGTTTTTGGCATAAGAAATGGGTTGGGAATTAACCTCTAGCTACCAAATATAAACTATTATATTTGAATTCTAAACAAAAGGATAACATTGTGGGGGATGTCGGAAGTTAGGAAGATGAGAAGTGGGCTTGGAATTTGGTGTGGAGGATAGAATTGTTTTTGTGGGAGTTACCTTTGGTGGAGAACTTCATGGCTGATTTGAGGGGGTGATTCTTGACCAATATGTGGAGGATAAAGTTCTTTGGAAAAATAGTTCAATAGGTGATTTTACAGTGAAGCTGGCTTTTGATGTTTGTCAACTAATCAGATCCTTGTTGAAAGTTTATTCTATAAGAAACCATGGAATTTATTCATCTCAAACAAGGTTGTTGTGTTCGTTTGGATGTTATTGTTTGACAGATTGCCAACTATGGTAAACCTAATATTAAGGGATATGAATGTCCAGGGCTTAGGATCATCATGCTATTTCTATTTGGAACAAGAGGAGAATGTGGAACATATGTTTTTCACATGTAAATTTTCTTCAAGGGTGTGGAATGAATGTTACTCATGGTTTTAGTTGTCATTAGCGCAAGATAGGGTCTGGTTTAAGCACTTTTATTAGCATGATTGCGGATGGCTTGGGGCTATAAAAAAAATATGGAAGTTTATCTAGTGTGCAATGGTGTGGACCTTATGGGGACATAGGAATGGTATTGCTTTTGAAAACAAACTACTGGATTTGGGTCATGTGTTGGAGACTATTAAATGTCGTTCATGAGCATGGCTGGAGGCAAAGTTGACTGATTTCCACTTTTCATTATTTGAGCGACATTCTAATTTGTTAACTTGCATGCAAGGTCTACGTTTGTGACCAAAAGTTATGCCTCATCTTCTTTTGTGATTGTTTTGCGTTAATGAATAGGAAACAACAACAAAGTATGTCAATAATGTGGTTTTTCTGTAGGAGACATTAAAAAGGATTTTGATTTGATGAGTAATTTGGGTCATAGTATTTATTAATTATATAGGGGTTACTAATATACTGGGTCATGGGAATTTGATAGAATCATCAATTGGTCATATGAACCCTGATTTTATTTTGGAACAATCCATATCAATTATTGGTAAATTCAGATGTACTTGCACAGGTGTAGACAAGTAACTTTCTTCCTTGCTCACGTTCTCTAGATGATCTTCCTTCTCCAAATAATACTTGTTAAGGCAAAGGGTGGGATACTAGCAAAATGCACTCCAACGCTTAAGTAATATCTAGGTCGAGAACAATAAATGAAGGTAATAAATGATAATCAACAATGTCTTACCTCAATATTCACATAGTTATTTATACATACCTTACTAGGCCATGAACCTGTGGGCTTTTTCCTAAAGTTGTCCCTTTAGATAACGTCCCTGTAATTATCATTAGGGAATTGATCCCATTCCTAATGACACTTAATTTGGTTAATCTTTCTTTAAATAGACCATCAAAAGTTGGATGAGGCATGTTCGGTATTTGGTTGGATCGAGTATCGGGTATCAGGTATTCGGTTAAAGCAAGTACCTAATATTACGAAAGGGTATCAGGTACTCGGCCTAGCCGAGTTCTTGATACTATATAGGGTATCAGGTATTAGGGTCGACCGAGTACTGATATTGTAGGAGGGTATCAGGTATTCGACTAGGCCAAGTTCTTGATACTATAGGAAGTATCTGGTATTCGGCTAGGGCGAGTACCTAATACTTCTTAGGGTTAAGCCCTATAGGATGATATAGTTGTAGTTCTCATGTATTTAGTAGGACTGAATGTTGGGCACCATCACGGGATATAATTCAGTGTCCCAAAGGTTTCATTGGGATAATATGAGTATTTGACATGGGATAATATGAGTATTTGACATGGGCCAAATACCTATTCGGTATATCACATATTGTCATGCTCGATATTTGATTTGAATTTGATTGTATTTAGTTTTTTCGAAATTGTTTTTGGATTTATACACCACTACTATTCATGTAGCATGTGATTACATATTGCTATATGTATTTGAGGAAGCTTTGCACATGCTGTTTTTTTCTCTCTCAAGGTTTACAAAACTCCTTTTACATTAAATACAAATTCACAGGGGCTTTTCCTTTGCATAAAGTTATTATGTGTAAATTTGAGAATCTATGGAGGCCACTATCATGTTTTATGTACATGGCATTGTTTTATTATATATATTGTTTAGATGGATTATGTGTCTTGTGCTCCTTTTGTATACATGAATCAGTGGCTATTATGTTTCTTCAATGAATCAGTGATTGTGGTTAGGATAAATCAATGCTAGTGTTAAATATAATTTATGGATACGTTATTTATTTGTCTAGATTAATATTTTTTATTTATTGTTATCTTGGGTGTAAATTTAGTAGTTATAGAACGTTCCATTTATTTGAATGTTTATTAAGTTTTTAATTAAATTGATTGATACAATATATTACCAAAGTAATTCCTATTGTGAAAATTGGTTTGATTAAAATTACATGATGTTAGTATGAGATTAGTTATTTATGAAAATTGTGTTCGGCCCAAAGGAAGACACAATTTGGCCAAATAATAACATACTTGTCACTACTAGAAAAATAGCATTCAACATCATTGTTTTTTACATTCAACATCAATTTTCAACCGATTTTGAAACTACCAACGTTGAAAGTATCAATGGTAACATCAAATTTTAAAACCGATGTTAACATAACTACATAACATCGATTATTTAAAAAAAAATTGATGTTGAATAATAAGATATTAACGAAAAAAACTGTAACATCCTCAAAATTATATTATAAGATATATTTATGATTGAATTATGGAAGTGTGATGATAATTGGATACAAGAAGAATAAGATAAATTTTATTTGAACATAAGCTGCCCAAAATTTCCATATCTGTCACCCGAATTGAAAAAAATCATTTCTCAATTCTTATTAAAATTAAGTGTATGATATATGGAATTAAATATCTATATGTCTACTACAACATATTAAAATTTCAGACTAATCTAGATTGCCTACTGTTTGCAATAACAAAAACACTAAGGGATGTCATTGTCCTAAGTTAAATTCGCTGGCAGCTTTGGAAGTATAGATTAAAAATTCTATATCTCGAGTTGTATAGCACCAAATAAGGCATGTGATATCGTTTTGGAAAGCTTAGGAAGTTTAGTTTAACATAATAGAAAATGAGAATTTTTGGACTAGTATATTGGTACAGAATAAATAATGAGTGAACCCTATCTGGTTGAGTGCTTATAGCCCTTTGGACCATTTAGATTGAGTAAAACTTGCAACTCTTGGATTTTTGGCCAAAAGAATTAAATGTTCAGCTCCAAAAGAGTGAAAAATTACAGCTTGCCCAGTCCAAGAAATATCCACGTGCATATACTGCCTCAATAAGGCAAAGAATGCACTTGAACAATAAGCCAAATGTAAAGAGCAAAACCATAGGCTGCTGTAAAATATTTTTCTGCTGGAGTGAAAAGATTTAATCAAGGCTTCTTGTGTGCATGTGGAGCAATTTAAACCAAGCAATTGCAACCCTTGCTCAGCCAAGTCCACGTAGGGAGGCCAGCTGCCCCCAAATTCCATGATTGAAAGAATCTTGGCCAAAAGAATCAAAGTCAAGATAAGGTTTAAGCAAAATATCTTTCAAAGTAATGATGATTTAGTTAAGTTGTAACCAAACCAACTCCTAATTCAGTTTTAATCTAACTAGAACCACTTAAAACTCAACTAATTAAATTACTATAAATAGCTAGGGCTGTGGTAAAAATTTCACGTAGGATCTAGCATCCAAAGCCAAAGCCAATTTCCATTTTCCTTGTACCTTGGTTTCATTTTCTTGCTTTCTATTTGCTTTCCACAAACTGTGACTTCTTCTACCACCTCATCCATCAATTAAATTCTTCTTTCAAGGCTTCATTTCTTAGAATATTTTCCCAAGGAGACAACCCTTAATCTATTTCCATTTCAAACTCAAACTCACTTGAGGTAGGCTAGGCTTCAATCTTTAATTAAGAATTGATTTGGATTAATTTACATGCTTAAATGTACAGATTTATGGCTATTATTTAGGCTGTAATTTCATGTCATTTGAGGGTTATTTTATGATGTGGAAATGTTGATTTTAACCATAGGATAGGTGATGATTTATAGGTTGAAATATTAGTGATATTTGGAATCAAATTTGATGATTTTTGTGAGTGATTTGATGACCTTTGGGCTGTTTGTTAATATTTTTATTATGGGACCATTTTGAATTAATTTTTTTGAAGTAGAGGTTGAATGGTATGTAGTTAAATGGTTCAAATGTTTGAGTGATTAAATTTGAGGATGAAGTAGCAAGGTGGTAGGTGAAAGGAGATTAAAATGCATGCTAGGTTATAATTTTCTTGTGAAAGTTTAAAGGTATTAGAAATTATTTTAGAGATATATTGTGGTTTATTAGTTAGGTTACTAACATGATTTTTTTATAGCTTGAGGATATTCAAAGGTCATGCCTAAGTGGTAATGATCTTATTTGAATAAGGTATGGTGGTTTAACCATACTTGTGGTAAGTATGAAGTTATGACAACAACAATTTTTCCATAAGATGGTATGTATTTTGCTTATGGAATTTATTATGAATGGATTTTGACTGATGATATGTTGATTTATGTTTCCAAGTCCAGTACGAGATTTGTGAAACAAAATTTGATACTACATACAGTACGATATGTAGTGACCAGGTGCAAATATATGGCAAAAATCATGCATGTTTGCGTAAGACGATCGCAGCGTCTACATCCAGTACGAGGTGTAGCTACATACAGTACGATATGTAGAAGCCATGTGCACTCTGAGAAAATTCATCTCATGCATCCATATAGTTTGCATAATTATTTTATTACTTCATTTGAATATATTAATTATTTACTAACGTACTAACGTGTTCGGTGGTTTAGTTTTTGCCTACTGAGAAATTTTATTTCTCACTAGATTTGTTTCATTTTTTTTAGATGGCAACAGCGGTCAATTTCCTTGATACCCTGGATTGGTGATGGTGTAGAAATGAAGATATGAAGTAGGCCGGTGTATG
>CM023941.1:21225849-21249419 GCA_013407115.1 Glycine latifolia | reverse complement strand
TTTTATTTCTCACTAGATTTGTTTCATTTTTTTTTAGATGGCAACAGCGGTCAATTTCCTTGATACCCTGGATTGGTGATGGTGTAGAAATGAAGATATGAAGTAGGCCGGTGTATGGAAAATTCTGTACTTGTTTAATAATGACTTTTGTAACAAGGACTGTGACTACTTATAATATATATATATATATATATATATATATATATATCAGTGTAACAACTTCTATAATCTATACGTTTTAGAATTTATACTAGGACCCATTCAGTAAAAATAAAATAGCAACAAAAATTATCTAACGATTTTTTAAAATTTAACCCTAATAAAAATACAATATCTAGAATAATTTTAGGTTGTTACACTCTCGTCATGCCAAGACTGGGAAGCCCAACAGGTTTTTCCTTTTCAATGTATCCAGAACAAAATTCAATAGTTTCTTCTGCATTGTACCTTTCGACAATGGATACTTTAGGACAATGTAGATTCTTTGTATACCTTTTAAGATCTTCATGTATTGCTCAACCGAGTATATCCACCATAAATAAATGGGACCATATAATTTAATTTCCTTGACTAGTTGAAAAATTAAGTGAACCATGATGTCAAAAAATGAAGGAGGAAAATACATCTCAAAATGACACAAGATAATTGCAGCCTCGTCTTCCAAGTCATCTAACTTTACAGGGTCGATGACTATGCTACAAATGACATTGAAGAAAAAGCACAGGCGAGTTATGACATGCCTCACTTTGTTAGGCAAAATGTCTCGAATCACCATAACTAACAGTTGTTGCCTCAAGACGTGGCAATCATGAGACTTTAAGCCAACTAATTTCAGATTTTTTAGGTGCACAAGACTCTTAATATTTGAAGAGTATCCTTGTGGCACTTTCACACACCACATACATTGACAAAAACTTGTCTTCTTTCTTGACAAATTGTGATATGCTGGAGGCAAGTGTATTTTCTTACCATTAGACCTTGGATGTGACTAGTCACATATACTCATCTCAGCTAGATCTTGACGAGTATTCTAACTATCCTTTGTCTTGCATTGAATGTTAAGGAGCATGCTGATGACACCATTACACATATTTTTCTCCACATGCATAACATCGATACAATGTCTAACATCTAGACCACACCAGTATGGAACATCAAACAATATCAACCTCTTCTTCCATATGCAAGTTTTACTTTTCAGCTTCTTTTGGGTCTTTTCAAATGTAGTATTGATGTCCTCAACCCATTTAAGAACCTGCACACCAGTTAATGTATCAGCGCACTTTCATGCTCTTGACTTCCATTAAAAGTTTTTTCAATCGCCGGTAAGGGTGATAAGGTTTCACAAAACGTCGATACTGAGTGTAAACTTTTTTTCTTCCATGTTTTAGTTGTACATAGCTCGTGTCATGTTCACAGATAAGGCATGCACAATGGCCCTTAACACTGTATCCACTCAAATTTTCGTATGCTGGAAAGTCATTAATTGTACAAAATAGAATTGCACTCAACTTGAATGTCTCATTTTGATACCCATCAAACACGACAACCCCCTTGTCCCACAACTTTGTCAAATCTTCAATCAAGGGACACAGTAAACATCGATGTCATTTCCTGACTGTCTTGGGCCTGATATCATCATAGATAACATCATGCATTTTCTTTTCATGCACAACCAATTAGGCAAGTTGTAAATGACTAGCAAAATAGGCCACGAACAATGCTGAGTACTTAAATTGCCATAGGGATTCATTCCATCACTAGCAAGTCCAAGCCTAAGATTTATTGGCTCTTTGCAAAATTTTGAATACAAACGATTAATCTTCTTCCACTGGGAGGAATTAGCTGGATGACAGAGCATTTTATTGCAGTTTCCCCCATCTGCATGCCATGTAAGGTCTTTTGTGTCATCTCCATTAGCAAACAGATGCATATATAAACCTTTGAATGATTGGAAGATACCATAACACCTTTGATGGGGGGCCTTGCCTTGTGTTTTCATCACTGCTACAGTCGTCATCATTATTTACTTTGTACCATGATACTCCACACCAGGGGTATTCATGCATTTCTTCAAACTTATGTCTGTGCAGTATGCAATCATTAGGGCATGCATTAATTTTGTGATACTCCATACCCATCGAACACAATATCTTCTTCGCTTGATATGAAGTTTTTGGCAATGTGTTTTCCTCTGGAAGCATATCCTGCACTGCCTGTAGTAGTGAAGTGAAACTTTTGTCACTCCACCCATATCTGGCCTTCACATTAACCAAGCTTAACACCACTGACAACAGCGTCAAAGACTTCTTGCACCCCAAATACAAAGGTTTTTTCGAATCACTTTCCAATGTATCATACATAGGGGCATGTGCTTGCGGTAAAGACTCTTGTCCAAGATTACAAATCATATCCTCTGACTGATCTCCCATTTGTATACCAACCAGTTCAGTTTTGGACCCCCTCTACATGTCTGTCAATTCACCATGCCATATCCATGTCGTATACTTCTTAATCTCATCACACAAAAGATGTTCTCGTATGTTGTCTATTACTTGTCGTCTCCCATTCAAACAGTTTATACAAGGAAATAAATATTTTTCGTCCTCATCCGGTCGACTTCTTTCAAACTGTTGAACATCTTCCTCATACTCAGGGCTCATGCGATTTGCATTCATCCAACTTCGATCCATCTAATTAATAACTATTTGATACTCACAAAGTTATTCCATGCATGAAAACCTCACTTTTTTCATTAAAAGTGTGGCCCTATCCCATTCTGGAAGACATTTTTATAGTAGATTCATACGTAAATGTTAAGTTTCATTTCTTAAATTTGACAAAATTTTGGTAGTATTTCGCATTGATCTCCAAGTACATGACATAAAAGCGATGACATGAATTCCACCACAATCAAGTATGCACCCGGAGAACAAAGTGAAATGCACTATAGAGAAATTTTAACAAATTTTAAAAAAGAAACTTAACCTATACGTATGAATCTACTATAAAAAAAATGACTATTCCCAAATTGTCCAAACAGAAAACTCAAGATTCAATACAATGATTAATCTAAACTATCTGGAAGAATCATTGTATTTAATCTAAAACGGGAAATTAAGGTTCATAATAATGAACATTAATTGTATATATAAAGAAATAGTCACGTAAAACAAGCTATAACAACATTCGTAACAACAAAAAAACATCAATAGGTTATGAAAAACATTCGTACCTGTGAAGATGGTCACTAACAACAAGAATCAATATCGTGATGAAGATGCAAACAACAAAAGGAAAAGTGCCTACAAATTACAATTATAACTACAAAAAATGTTATTGATAGTTGGGGGTGCAACATTACATATCAAGAAAACCAGTTCTAATTGGGGGGTAAGGGTAAGGGAAAGAAGCAGATCCATGAAGAAAGCACAAGGTTTATGATTGCCATATAATAATAAGAGATATACTTATATGCATCATTAACATATATCTATGTATCCAATCATCAAATTAAGCTTAAATAATAAAATTGGTATGTTGGATTGTATCTGGACCCCATATCTTAACTAACACTTACACTTAACTAACTAAGTAATTAACTCTGTGACTAACATAGTTAAGTGAGTGCGTAGTTGAATACTGCACCTCCCTTTATACTACTCTAATACCCCCCTCCCCCACAATCTGCTTTGTACTCTAATACACGATTTACACTCAAATATCCCTCTATATTCTCTTATTTTACAACTATTATAAATAAAAGTCCAATGCATATGCTTATACCTAATTATCTATTGTATCAAGCAGACATGCTATAAGATGAGTGTTGCAAATATTTGGGCAGCATTTGGATCAAATGGGAAGGATGTCATTAAGGTATAATATTGATGTTTTTTCCCTAATTAGGTTCTGTAGCTATTATTCGTAATGATAATAATGAGAATGTTCAAGGTGAGCCAATAATAGAGTAGGATTAGTTTTGGGCTTAGTAATAACATATTTGGCTTGAGTACACATAGGATGTGTATTATGAGTTCTGATAGTAGGCTGTGAGGTTGTTTGTGTGGGAATGTGAGAATAGAGGGAGGATTTTGTTGAGTAGGTAAGGCTATATTGGTAATAGGTAAAGGCTGGGTATGGGGAAAATGTGGTGAAGAAGGTTGTTGGTCATTGGAAGAAGAAAAATTGTCAGTGGCATCAGATTTGTTATTGAGTAAGTACAACCAAGCAAACCTGTTGTTAGCATCAACAATGGAAATATAACATTTAAAACAAGAGGGTGATGCACAATGAGTATGGCCTTATAGATCAGTGTAAACATTGTGGAAAAAAAGGCTAAACTGCATATTTTTTTCTACAAGAGACCAAGAGGAAGGACACATGTAAGATTATTACAACCACTTAGATAAAGAAAATCAATGAATTAACCATTGTCAGTTAGGGGCATGTGACTCATTGTCATAGATTTGAGCAATGAATTACGTCAAAAATTTCATTGTTGGTATGAAGATTGTTACAACCACTTAGACAAAGAAAATCAAGTTTCTTGTTAAGCCAAATTAATGGCATCACTGCACATATGGTAGTATAATCTAAGTTCACGTCATTTCCTCGAATGTCAGTGAGAATTCCACTAAGGTCTGGGTCATAGAGATTTTGAATGAACCTTAACTCTTTCAATCTCTACACTCTACAGCCACTTGAATACAAATGCATGAGCTTGGGGAGAGATAACATGGATAAATTTGGCCCACAAGCTTTCATAACAATGAAGATTTACTCTTTGATAAGTCAAGGATCTCAAATTAACTCTTGAAAGCAATAAAGATCAATTGTCATTTAACTTGGAAGGTTTTGTAACAGAAAAGATGCATCACAATACTCAAAAATCATTAAATTCTTACTCATCACTTTTTTTAAAAATAGAAACCTAAGCATACATAAAGCACATCATCATGGCCCCTGGGTGTGGCTTTTATGAATGAGCTACTGGTTACCACTTAGGACCCTCTGCCATACTTTACAGACCAAAAGAAAATGTAGCATGCATAACTCCTTTCTTTATATATTAGGCCACACAAAGAGAAAAAATGAGACAAGAACTATGAGAAAAAAGAAAGCCACCTAAAGAATCAACTATAGGTATAAACATAATACCAATATTCGCACATTCTCACAATATTATTGAAAAAGAATGAAGGCAAGCTTAGTCGATAGTTTAGTTAGACTTTTTCCTTCGTTTAGAAAAGACAATTCTCATAAGTTAAAATTAAAAAAAATATCAATTTATATATGATTAAGATCAACTAAGATTATAGATATCACCTTGTCACAATGTTAAATATAGTCCATTCTATAAAATGGTAATAACCAATCAATATTTACAAGAAAAACTAGGATGGATGTGGATCCTAATATAACACATGAATCTCTGTTAATCTTATGTATTAGAAGAGAAACACAAAACTGAATAAAGGAATTAAACAAGAATCCTGCACAAACTGAAGGAAAAATCCTCTATAACACACTTCTATATATTGAAAACAATCTAATTAATTGACCCATCTTTTTATAATTCTAATTTATTTGGAATCAGAATTTCACAAGACAACTGTAATCAGTAATTTAAGACTCATACTAGCCTTTTAATATCTTTCCAATCTATATTTATCTATATTGTATCAATAAATATTGGCACTATTAACATTGTAATAGTCTAACAGGGTAAGGAATCTAACGTTGTAATAGCATGACTATATACTACCAACACCCTCATTTCGATACTAGGGACTGACTTTAATATTATACCCTATGAGTCTCTAGAGAACCACTTGTGCATAATGTATAATTGTGTTCTATATATTCCTATTCTTTTTTATTCCACTCCTGTCTAGACTTGAACAACTTTGGTTTTGTAGCAATGGGACCATTAATCCTTAACATTAGATCTATGAGTCAGATTTTAGGTTGAGTTAACAGTGTCTTAAGGATCATTAAGCATTGCCAACAAATATAAATTGTAGAACTAGCAGCCTACTGACATTGGCAGAGGTTAATTTTCTGGTTCCTCAAAGTCTTAAACATGCATTGGCAGCCTATTCAACGTATTAAAGAATTTTTGTTCAAAATTCAAAGTTAGATTAATTATATTTCTCTCTCTCCATAACCCCATGACATATTATTATACATTAAAACAACCAAAACCTCCTAGAGGCCACACCACCACAAACATCAAATTATTCCCCTTAAATCACCAAACACTTGCCCATGGTATTGCCAACCAGGCAACACACACAATGTCACAGGATCTCTATAACCCATGAATATGAATGTTATAAAATTGATTTGGGTTACAAACATTTGATATAGACAGAAACAGAGGAACTTTGAATGTCATAAGTGATACATAGATATTCACTAACTACCACATTATGAGCCTTATACATATACATGTCCTTATATCATCAAATACCTACTACAGTAACAGAAAATGACCATAAAGTTCAACCCACTAACTACATTGATCTAGATAGAATTTGTAGGGAATCTGTAGACATTTCACACTAAATACACAGAATTCAGACTCTCAACTCAATAATTACTCAATCCCAAACACATAGGAAGGTACACATTTTGTCAAACACGTTGTAAGCAAGTAGAGAACAACTTCGCTGACCTTTCGTGACCTCTCCAGTGTAGACGCCCTTGTCATTGCCGTTGAGAGTCAAAGTGAGACCTCGCGAGAGCGAGAGTGACAGTGGGAGTGTCAGCGTGCGAGAGCGAGAGTCAGAGTCAAACTAAGACTAAGAGCACGCAAGAAGGAGAGTGAGAGTGACTTATGTTACAAAGTTGCAGAGAGAGAGAAAGTGAGGATTTGAAATCCAGAATCCCAGAGCCGCGGGCGGAGAGAGAGTGTGGGTTTGAAAAGTGAGCGCAATAAGAGAGGTACACAATTATAGTCTATAAATAGGACAAACACAACGTTGGTTGTTCAAAAAACCGACATTAACCTCAAATTTTGAAACATTGGTTTTTTAAAAATTGATGTTAACAACCCTACGTTAACATCGGTTTTCCAAAAACTGATGTTAATGAACATATGTTAATATCCATTTTTTAAAAATCGATGTCAATGTGGAGATTGTTAACATCGGTTTTTCCAAAAATCAATGTTAACGAAGTCGCGTTATTTATGAATATGCCACCGCGTGTTTTTTAACATCGATTTTATTAAAAAATGATGTTAACGTAGCGATGTTAAAACTATTTTTTGTAGTAGTGTGTGATGATAAACATGTGACAATTATAAAATATTTTTCATGTGAATGATAGTCCATTCAAAAAAGACTATTATTTGACAAAACTAATTGTCAATATTTGATCATTGCGTTGAGAGTACCAATTACAAATTAATCTCTTTATCCAAAGAATATGAATTAATGTTGTGCTAGGTATCTTGTGATGTGTCTATTATGTGAAATATTTGCACGTCTTATTATATATATTTTATATGACTTGCTTGTTATTTTTAGGTGTTTCAGGACTCTATTTTTTAGGGTCAAAATGCAAAGAAATTTCTTTAAAAAATTGAGTAGTACTTTGCCAAAAATAAAAAAGTGGAGACGAGTAACCTTTTGACTAAACTCATATCCATGAAGTATAAGGGAAAAGGAAGCATCGGGGAGTACATTATGGAAATGTCCAATTTTGCATCAAAACTCAAGTCTCTTAAGTTAAAACTTGGTGAAGACCTACTCGTGCACTTGGGTTTGATCTTGCTTCCTGCATACTTTGGGAAACTCAAAGTGAGTTATAATACTTAAAAGGACAATGGTCCCTCAACGAGCTTATATCTCACTGTGTACAAGAGGAAGAGAGGCTGTAGAGAGATAAGACTGAGAGTGTTCACTTGACTTCGAACTTTTAGAATAAGAAAAGGAAGGAAACTAAGAATGTTGTAGAAGAGTCTTCTTAGCAAAATAAACAAAAGAAGTTGAGGAACATACCTACTACTACTTCTGTAAGAAGTTGGGATACATGAAGAAAGAGTGTCCTAAGTTTGCCACTTGGCGTATAAAGAAAGGTAAATTTCTTGTTTTAGTTTTTTTAAAGTTAATTTGGCTTTTTTGTACCTAAGGATACTTGGTGGGTGGATTCTGGTACTAGCATTCACATAAGTATGTCTTTGTGTAACACCTCAAATTTAAACTAAAAATATTGCTAGAAAACACTTTAATTTTATCTATTGTAGAAATAAGCATCACTTTTTTTTTACTGCTACTTATAAATTAATAAAAACATCTTCCTATACTATTTTTTTTAAAACAAAACATGATAGTCGAAAAATAGTAAATAGATGCATCAAATTAAAATAAATGCAATTGTAGAGTAATTCAATTTCCATACATAAATAAAATAAAACTTGTAGTGTCACAAAGAAATATATGGATGCAACACATAATAGTGTGATAATAAACAAAATACATTTTTTATCCCTGTTACAACAAAATACATGTTTGTAGAGAAAATATCTCTCAAAATACATCAAAATAGTAAATAAACTAAGACCAGAGCAGACCATTTATAACACTAGAATTACATAACTAACTACGATGTGTCCTTGGAAGAGTCATCACTCTCATCCTCAAACGTGGGTTTCAACTGCCTTAGTAGTTCTCGGTACTTGTCCATCTCGTTAGACAACATGTCTGAATGGTCACCTCGATCCTCTGTAACCTCCATTGGGTGTACTTGATGTATGTTGTATCCGGTCTATCAGCTGACACTATGTGGACTCGAGTATGACAGCTGTAATGTGTAGTCCGTGTTACGGTGTAGGGCCATACCCGATCTCTTTTTTGCGAGCTACATTGAGCCTGTAGACGCGTTGGTGTACTCAACATTGTCAGTACCTTAAATTTTTTTGTTGTGGGGGTGAGTCCTCTACTCCTCGAACGCCACAAATAACAGGCAATAGTAAAACAAAATTAAAACATATGATCTATGTAACCATTGTGTGTGGTTATCCAGACAAACAAACACTCTCGCATCCTAAGCGCCTAACTATTACACTTAATTGAAAATAAGGCTCAATCACTGCCACCAATCCTTCTAGGTCTTGATGGTCATACAAAAATTATGTGGATGACGTCAGGAGTGATCACTACATACGGAGACATCGTACACCAATCCCTCATCTCCCAACTCAAAAAGCATACTCTTAGAGCCCATCAAGAGTAGCAAAGTGAGGTATGTATGTTACCCGCACTAAATGAGTGCACCAAATGTCGAGTAGTCATGACTCGTTAATTCCCCTAGGTTCCTCGAATCTCTCTGCCCACTACACCCCAGTGTATCTCTGTCCATCATGCACTTCCTCAACGCAACCTCACATTCTTATTGAAGGAAAAAGAACCATTGGTTCTTTTACTCTCTGTCCAATCCTCTTGAATCTTGCTACCGTATTGCATGCATAGTCCTTGTACCATGTACATCAACAAACGCATACAAACAAGTGAACAAGAAAGAGAGATAAGGCTCAGGCCTACGTAATACTCTCAGAGAACCAATCATGGTTGAAAACACAATGAACACACTTCAAATAAACCAAGAGGGGGGGTGAATTGGTTTAAAATAGATATTTAAAAAAATTTCTTCAAAAAAAATTTGCAGAATTAAAACTTGGATCGTATCACTCAATCACCTTTTGTAAACCAGATTTTTTCTTTCAATCAAGATCCATCTTGTTATGCATGCAATGATAGAAATATTTTCTTTGCCAATAGTATTTTGATTACCCAAATATAAGCAATGAAAGATACATAAAATTAGAATAAAAGACTCAGCAATTTATACTAGTTTACCTCACTAACGTGGAGGCTACATCTAGTGTCTTTCAACCAACACTAGGTTAGAGTTTTCACTATATCAAAATATCCTTTACAAGCAATTTACAAGTGATTATCTTTATCAACCCTATATAAAGAATCTGAATTCTAAAACTCTATTAGAAAACAAATCACAAAGATCCTAAGAACCCTACTCAGATCTTTATCCCTAGAGAACCCTACTCTAGAAAGCTTGAAAGAATCACTTTGATATATCACAACAGAATTTTAATACACAGAAAATTCTAAGGAAAGATTCAAGAGAGACACAACCTGTAATCCTTCAATCTATGAATGAATGAATGAATGAAGTTACCAATCAATCCAGGTTGTATGAAAGTCAATGCTCAGAATCTAAACTCTTGAAAAACTCTTTTTCTTTAACACATCATCTCAAAAAATCATAAATCTTGATCTCACAAGATGTGTTTCTCACTCAGTAAAACTCAGTATCTAGGACTCTTAGAAAACTTTGAAATCTTTGGGTAAGTCACACAGTCTCTTGAGTAATTCGTTCAATGTCTATCTATAAAGAGTAGACCCACAAAAAGAAACTGATTTAACTGAATATAATCGATTAAAACGATAGTGTAATTGATTATTTTACCATATGTAATTGATTAAAATACCAGATAATCGATTAATATGTTCTTGAGCTTTCTGGAAAAATTTCATGAACAAGATAATTGATTAATACGTGATGTAATCGATTAAAGCAGTCATCATGTATGTGAAATAAGTTGTGATAATCTATTACATAAGACTGGTAATCGATTAAACCAGTAAAGCTCAAAATATGAGATATGCATGTGTGATCGATTACTGATTGAGGTAACCGATTAAACTAGTAATGCATATGGACTAACGAACTAAGATAATTGATTACATAACATGGTAATCGATTAAAGCAGTGATGCATGATTTTCATATTGCACTATGTAATCAATTACAAGAAGCCTGCAATCGATTAATATGTTCTTCATGGATTTTCCAGATTTGGAACAAAGCCTTTAATCGATTAAAAACATTGTGTAATCGATTAAAGCAGTAAGTTTTCATTTTTCCAAAAGCATAACCATGAGAACTTAGCTTCTTTTAAAATCATTGAATAACTTTAATACTTTGATGAAAAACATGTATGTATGTTAATGAGAATGCAAATGCAATGCAAGGATCACAAGGCAATGAACTTGAACCTCTTAGACAAATTACAAATGCCTTCAAATTGATTGGGCATGTAAAAAGCTAAAACATCAAGCTAATTACTTCACCCTTGCTTTAATCTTCTTACAGCTTCTCCTAAATCCAACAATGATCCCTTAAGCGGTAGAAACCACTTGGCACACAAACAAAAAGATAACATAACGACTATAGTTATATCTATCTAACCAATCATAACAAACAATTTGCCAAAGGTCGAACACCCTGGTCCCAAACCACAACATATACAGATAAAAATGACAATATGCAGACACACACACACACACACACACATATATACTAGAAATAAATTCGTATGCCAATGATATAATAGTCAGAGTTCCCACCCTGCCAATCTTATCATTCAATAATCATAATAAAATATAGGGACGTAGTTCAGTAATTTTATCAATAGAGAATTATCATAATTTCATAACATGCATCAGTCATCAGATCTGATATTTATCTCAGCAATATATAATAGTAAATAAATTAGCAGTTCTAGAAAATAAATAATTCTAAGATAATTTATATGGAGGCATGGATTCCAAAGTTAACTATCTATTGTCCAAAATCACTTTGTCGCTTGGTTTTTCAAAGTTTTGCTCTTAACTTATTTTTAGCGTTCAGTGCTTTAGGAGTCGGATTTTTGCAAATCTTATATGCTACCCTACATTTCCAAACCTAAACACTCACTTTTGAGGTCAAAACTTTAATAAAAACAGTTTATACTGTTGTATTTCTCAGTCGAAATTCATGACAAATTTTTCATTTTACTAAAGGTCTTTAAACTTGTTTATTTGAAACTTTTCCTAGGAAACTTCGATTTAAGTAAAATTTAAGGCTAACTCTATGTTTTAACATGCAAAGAACTCATTTTTGGCATCAAAACTCAAGGAAAATAGCTTAGCATGCATATTCAAGACATGACAGTAGGTTCAAAAATTTCAAAGCAACAACATGTTCAATGAAGTTCAACAACAAACACATGGTTTAAGAGTTGGAGAGACCCCCCTTACCTCTTGTAGGCTCCACAAAATTTAAAATGAAGAATGAGGGAGTTTAGATTCAAGTTTCCCACCTTCAAGAGTGCAAAATAAGGTTTTGAAACTACAAGTGAGAATATAGCAAAAAAATAAAGTGAAAATCAAGCTTAGAGTTAAAAATGAAGGTCACTTACCTAAGCTTGATGAAAGAAGGGCTCAAGAACACTTGGTAAAACTTGGAAGAAGAATAAAAACATGGTCTCCTCTTTCTCCAAAAGCTTCAGCATAATAGGAGAACTGGCCTAGGCTTTGGCTTTTAAAAATAACACTTATTGTAGATGAAATGCTTTTAACAATGGAATTGCAAGGCCTAATTCTTATCTTCTTAATTTAAGCACTCTGAATGACCATTAATATTACTAATTGGCAGCTTGGAAAGCCCTTGAGGTTCTCTCGACGAGCTCAGCCATGCCTTAGCACAAAATTCTATGATTAAAAATATATAACTATTGAAATTAAATTCATACATGCACAAATGACACAACACAAAGTTTCCTCTGTCAATTTGAGTTGTAATTTTTCAGGGTGTTACAACTCTAACTTGTTTTAATTATTCTATATCATACAATTAGAAACTTCAATTAGTCACTAACTAGTTAAACTAAAATTATATTTTTAAACTAGTTATATAGTTATTTTTTCAAAAATGCCCTCCACTTTAAACTTATGTGACTTAATTACTTATTTTCTAATTCTATGGAATCTAGATCACCATTAATCAACCTTAATTATCCCACTTAATTCCTAACTTACATTAATTACTAATTTTCTTTCAAGCTTCTAATTTCTATTTGTATACGAAAATCCAATTATTAACATCTAG
This sequence comes from Glycine latifolia, assembly GCA_013407115.1. Classification (NCBI taxonomy): domain Eukaryota; kingdom Viridiplantae; phylum Streptophyta; class Magnoliopsida; order Fabales; family Fabaceae; genus Glycine; species Glycine latifolia. The sequence goes on along the minus strand of CM023941.1, from coordinate 21,236,460 downwards.
GTCATTAATGAGTTGACCATTATTTGACCAGAGAGTTTTCTCTGAATTATCCTTATTCTTTCTAGACTATAGCTTAAAACTTAAGAGTTTAACCATGCCTAGGTATCCTATGATAACATCTCATTTTTTATCATTGTAATAGTCTAAAAACACTACCCAATCACACAACAAAGTAATAACACTATCTTCCACACACGCATGGAAAATTGGGATGTTACACTTTGCAGGATTGCCTATGGAACCGATTGCCATGTGATGATGAAATATTCATCTTTCTGGGTGATGGCAAAAAGGTAGCAATAAAGGCTATTGGAACTTTTTAATTGTAGTTGAAGACTGGATTTTATTTTGATTTATTAGAGACTTTTGTAATACCATCTTTTCGATGGAACCTGAATTCTATTTCTAGTTTGGACAAATTTGGATTTTCTTGTTCATTTGGAACTAATAAAGTTACTCTTTACCAAAGTTCAAATATTTTTGGTTCTTGTTCTTTAATTGATAATCTTTAGATGATTGACGTTGTTATTTCCTATGATGAAATACTACAAATGAGTTCACATGGAACAAAACAAAAAATTAAATTAGAGTTCAACCACCTTATGCACAAGCATTTAAGCCATATCTCTAAATAGATAACTCAAAAACTTGTGTCAGAAGAGATTCTTATTCCCTTAGTTTTATCAAACTTTAAAGTCTGTGTTGAATGCATAATGGGAAAACAAACAAACATAAGAAAATTAGGTGCCGAAAGAGCTAATGACGTCTTAGAAATAATACACACAAATATTGTCCTTTCCCTACAACTTCTTGGAATGGACAATAATATTTCATTAGGTTCATAGATGACTAATCTGGATATGGTTACCTATATTTGATTCATGAGAAGTCTCAATCCCTAGACGTTTTAAGACCTTCAAGGTTGAAGTTGAACTACAACTTGGAAAGAATATGATGGATTAAGAGAACAATGTCTAGGGCCCTTTGTGATTTTCCTTAAAGAGTGTGGAATTTTTCCGCAATACACTATATGTCGGGAAATCTAGCATGAATGGTGAAGTAGAACAAAGAAAATAAACTCTTAAGGATATGGTGATGAGTATGATTAGTCATTATTCTTTGCTAGAGTCACTTTGTAGAGAAGCCTTAAAGACCGCAATTTACATCCTTAATAGGGTGCCAAGTAAAGCAGTTAACAAAAGCCCTTTATGAACTTTCGATTGGAACAAAACCAAGTATTAAACACTTGAACATTTGGGGTTGTTCAGTTATAGGCCACATGAAAGAAAGTTGGATTCAAGAACAATTAGCTTTTATTTTGTTGGCTATGTTGAACGCTCTTGGGGCTATAATTTTTACAATCCCACTTCAAGATCCCTTTTCAAGATGAGAAATGGGAGAGTTCTTGAGGAAGTTGAGTTTGGGAAGGAAGAAAACATAATGAATATTGTCTTTAAGGAAAAACCTCTTGTTGATAGTGATCCAATCCTCATACCTATTACTGTTCAAGACACAACTCCAGTAATAGAAAATAATGCTCAAATTATTGTTGATGACATTGTTTCAAAACAAGACAACAATTAGGTTCTCCCTCAAATACCTATAGAGCAACCTCAACAACCTCAAGAAGTGCCATTAAGGAGATTCATTAGACAGGAAAAATGCAATCCCAAATGATTACACTATCTTTCTTCAAGAATGTAAGGATGGCATCATTTTAATAGAGGAAGATCCAATCAACTTCTGTTAAGCTATGTACAGTTCTAACTCTAAAAAATGGATCAATGTCATGAAGGACGAGATGAAGTTTATGCAAGATAATGATGTTTGGGATCTCGTCGAATTGCCTAAAGGCATGAAACCTATTGTTTGTAAATTGATATTTGAAATAAAGAAGGATTCAAAGGGTAAAATCAAGAGATATAAGGCTTGTCTAGTTACTAAAGGCTTTACTAAGAAGAAAGGCATTGACTATAAAAAACATTTTCTCCAATGTCTTCAAAGTATTCTTTTAGAACTATTATGACACTAGTAGCCCATTTTGACCTAGAGCTGCATTAGATGGATGTCAAGATTGCATTTCTAAATGATGACATTGAAGAAACAATTTATATGGTGAAACCAGAAAACTTTGTGTCAAGTGACTCATAGTCTGTAGTGTGCAAACTGAAGAAATCCATCTATTATCTCATAACGGCTTCCTGTCAATGGTATTACAAGTTCCATCATGTAATTACCTCGTATAGTTTTTAGGCATATGTAGTTAATGATTGTGTATATCATAAATTTAATGGGAGTAAATACATATTCTTGGTATTATATATTGATGGTATATTGCTTGCTTGCAACGATATAGGCTTCTTCCAAGAGACCAGGAGATTTCTAACTAAAAATTTAGAAATTAAAGATCTTGGGGAAACCTCTTTTGTGTTAGGTATCAAGATACTAAGAGATCGCTCTCAAGGTATCCTAAGGTTGTAACAAGAGAACTATATCAATAAGGTCTTAGATAGATTCGAATGAAAGATAGTAAACCAAAAGATATCCCAATAGCTAAGAAGAAAAATTTAGACTCAAACAGTGACCCAATAATGACCTTGAAAGAACTGGGATGTAAAATATTCCTTATTCGTTAGTAGTAGGAAGTCTAATGTACACTCAAGTTTGTACGCGTCCCAACATAGCTTTTGTCATAGGAGTTATAGGTAGATACTTGAGTGATCCTAGAATGCAGCAAAGTGCATGATGTGTTACTTGAAGAAAACAAAAGAGTACATGCTCACTTATTATAAGTATGATAATTTAGAGATCATGGGTTACTCAAACTTTGATTTTGCTGGATGTCAAGACAACAAACACTCCACACTTGGATACACACACACACACACACATATATATATGTTTGTTTGAGGAGTTATATCTTGGAAGTCTGCTAAACAGACTCTTGTAGCTTCTTCAACCATGGTCGCAGAGTTTGTTGCTTGTTTTGAGGTATCCAACCACAAAATATAGCTGTGAAACTTTGTCACTTGTTTGCATGTGGTTGATGGCAATGAAAGACCATTAAGGATTTATTGTGGTAATAACTCAATAGTTCGATATTTCATCAGGAGCACAACCAAGTCAAAATTTATTGACATTAAGTTTCTAGTTGTTAAGAAAAGAGTTCAGAATAGACATGTATATTTCTATAGAGCATATAAGGACTAATTCCATGCTAGCTGACCCACTTACTAAAGGTTTGGTACCTAAGATTTTTCATGAGCACACTGCTCATATGGATTTTCTGCAGAAATAAAGTTGATGTTTCTTATTATATTTTGCACTTGTTTTGTGTGTAGTGTTTATGTGGCAATAGGATTGATCTCTATAAAGAGTAAAGTTTGGACTAGTTGAAAACAAACATGATTAAGATCACATTGCATGTAATTTTCATGCCGCTTATTCATATTTGATCTATGTCATTAAGTATGAATGATAATGGTGATCATTGTGGCTTATTCACATTAGATTGTGATGAAAACTGCAATGATTCCTTGTTGCTATATATATGAGATAAACCAAATTGTTTAAGGGGAGTCTAAAAGTAAATAACATACGATTCTGTGCCTAAAAAAATTTGTGATGTAAATATCTAAGGTTAATATGAAGTCCAAGTGGAAGATTGTTAAGAATTTTATAATTTCTAATTAATTAATATGGGCTACATATTATATTATATATAACATTAATATGAGCTCATTAGATTGTCAACAGAAAATTGATATGAACTTAATGAGCAAAAATCAGATTGATCCATTAAGATATAATGAGAACCCTAATATGCTAAAATCTAAGGCACAATTATGATCAATACACCAAATTAATAAACAAATTTCTCCTCTTCCCATTTGAAGAAAAAATGATGGATCCATAAGGAATAAGGTGATTGTGTAACACCCTGAAATTTCAATAACTGCAAATGTATGTTGTATGAATTATTCTTGATGTAAGTATTAGGTTATGTGAAATTTGATTGGTCTATATTTAAATTATTTGGGTGAAATATTAATTAGATATATTACAAAAAATGTTTGAAGAGAAATGACCATATTACCCTTCCCTTGAAGCAGAAATTATAGAAATGCCCTTGAGGTGAAAATGACGAGAATGCCCTTGGATATTTTTGGTTAGATATTTTAAAGTAGAAATTACAAAAATACCATTGGGCAAAAATTACACAAATACCCTTAGATATTTTGTTGAGATATTTTATGGTCAAAATTACAATCATACCCCCAGGGTGAATGACAAATTACCATAGTACCCTTAAGGCTAGAATTACCAAGACACCCTTAGATATTTTCTGAAAGCTTGATGAAATTACAGAGTGACCTTGGATGACAAATTACCAAAATACTTTTTGTGACAGAAAGCCTCATAATAGAATTTCTATGAATTTTATACGGTCGTAACTTTGAAATTTTATTCAGGAGAATTCAAGCATCAGAAAAAAAATATGGAAAAATGATAAATAGAATCTGTGGAATTTTCTGTTAATTGTAGAATGAATAGACTTGTTCAATAAGATGGTTTAGTAATTTTGATGGTCAGAAGCAGAACGAACCAATCAGAATTAAGATAAGAGCAGTCTTGTATGTAAGGTCTGTGTAGCACTCTGTATAGACTGCTTGTGAGCAATTTATACTGTAATTGAAGTTAGTTTCTGAAAATCTCTAGAGTTCTATTATTCAATATTATCTTTAGGTAAAAGAGTTCGAATTGAACATTACTTCCTTCTAGTAAATGCCATGTGTGAAGTTATGTTGAAATTGGATTCTTCTTCTTCATAAAAAAAATGACATATGTATACAATAAGAACCACACAATTTTCTCCTCTTTAAGGAAATAAAAACATGGTATAGAAGGAGGAAAGGAAGATAGAAATCTTCCCCTTATTCACGTGAAGAAGAGGAAAGAATAAAATAAAGTGGTTTTATCATACCAAAAAAATTGTTAATTCATGATAAGTAGAAAAATACCTTAAGATTCATAAATTAAAATGATAAGATACAATCATGAAGGCTTAAGAAATATCTAGCCACCTGTAACTTACTATTAATATAGGAATAAGAAAGCCATCATAACCTTGAAATACATGTGTACAAGATGGCATGAAGAGAAGAAAAATCTTCTCTTATTTCCTTGATGTTCACGTGAAAAGATGGAGAACAATGGAGAAGATACATGAACTTGCCAAATGGAGGGACACTTGGAAGCAAGTCATCATGACTTAGAAGATTTTTGTAAAGTTGGAAGATATTTAGCAAGAGTAATTATGAGCTTAGTTAGAATGTAATGGAATGAGATAAAACTAAGTTCTAATGAAACCAAATGAGAGTAACTAGCTAGAAAGGGTAGAAATGTCCTTGAATATTTTATTATTTTCAAACTCTATATAAAGGGAGGAAGGCCTTAAGTGGAAGTCACATTAAAGACTTCATTCTTCTACCTATTCCACGTGAATCTCTCTTCCTCCATCTCTTTCATTTCACTTTCATCCTTTCATTTTCAAAGCATAAAGAGACCCCACTTCCTTGAAGAATCACGTGTAAGCTAGTACCTTTAGGAAGAGAAAGACAAGCTTATTAAGAGGTTATAAGGTATGTATGGGGAAGTTTTATGATAAAGATAGTTTAAGTGTTGCTTGTGTTTTAATAAATGCTTGATGTTCTGTGTAGTATGAATTGTATCTGAGAAATTGTTGGACTCAAGTTATAGTTATATGATTAAGTGCTTGAATGAAGTTTCATGTGTTGTTGAGTGTTTCTATACATGGGTGATATGTTGTATACTTGAATAATAAACTGAGTTCTGTACTTGATTTATGTTGAATTTCTGAGTAAAGTATATGAGGTAGTGATTGAAGACTGATGTTGAAAATAAATATGAGTTGATAAAATGAAAAAAGTTATGCATTAAGTGAATCAGTTTCATGTATCTCATGTGCATAAGAGTTGCCTCAGAGAAGAGGTGTGTATAAGAGTTGCCTCAAAGAGGTGTGTCAGATAGCTGCAGGAACTGAGTCCGTGCGTTCAGACAAAAGGTGTCTGAGCTGGGGGGTGACTCTTGCGGTGGGGAATCACACCACCCATGATGATCACATGAAGTGTGGGTGAGAACCTGTGCAACACCGGGAGACCCTGACTGGTCGGATAAGTTCTGTGTCACAGGGATGGGGCTATCTTGACAATTGGTACCAAATATTGAAAGAGTTTAAGAGAATCATGCATCATGATAAGAGTCTAAGAGAATCATGCATATTTGAGGACATTATTATGAATATCTGCATATTGAATATATTTTGTTGTTTAAATTATGTTTATCATAAACTTACCCTATATTTTGTGTCTATGGTTGACACTTGCTATGACCTCGATTTTATTCGGGCAAGCATATGAACAGCAAACAGAGACTACTAGCTGTTTACAAGAAGAGGATTTTGTTTGAAGATGATATGTTTGAAGAGGTATTCTTTTGTTACAGAGTGTTTTGAATTAGTTGTACTATGTAATAGAACCAGTGTCAGTTTGTAATCATATTATATATATTACTTCAGATTTATAAATATTACTCAGTAATGAAATTTTCTTGGAGTATCAATTATTGGCAAAATTTTGTTATATTCAGTTGAGTGCTTTTAAGAAAATTGAAAAGAATTTTTCATTAAAAATCAATAATAATAAGATGGTAAGTCGAGGTGTTACAGATTAGGTTGAGAAAGATCATAAAATTAATTGTTCATGATCGTGATATTCCATTACGTTTGTTTGATCAAGCTTTATAGATCTAGATATTTTTTAAACCCTTTTCTTAATAGTTTGACGTAACTGTATTTGGTGCTCTTTATATTTGGAGCTCTTTAGTATTTTATATGATTTGTTAAATTTTCAAACAGCTTTTGTTGCTAAATGTGAAGAGAGCGTGACAATCCCCATTGCAGATTTCGTTCCAAGCAAATACTTTTTTTTTTTTTTGTGAATTCTATGTGTTTTTAGTTAATCTTTGATGACAGGTTAAAACTAGATTATTTTTTTATCAAATATAAATTTAAAAGTAAAAACTAAATTCAAGAAATGACAATCTTAGTTGCAAAATTACACCGTACATCTGTTGAAACATTTAACGTAATTGAAATATGGCTAAAATAATGTATGGTGTATATATGTGTAAATCCATTAGTTATCTCGCAAAACAAAAATGTGAGTGGTTAAATAATAAGGTGAGATTAAGGACACATTTAATAGAAAAACGTCTAAAATCATGATTCCTGAATCAGCAATAATGTGAATGAATAAAATTTATTTGACTAATAGTTAAAGATATTTAGATGAGTAACATAATATTTGTACTATTATAAAAAAAATAAACTTACAAAAATAAAATTCTCACCTTCATAATTTTTTTTTGGATAATTAATTAAAAAAATATTTCTGCCAAACATTATTTCTTATGATATTTTTCGAAAATGAATATCAAACATGAAAAACTAAAATTTTTAACCTAGAATTTTCGAAAAACGAAAAATTTCTATCCTATTAAACGCTTCCTAACTCTAATCACATGGTAAAATTTATGTATTTATGAAATGTTACGACTTATATAATCATGTAATTAAGTGTATAATATGCAGACGGTACTACTAGCTATATATATATATATATATATATATATATATATATATCAGTGAATAAAAAATTACTGTGGATATAATTAACTTTTTAGTTATTGTAAAATATTACACAAATGTACTATAGTTAGTTTTTTTTCATTGAATGAGAGTTTAAAATAATTTACAATTAGTTAATGAATGATCTATTTTTCTATTATATTATTATTATTATTTTACTGTATTTATTATTATTATTATTATAAAAATACACATATGTAAACCCTATATATTAATGTTCTGTACAATGAAAACCAAATATAGATTAAAAAAAGACAACACAGTGGTGGATCTCTCTGAGGAGATTGCAGTCAGATTTTTTGAGTTAAGTTAGTACTACAGTGGCCACCACCCCACCTCTCATCTCATGTTATATAAGACATTAGAGGTCCCACCTCGGTAACTTTCAAACTCATGGCTTCTAGTTTGCTTCTCCTCACAAAGAATATGCAGAAAAAAGGGAACTTGTGAGTCCTATTATTCATTCTGGTGTCTCCCTCTTTGACTCTCTTAGAAAACCAAACAAAACAAAACACCAACAAAAAGGTTAGAGTACCCACCACTTCATATCTTCCACATAAGAAAACTCCCTCAAGCAATCCCTATCTAACAATTCGTTGCTTAAATATGGGATCACTTGCATAACCCTCTTCATCCAAACATATCCACCTTTTTTTCTCTTTCTCTTTATTGTTACTTTCCCTAAGGGTTTTTGTTTTGGGTGATATTTTGTGATTTGTGTACCAATGGAACAGGGTCAATGTTGGACAAAGCGGAAGAAGTACTGTTTGAGTTCTAGTCTTGGTTCACCAACAAACCCTTCCTATGGTGACTCATGGGAAGAACAAGCTTTTGAAGAAGATGGAGCTAATTCTCTTGGTGGCTGCATATGGCCTCCAAGATCATACTTTTGTAGCTTTTGCAGAAGAGAGTTCAGGTCAGCACAGGCTCTAGGTGGCCACATGAACGTTCATAGAAGGGATAGAGCAAAACTAAAGCAACAACCCACTAGCCCCCGCAATGAAATTCTATGCCATGACCTTGAAACTCAGCTCCACAAGCCAGTTCAAAGTCCTTTTGCTTCTTTAGGTGGTTATCTATACCCTTCTCCTGTTTGTGAATTGGCTTATAAAAAAACTAACCCTAATTGTGATCCTGATTTTGTTGCTTCACCTTCTTCATCACCCTCACCTTCCAAGGCCTTATTGGCTCCATCAGCTAATATTGGTACCTTGAGAGAGGAAACCATGATTCCACTTGATGATTCCTCTATTATCCACAAGATTTCTCCTGCCAGTAATTCTACTGAATCATGGCCAAATTCAGCTGAAGATCATAGATTATATTCATGTAAGTTCTACCCTCAAGCTGATACTACGAAACCCTCCAAGGGAATAATGGATTCTAGATGTAGGGGTAATAAGGGGAATAGTGATGATATTGATGGGGATACGAACTTGAATTCAGTTGTGTATAGAACTCACCCATCTTTTCAGTTTGAGAGTACTAAAGAGCCAGATCACATCAGTTGCAAGAAGAGGAAAACAGATGCTTCCTCAACTCTATTGTCCCCAAAGTCAAGCTCAGTTGATAGGCATCACGTGCAGCCAAAGATGTTTGAGTTTAGCCCTAGCTCAATGGAAGAGCTAGATCTGGAGTTAAGGCTTGGGAACAGGTCCAAGATATAGTAATAAAGTAGTATAAATAGAAAAATCACCCCCCACTGTTAATGAATATAAATTTCTTCTCCTTTTTATGTTCATCCTAGTTTGTTTTCACATCTTTTAATACCTTACACTTAAGGAAGGTTTTCATCATGTTTGATAGGATCTCCTGAGGGCCTCAGAATGTATATCTGCAAATGATAATAACAAACTGCAATTAATTATATTGACAGGCTTGTAAACTTGCTCTTAGTAGATAGCGTGGCCAAAAAGGTGGATTGTTTTGAATAAATGCAGATTATTATATGACTTTGTAATTGATGGTTCCATCGTTTTTTACTATGATCATATGAAAGCTTTAACATAAAGATAATCCTATAGCTGGTTTCATACTTTGAATACTAAAACATATCAATTCTAGTTTCATCCGACAAATATGATTTAATTTTCTTGCATTCGTAATTACTTTGTTAACATTCAAAAAGTTAATTAAATAGGGTTCCAATGTAACTTCCTTATCTTTTATCTTTATGGATAGAGAAAAAATATCTTACTTGAGCCATATATACCCCGTTTATTAGATACTTCACAGAAAAGTTCTCTCTATTTCCATTGTCAATGATGGAAACTAATACAAGAAGGTCTTCTAATAATGGAACAAAACTAATGCTTTGTAGCGTAGTTCATTATTCTGCATGTGGACAACTTACATGAATTTCAAATTCCCATATCTGTGATAGGTATAGGCATGGAATCACTGTTCCCGAGTTTAGAGAGAGAGAGAGAATGTACTGTGTGTAAAAACTGTTATAAGTAATGAGATTAAGGCATTATTTGTGTGGGGTTTAAGGGGGTGAAATGAAGGAACTATGAGTATAAGTGCATGTATAATTTGATCTATCTATTTTTCCCATATTCAGTACCTCACTGACATTCCATCGGACAAAACAACTAAACCAACCCTAAAAACTACACTGATTGAGCTTTTCACAGCCGCATAAAGTCAGATACATCCCAACATTGATTCCCTTTCACCCTCAGATCTGTTGCATTTAGTAGTATCCCGTCACACACAAATCCATTTGCTTGTGTCCTCTCTCTCACCTTTCTATCTACCTTTCTTCTAAATCCCTCCAAAAATTGACACCTACTCCGGAATCAGCCCCCTTAAAAAATTGCCTATCATAATATGCTTTTGCATTTTAATAATCACAGAGAGAATATTATCTCCCCGTCTCT
>CM023941.1:21167925-21225749 GCA_013407115.1 Glycine latifolia | reverse complement strand
CCCCGCTCATGAGTCACAGGCGCTAAATACGCAAGTTTTTGGTTTCTTCTGGGCGTGAGAATTTGGTATAAAGTACCTACACTTTTTTTTTTGAAAGGTATATATCATTCTCGGTCAACATTCTAAAACTAATATAATCTTTTTTCGAGATAGAGAAAATACCAAAAGTGAATACAATATCTCCAAATAAAATTATTTTAGAGAATACAATATTTTAAGTGTTTTGATACTATCGAGAATCCCTCTGTCGTATTTAGTTTGTACAAGTTCATTCAACTATTAATTAGCTAAAAAATAACTACATCACAGTCTTAATAACTACCGTCAGTATTATTGAGAAACTCACTGATGTACCGTGTCAAAGTCATGAATTATAAAAAATCAAAAGTGAACTTCATTTATGAACTCTAACCCTAGGTAGTCAAGTTTGTTACAAAAATTGGTGCAGGAAACAAGGAAAGCATTCTTTCTGATCATTGCCTTAAATGGGAATTTGATGGAACACCCCTTTGACTTAAATCAGCAATTGTACCTAGCATGGTCATTCAAACGTAGTTTTCACATAAACACAAATATACATTGAAAACCTTAGGCCACACCCAACATTTAAATTCCCTTGTAGGCTAAAGAATGAACATAGCTTTAATGATTTGAAAGGAGGATGTGTGGCACTTCCTATTATCGAATTAAGTTATGGTTTTCTCAAATTTTCATGTGATTGACAAGGAAAGAGAAATGAGAAGCACAATTAATATATATAATGGAAACGAGGTCTTATTTGTGTGTAAGAGGGAGGGTTTTAAAGGCAGTTGGTGGACTTTGTCTTCTTCTGGGGTTGTGAGATGTGTAGGTCTGATATGAACAGAGAGTAATCAGTGAAGTTTTTTGGGTTGAAGTGGCAGAAGTGCACATGGGAAGAAAGTGTCGTTTCTCTATTCACTTGGAAAGGGTTGCATAGAATAGGACTATAGAGTGAGTCAGTGAAATAAGGAGGGTATAAAGGGATATTATTATTCTCCTGTTGAGCAATGTTTTTATGTTAATTTAATAGCAAAACACTATTTTAGAGAATCGGAAACTTTATTTGAGAGAGAAATTCCAGTGCATCGGGGGTTGGTATGTCTGGGATTTTTGTTCTTTATAATTGCTATGACAACTAAGGTCTAGGAGTATATTTTTGCATGGGGGCAAGTTCCTTTTAATCACGAGCTCACTCACATTCCATATAAATTAGAATATATGTTGTCTCTCATACGTCGCATATTTATATAGCTGTATTGTGAATGTAAGGAACAGGAGAAACTTATTATTTGGTAAAAATAAGAGGAGATTATTATAACTATAATTTCGATTTTTATATATTATGTTATTAAATAATGGTTCGTTATTTAGGATGTTTGATTTATTCACTAAAAGTAAATGAAATTGTAAATAGACCTTTGATTTTTTTTATTTATATATATATATATATATATATATATATATATATATATATAATTATTTTAATAAAATACCGCTTTCATACTTATTAATTCTATACAATTTTATATTAAGGGTAACTCAAATTTAATTATAAGAGGGGACATCCAATCTATGAGAGCCATCAGATTTCATGAGGAGTTTAAAAATTCTGATGACCGATCGAGGTACTCCTTTACATGTACAATTATATAAATAACAAAAAAAACTGATAATAAAATTAAAGTTTAGAATGACTATTTATAAAAGAAGTAAAAGTTGAAGGGAATGAGTGATGTTTACCCTAAATATAAGAATTATAGTTAAAATTAATGTAAGCATGATTTGGTGGTGGTTGATTGTTTATGTGAGTTGATGGAGAATTTCGATATTAGATTCGAAACTTCAAATCAACATATAGGAGTTTGATTTTAGGACTAAATACACTAAATCAAAACACTTTCAAGTTCTTTGTTTTGTTAAACTAGTAATCTTTAGATTTTCAACTTAACAAACAGTACATCTTTTCAAAAACTTATTACAAGAACAAAATTTATATTAAGTATAAAACATTTGAATTATAATGGTTTATTCGTACAAATGTCAACAACTTTCATGGACAAACACAAAATAATACTTGAATTGACAACATTTAAAAATACATAAACATGATCACAATAACATAAGACTAAGTAAATATTCAAAAACAATAAAGAATGAGTGATAGACCAAAAAATGAGTTATCTATAGAAAATCTTATAAAAAAGATAAGGAGTTATAGAAAGTATAATGGAGAAAAGAATCAAAAGTCAAAAATAAAAGAAATGGGTAAAAACATACATGTTTCCATTGCACCAAATACCTATAGTTGCAATAAAATTGTTTTATAGGAAGTATGCAAATGTTTGTAATTGAATAAAAATTATACACTCTTGCTTATTTATAAAAAATAAAAATAACTAATTTTCATAATTGATCATGACACATGTCTTCAAACGTGAACTGATCCCTTCAGATTTCGCTATTTGTTTCGCGCTTCTTAATTTGTTATTTTGAAAAATTGTTAATTGTTTATTAATTATTGCTCTGAACATTTGATTCATCATTGTGGATTTATTTTCTTTCAAATTAATGTACTCAAGAACATGATATCACCTCTTTTTAACCTATCAAATGGAATCTATCTTCATTGATCTCATATATCTTTATTTTTTATAGTCGTCATCTTGTGGATTCCATATTTTCGATGTTACTAAACGGATCTTCCTTATTGCATCATCAACCTTAATCGAAAGAAAGATAATCAAACATAATTCCAAAATAGTTCATTTGAATGAACCTAACAGATGCCCCCTAAAAATGTGTTCTTGAATTTGTTCAAAATGAGGCATTTTTATGATCGAAAACAACTCGTATCAAAATCTATCACTTGTAACTTCAACACCAATATTGCATGTTTCTCACTCTACTGAAAATACACTGATAGATGGCAATCTCCATTGTAAAAATCTTCTTATTTCCACAAATTACGACACCATGCTTGCTTAGTATTATCATATCTTTAAGCACGACTTAGATAAATCTAATCATGTGTCATCAATGGTCATATCACAATCGTTTTTAATTATCTTTTACTTACATAAATTCAAAATTTGAATCGCTTTTACCCTAAACCAAAGCCTATAAAGAAACTTCATCTTCACCTTTCTTTTACACCTAAACCAATAGAGAAAGCTCTCTTTTCTCTCCTCTATTTCCTTTACTATCAGCATGTCCATCTTCTTCCTTTCTTTCTTGCATCCAAAAACACGATTAGTTCATTGAAGTTTTACTAGATTCCTTTTACAGTTTCCTTTACCAAGATTCAACCTTTCTTTTGCTCCAACTTCTTTATAAATGGAACTTCCTCCTCCTATACTAGTCTTTGAAGCTAAAGAGCTTGAGATTGAAGGAAGAAAGTTTCCCCCCATTACTATGTTGAAAGAAGAAAGTATCAACATATGGCATTCTCAGGTATTGTTACCTTTCTCTATGAATGATTAAACTCACGCTTTTCTTGGTCCCTTTAGACTAGATTTGAAACAAGAATCTTTGGATTCTTACCTCCCTTCTTTTTGACGATGAACACCCACTGATGCACCTCCTAGAAATTAGAACTCATTTCATTTGAAAGGTTATGCCCACATTTTCAGAGCAATCCCAAAAAGTGATGGTAGCAAGTTTACAACTTGGATGAATAAGGTTTTGTCAGTTTATGAGGATATATGGAAGAAGGGGGGGATTTTTGACTTCATGCGCTATGTAGAATAGATCTTACATCCCTCGACATTCATTTGTCGATGGCTTTATTCCTATTCTGGAATCGAAGGCTTCATGCTTTTGATTTCTCTTGTGAACCTATTGGGCCAACTTTGTTTGAAATAAATGCTATTATAGGCCTTCGACCGACAAGAGAAAGATATGCCTTGGGTCTCATTGAAGACAAATGAAAATTGAAAGAAATCCCTATTAATTTCAAATTCACTGGCCTTAGATACTACATCCAAAAGCATCAAGGTGAAGTTGGTATAAAAGTTTCTGAATATGAACATATAGCCTATCTGATGTATTGGCTATCCTCTTATGTTTATATTACTCAATCTTTTCAAGCGAAAATGTAATTATAACTTAGCCCAAGCTATTCATTTTGGTCATGAACTCTATTTAAGTAAGTTTCTTCTAGCTTCTCTATACAAGTCTATAGATGATGCTATTGAAATATGTGAGTCTTTAGAAGCTCTTTGAAAATTTGTTGGACCTCTTTGGATCATGAAATTATGGCTAAATGCAATTCTCAAATGCAAATTGAAGCTTAAAAGTCAAAGAAACCACTTTAACCCTTGAAGGGGCTCAGTTGAGCTACATGACTAGGAAAAAAGGAACTTAATTTGAAAAACTTCAAAGAATACATTCAAACTTAGTTGAACTTGAATACATTCATAGAAGATTGAGATCCTTTCGTTCTATTGAATCCTGACATCTAGTCATAATCCCATGCAAAACAATTCTTGAACTCATGAAGAAGATCCATAATCTTCTCCCATGACATGTTGTCTAAAAGTTTACTTACATAAGTTAGTCTTTGATTAGCGTCATCTCCCAAATTCATTTCTTCCAATAGGTTTTGTGGTTTCATTTTTCTATTGATTTGAGATGGTGGTTTCTCAAAACCTATAGGAGAATCGTCATATATACAATCTGGTTTCAAAGTTTCAAACTGGGATTTGAGAATTTTCTATTGTTCGATATGACTAATTTCAGTCTTGGCTTTCATTTAATCAACTTCAGTATTGATCATCTCTCATTTTAATTGACATCACTATAAATCAATTTGACAGTGATTTGATTAACTTCAACATTAGTGTTTGTTCGGTCAACTTTAGTATCAATTGTTTCTTCTTTTCAATTGACCTCAGTATCAATCTCTTCAATAGTTATCTGACTAACTTCAGTATTAGTACCCTCTTTGTCGACTTCAATATCAATATCTTCATCCACGACCAATGAGTTCACTTCCATTTTATTTTTGGCAACATAAGCTGAAATTCGAGCTAAAAAGCTCGAACATAC
Source organism: Glycine latifolia (assembly GCA_013407115.1). NCBI lineage: Eukaryota > Viridiplantae > Streptophyta > Magnoliopsida > Fabales > Fabaceae > Glycine > Glycine latifolia. The sequence continues at coordinate 21,220,682 of CM023941.1, read as the reverse complement.
CTTTTTGTCTTTCATTAAGATGAAAGCAAGAACGCTTCCCCTTCGACCAAAGTTTTCAAATGAAAATCTGTCTCAGGATTCCACCAAAAGAACTGTGGATTGTCATCCCTTTAATTAACATGATAAGCATCTTTAATCTTAATTGATGTCATTAGAGCCATTGTCCTTTCATGCTTCTAAGCGATTGAAATGTAGTACAAATCATAAAAAAATTAAACACTATTTACCACTTCAAGACTACCTCCTTTATTCGAAAAGAACAGTTTTTGATGAATAGTAGATGGCACTCCCCCCTTTTCATGAATCCATTCTAGACCCAAAATAATGTTAAAACTAGCTTGTGAGTAAAACACAATAAAAATAGTTGGCCTTCTCTTATTGCTAACCATTAATTCTAATGCTATCATACCTTGCGACCTTTATGATTTTCTACTATAGTCAGAAACTACTATGTTACTAGGAATGAGATCTTCTATTGTCTTCCCAAACCTTTTCAACATGGTGATTGACAAGATATTAATAGTAGCACCACTATCATTGAAGATCTTGTTTACTTTGACCCCTTCCACCCTAGCTGTTATGATCGAAGGTTTTGGATGAAACCTCATTTCACTAATGGGAGGATCAAAGATAGAAGCATTTCTTTGAGGAGTAAGTAAAGAAATTTGGGTGAACCAAAAGATTTTAGGTTCAACATCCCCATCACAACAGTCTTGCCTTGCAAAATTCTCCACACATGTATGATATTGGTCAGCATATTCTTAAAGTAAAATAGAGATCATACCGCATATGTCTTCAATCGAATCTAGAAAGCCTAATTTCAAATAATCAGTAATCATATTCTCTTCATTAGACGGTATAGAATGGAAATGATTTTGGCCCATCTTCACCAACTGATTAGGTTTCTGTCTAATAAAGTTATTCCCTCCTTCAATAGCCACTTGGCACATCCTTTGATGATGTCTCTAATATGTTTTCAGCATGAAATTTTTTTCCCAAGGATTGCCATAAATTGGCTTCAAAAAACTTGGAGATAGCGGTATTTGAAAAGGCTTCAACATGAAATGGCCTCCTTGTCTCGAACTACCCACATTCATACCCCCAAAATACCTGCCCCTATTTTCACCTTAACTTGCCCCTTGGTTGAACCATCTATTTGGAGGCACTCGAGATTAAGGTACAAAGGTTGATTTCCCTTCATAGAAGTTTGCATGTTTCTGAACTTGGTTAACATACATATTAATATGTTGTTTCGTTTTATCGATTTCCTTTCTAGCAGCATCTTCATGAGCCCTTCTTGCATGTTTAGATTTCTCCAAAGACTTGGTTGTTGTTTTGTCAAACACAACAATGCACCTTGGACATAGCATGACTTCTTTTTCAACATTTTTCTTTCGAATCAGGAATTCAGCCAAAGTATCTCTAGCCTTGGGATAAACTTCATTGTTTTCCCTTTCGAATTCCTCTAACAATGTATCAAGGCTATCATTGGAATCAGAAGAATTTTGTTCATCGATCTCAAGCACAACATCCACCATGAGAATCGATATGGGTTGAACATTATCCCTTAGAACAACCATCAACCATGAGGATCTGGACAAGTTCAACAAAATTGGCTTAGACCACGAAAGGGTTAGTATCAATCTTCATTGGTTTTTCTTCAAATTTTAGTTGTCCCTCATAAATAGCCTTTTAAATGATATCATTGAAACAAATACAATTGTTAGTCCAATGTCCAAAAACATTATGATACTTACAATATTTTTTACCTTTTCTTTATTCGATCAGAAGCAGTTTGTGCCTTTCTCACAAAACAATTTGTCTGCCTTTAAGTAAAATATCAAATATTTTAACTGGTTTCAAAACATCAAAACTATACTTAGTATTCAAAAACTATTTTCGATTATCTTTGGGGTTTAAAATTTGACAAATATAAGGTGGGCTAGGTTTTAGTTCTATGATATTAACTTCTCCCACATATTCGATATTGATTCAAATAATCATCAACTGATTATGTGGGGAACCTATGAATGTTAACTAAATCTATCAAACTCACCTAAGTTTCACACCTGAAAAATTGTTTGTGAAAAGTTGTTTCAAATTGGGCCCAGTTTAATATCGAATTTGGTGAAAGAGTTGTAAACCATGTAAAAGCATTTTTTGTTAAAGAACTCGTAAAACATTTCCTTCGAATGTATTCATTGGTTGTTATATCCCCGTACTCAATTTGATAACGAGCCACATGCCCAATAGTTGATTCCTCTTCTTCCCCATAAAATTTACAGAACTTAGGTATTTTGTATCCCCTTGGTAATTTTGTTTGTAAAACATAATCAGTAAATGGGGATACAAAATAAGGCTGGTTATACAAACCTACTTCAAAACCATGTTGATTTAAAACTTGTTTGATCACATTATTAATTTGCTGAGGATCTTCACAATTTGGATGATATTGAGCCTTTTGAAAGGGGTTATAACTGAGAACACCTTTATTATTTTGGGAAATTTGGTTAAACAATAGAATCCAATTCTGTCCAAGATTTTGGTTTTGATTATTTCATCAATTGTTCTATAACATTTCTAACAAATTGTCAGCGTTCTTATTTCGATTAACAACTAATGGATTCACAATCCGATTTAAATTCCCTCCTAAATTATTCTCTCCATTATTTTCAATTTGTAACCTATGTTAATTTGCCATTACTTTCGTAATTATGTTCAAAACCCCATGTAATTATTGATAGGATTCATTTGTATTCTGAATCATGGGATTGAAACAGTCATGAGTTGGTTAGTTAATATATTGACCATTTCACAATTACTATGATCCATTTGTTGTCGAAATGCAAATAATGTTAAATTCAAAATTCCAGTAGGAATTGTAGAAATTTGATCACCATTCAAATACAAATGACCATCTTTGTTGGCTCTCATTTGATTTAATTGTTCAAGATTAAACCTTTTCAAGGAACTTGGTCTATCAACATAAATAGATGGTATTCATGTTGAATTAAAGGAATATGCCCAAAAGGCATCTCCATCTTAATATGGGATGGAACCCATCTCTGGATGCCTAATTTTCCTAAAAGGGTTTGTGTTTGTGGCGAAGATAACACACCAACAAACACTCTTGCATCATTAGTTATTCGACTATACTCTAGTTGGGTGATGGAGGTCCATTGCAAGTTCAAGGCCAAGAAGGAGAACTTGAAGAAGTTCCTTTGGTTAGCTTTAGAGGACCCATGACAAGAGCTAGAACTCAAGCCCTTCAAGAGCTCATCCAAGCTAACTTGCACCGTTTAGACAAGTATGAAGAAGCACACCAACTCAAGAAGAACAAAGGATGGATTTTGTACTCTCAAGTTGAATTTAATTCCAGCACCTTATAGTGGCAATAAATAGGCCTTTAGTGGCAATAAAAAGACCTTTAGTTGAAATTGTGTAAAGTGTAGGTGCAGTTGTAGTAATTTTTTCAACACCTATGTAAGCTTGTAAAATGCACATGGATGACATTGGCACGTGGCTGAGTCATCATATGAGAAGCTTGCACCTCAAGCTTCATTAGCTTGCACCGCAAGCTTTATTAGCTTTCATCTCAAGCTTCCTCAGCTTACACGTCAAGCTTAATTTCGTTTGTCATTTCACTTGCATTTAGTTTACAATTTCGTGGCTATATAAGGCTAGCCCAAACATATTGTACACACTTTTGATTAAATCAATAAGAAAGCTAAATTTTCTTGTGAGAGTTTCTTTCTTGTTCTTATGCAAGAACTTCTTGGATCTTATCAATGGCTTCTCAATGCTATTGTGGTGATTCTTCCTAGACTCATTGTAGAGATTCTCCATGGCATCATCCATCTTCATTCCTTGTCTCAATCCATCTTCCATTGTTGAATTCTTTGGAGCTACTTCACGCCATTTTTGCTTCACATCTTGAGTGAGAGCTCGAGTTCTTAAAGAGATCTTGAAGAGTGAGTTTCATTGCAAGGTAGATTAGGGAAATCAATGTCTAATGAGGTTAGAAATACATCATTGGGTCATAAAGATTTCTAAAATCACTAGTTGTATACTTGCATGTTTATTTGGGAGTAGCAATTGAGTAACCATTGTTCGTGTGACCAAAGGTTGCATAACTGCCTCATTCTGAGATGAATTTTCATTAGAACCATACATTTTTTTACATGTCCACTTCTCAAAATCATACACTTTTGTTAAAGCTAGTTCGTTTCTATGTATGAGAACATTAGTCCCACCGAGCATGCCAATTTGTTGATTGAGAATTTTGCTATTAGGTTTGAAACTTTAAGCAATAAATACGAGTTTGATCTTTAGAGTAATTACACTAAATTAAAATACTTTTAGGGTTCTTTGTTTCCAAAACTAGAAATCTTTAGATTTTCAATTTACCAAATAGTGTATCTTTTGATAAAATTATTACAAGAACAAATTTTATATTAAGTATAAAACATGTATTTGGATTAAAATAGTTAATTCGTACAAATGTCAACAACTTTCATAGGAAAACACAAAATAATACTTGAACTAAGAACATTTACGAATACATAAACAGGACCACAATAACATAAGACTAAGTAAATATTCAAAACAATAAAGAATGAGTCATAGGAAAAGGAATAAGTTACTGATAAAAGATGTTATTGAAAAGGGAAGGAGTTATAGAAAATAGAATGAGGATGAGAATCAAAATCGACAAAAAAGGGGCAAGAATATACATGTTTCCATTGCACCAAATAGCCATAGTTGCAGCAAAATTGGTTTACAGGAAGTACACAAATGTTTGTAATCCGAAAAAATTATACATTTTTTCCTAACAAATCACGACATGTGTCTTCAAACGCAAATTGATCCCTTTAGATTTCACCATTTGTCAATTCCATATTTTTAATATTACTAAAAGGATCTTCCTTATTGCATCATCAACCTTATTCGAAAGAAAGATAATTGAACATAATTCCAAAGTAATTTATTCAAATGACCCTAACAATGTATTATTCTTAGATTCAACCATGACTTAACATGAATATTTTCTTAGGCTACATTTAACACATTATATTAATGTATATTGTCCCTAGGTCATATAGCGCGTCTCTCTTCAACCATTCCTTGTATGTTTTCCAACTTGAACATGCATTTGTTATTCTTTCCATATTTCTTTAATTTGTTTGACCCAATTATAACTTGTTAATCATGAATTTGAATGTATAATTTTAACTTTGAGTTTCAAAAGACGTTGTTCCCATTTTTAAGAATTCTATAAACTAATTTATTGGTATACAAAACAAAATAAAGGACAACGAAAAAAAAAGATGGGTGGGAAAATAATTTCACTTTCTAGATTTGAGACTTATCGACCACATCCTTAATTTATGATCTAGATTTATTTTCTTTTTTTTCTAAAAGAAAGTCTTTGTCTCTTAACATGGGGAAGAAATATGCAGAAGTTCAATTCTTTATTGAAGATTTGGAGCTCATTGACATTTCGTTAGTTTGAGTAAGCTTCACTTGATAATGCCTTGATATCTAGAGATTTGTTAGGTAGTTAGCAAGGATGCACCCAATATATCTTGAATAGGAATGTCTCGAACTATTGCTTTATCTTGGTCAAAGACAATCTTAATATGATTGGGGACCAAAACATTTTTGGATCTTAAATTGTTGGTTTCAAGATAAAAGCTTCTACAATGTGGTCAAGGAGGTTTGGGAAAATTACAAGCTTTCGTCTTGAAAGAAAAATTGAAGGGTGTAAATGTGACTTCAAAGAAAATGGAAGTTAGAGGATTTTGGGCTATCACATAAAAATGACAACACATTGAGAAAGATCTTAATGCCTTGGATATTTTAGAGGAGGATGTAGGTTTATGTGAGTGGGATTTTCATATGGGGGTTACAATTACAAGAAGACTTTTACAGAGTTGTTAAATTAAATTAATCTTTGCTTTGTCAAAAGTCAAGGGTGAGGTGGACTAAAGTGCAACACCAAACTCTTCCATTTCATTATCAATTGGAAGAGAAAGAAAAATTTGTTAAAAGGCTTGCATGTTGATGGTGAAAACAATAGGAATACCCACAATAACGAAGAGGGGGGTGAATTGGTTAAAAACTTGGTCTTTTAAAATTTCTTTACAAAATCAAAGTAAGGATCTTAATCACTTTAAAACCAAGAAAGCTTTTATTCAATCAATTCACTCAGCTCAAGAAATCAATAGCTCAAATCAGAACTTGTTGAGTAATGATGAGAATACCAAGAACAAATAAACAAGATGATTAATAGAGATTTAAGAACAGAAAATCAACACAAGGATTTATACTGGTTCACTTCTTCATAGAAGCTACATCCAATTTCTTCTAATCAACACTAGATTAGAGTTCCACTATTATAAATTTCAGTTCTTACAAGCTTTATTACAATCACTCTTTATCAACCCTAGATAAAGACAAGAAATCTAAAACACTATTAGACTCCTAGGGCACAAGAACCAGAGAACACTACTCTATTCTTCCCTAGAGAACACTACTCTAGTACAAGCCTCAAGAACAAATTTCCAACAGCACCAACTAACAAACAAATTACAGAAAACAATTTACACCCAAAAAGAATGGAGAGAAACAACTTGATGATCCAATGAATATGAATGCATGTGGTTTACCAATCAAAGTTGTATGAACAAATGAGTTTCAGAACATGCTCTCTTATTCTTTTTGAAGACTCTTGCCCAAGAAATCATTCAAAATCCATGAAGATTAAAGAGTGGGACAAGAGGTTAGTATACTCAGAAAATCACTTTCAATCTTAGTAAAAGCTTGTGTGTATTCAGAAATTCAAATTCCTCTTGTGAGAAAACAAGCCAAGCTTCACATCTATTTATAACAGAACTTTGTAACTAACTATAACCGATTAAACGTGCCAAATAATCGATTAAATACCTTGTGTAATCGATTAAATTGCCATTTTAATCGATTAAAGTGTTCATATGTTATCTGGGTTTGAACAACGAGCAAAATAATTGATTAATATGATCTGTAATCGACTAAACCAGTAACACAATATTTCTGAAAAGCCTTGTGTAATCGATTACAGGAAATGGTAATCGATTAAACTAGTGCAACAAGCTTTTCTCAGAAACTTATGTAATCGATTACAATAAATGGTAATCGATTAAAGCAGTGAAGCATAATTTTCTTTTAACACTATGTAATCGATTACAGCAAATGGTAATCGATTAAATTATTCTTCAAAGCTTTTCCAGATTTAAAAATGAAACAAATAATCGATTAAATCACAGTGTAATCGATTAATCCAATGATATTTGCATTTTTCCAAAAACATTGCTTCTCTGGTTCTTTTATCAAAAATAGCTTTAATTCTTTGTGAAAACATTTAGGCATGTAAATGATTAAATGCATGCAATGCAAGGATCAACAGATTGGCCTCTTCAAACACTTTATTTGATTTACATTCTTCCAAGGCATTCTAAGGCATGTGAAAAGCACAAAACAATCCTTCAAGTCCTAAGCTTCAAGCTTCAAGATGCTCCCCCTATATCCAACAGATGGGATTTGGATGGAGAAGCCCAGCTAATAGAATGAATGGGTGGTGAAGAAATACTTTGACAGTATATTCTTGGAGGAAATTTAGGAGAGATCGAAAGCTCGGAAAGGTTACTTTTCAACAAATTTCGAGTGAAGAAAACAAGGTGTTTATTGAGGATTTCAATGAAGAGGAAATGAAGGAGCTATTTGGGATTTGAGAGTTCATAGATTCCTAGACTCGATGGATTTAATTTCCGTGCTTTCTCAAGGAGTTTTGGGATATGATGAAGGTTGATGCATGTCTTGAAATTTCTGAGGGAATTTCATTGGCATGGAGTTCCCCCAAGAAGTACTAATTCTTCCTTTATATCTTTGATTGCAAAGTGCAATCCACAAAAAATGGGTGATTTTAGGACAATTTCCTTGGTGAGTTGCTAGTTCAAAATCTTGGCTACTTAAGGTGATTGCTAGTTAAATGAGGTTGGGGGAGGTGATTGATCATTGAATAAGTTATTTCCTTGATGGGAGACAACATGATGTATGTCTAACCATATTAGACATTGATTTCCCCAATCTACCTTTCAATGAAACTCACTCTTCAAGAACTCGAGCTCTCACTCAAGATGTGAAGGAAAAATGGCGTGAAGTAGCTCCAAAGAATTCAGCAATGGAAGATGGATTAAGACAAGGAATGAAGATGGATGACACCATGGAGAAGCTCTCCAATGAGTCTAGGAAGAATAACCATAATAGCATTGAGAAACCATTGATAAGATCCAAGAATTTCTTGCACAAGAACAAGAGAGAAATTCTCACAAGAAAATTTAGCTTTCTTATTGATTTAACTAAAAGTATGTACAATATGTTTGGGCTGGCCTTATATAGCCACAAAATTGTAAGCTAAAAGCAAGTGAAATGCCAAATGAAATGAAGCTTGAGGTGCAAGCTTCTCATATGATGACTCAGCCACATGCCAATGTCAACCATGTGCATTTTACAAGCTTACATAGGTGCTAAAAAAATTACATACAAGTGCACCTACACTTATTTACACAATTTCCACTAAAGGTGCTAGAATTAAATTCAACTTGAGAGTACAAAATCCAACCCTTGTTCTTCTTGAGTTTGTGTGCTACTTCATGTCTAAAAGGTGCAAGTTAGCTTTGATGTGCTCTTGAAGGGCTTGAGTTCTAACTCTTGTCATGGGTCTTCTAAAGCTAACCAAAGAAAGTTCTTCAAGTTCTCCTTCTTGGACTTGAGCTAGCAATGGACCTCCATCATCCCCTTCTTCTTGAAAGGAACTTGACCTCAAGTTTGCTCCCTTACTTGTACCTACATCACAAAAAGAAAGATCACAAACATTAAAGGTGTTACTCACACCATACTCAATTGGCAACTCAAGTTTATATGCATTGTTGTTTATCATCTCTAAAATCTTAAAAGTCCATCTCCTCTAGGTTGGAGCTTGGATTTCCTTTCTTGAGGAAATCTATCCTTCCTCAAATGAAGCCAAACCAAATCTAATTCATTGAAGACCACTTGCTTCTTGTGCTTATTGGCCTTCTTAGCATATTGTTTCATCTTCCTCTCCACATGGGCCTTCACCTTTTCATGCAATTTCCTAACGTAAGTAACTTTAGACAAAGCATCATGATTAATCATTGAAGAAGTGTTATGTAATGGCAATAAATCAAGAGGAGTTAAAGGATTGAAGCCATAGACAATTTGATAAGGAGATAAGGAAGTGGTCTTGTGAACCACTCTATTATAAGCAAACTCAATGTGAGGTAAGCACTCCCCCCAAGTCCTCAAATTGTCCTTGATGTAGCATCTAAGGAGTTGATCCAATGTCCTATTCACCACTTCGATTTGACCATCCGTTTATGGGTGGCAAGTTGATGAAAACAAGAGCTTTGTGCCCCATTAAGTTGTTCTCATGAGCTTCTTTAATGAAGAGTTCTCTCAAAGAACTTTTAGGAACACATAGTTTCTTTTCCTTGAACAAGAAACCATCATTTTCCTTGATTCTAATCTCATGTCTAAATCTGAATTGAGTTGTTAGAAACAAATTTTACAATTGTTATACATTTTTTTTCGTGATTCATCATATTTCTTTAAGTATTTTTGAACTTGTACAAAAGCAACAAAAAAAGCCTATAAAAAATGTTTTGAAAGAAACAAGGAAAAGCAAAAGAAAAGCAATTAGGTGCAGCCAAAGAAAATATTGAATTGGTGGCTGGAAAAATAGAATAAAAAACAGAAGTTTAGAAGCAAAGAAAGGTTATAAAAGTTACAAGTTCAAATGTCCCTTGAACCACAAAAGTGAGTAAACTTGTATGACATGCAAATTTGGTGAAATTTGGCTTTTATCAATTGAATTTGCTTGGTGTATCTCCTTTGTGCAGTTTGGTCCAACAACTATCCTTGAGTTGTCTCATTGAATTTCAATTTGAGTTTGTGTTATCCTTAAATTTTTAGCTTTTGTTGCTTGTCTTTTAAAAATTAAAGGTTTTGTCTTAGAGTTTTCTTGTTCTTGGATTCTTGAGTCTAGCTTAGAATTGTTTCCTATTGCACTCTAGTAAAGAACCTTGATGTTGCTTAAGAGCTATAGAGGAACAAGAGTGAAAAAAGGCAAGAGAGAACTTTAGAGAAAAAGCCTAGATAAAGTGTGCAAACACAAGTGTGAGTGGCAAACACTTTAGAGAAAAAGCCTAGATATACTTGTGTTTTTGCTAATCATTTCTTTTGAAGGATGAGCTCAAGAGGAGAAGAAGCTTTGTAACCTAAGACCTCTAGGTTGATGAAGGCTATTACAAAACAAATGGAGAAATTACAAACCAAAATGGAGGAAAGATTTGAGGAGTTACAAAAGGAAACACAAAGAAGAGAAGCTTATGAGGATAGGAGGAGGAGTGAATATGCATCCTCTTTTGGAGGAAACTGTGAAGAGGAGGGGAATCAGAGGGAGGAGTGGAGAGAACAAAATCATAGAAGACAAAATCATAAGAGACAAAATAGAGAGGAGGAAGATTGGAGGTTTAGGAGAGATGAGAGAGAAGGGAGGAATGAAGGATTAAGTGGAGTGAAAATTAAAATTCCAAAGTTCCTTGGCACTTATGATCTAGAAATATACTTTGAGTGGGAGATGAAAGTAGAGCAAATTTTCTCTTGCCAACACTTTGATGAAGAGAAGAAAGTGATTCTAGCAACTCTAGAATTTGGTGGCTATGCTTTGGTGTGGTGGAACCAAATTCAAATTGACATAGGAAGGTTGAGGAGGCCAAGAATAAACTTCTGGAATGACTTGAAGGGGTGCTTGAGAGAAAGATTTGTTCCCACTTATTACTCAAGAGAAGTCCACAACAAGCTCCAAAGACTATCCCAAGGCTACAAGAGTGTTGATGACTACTATAAAGAGATGTAATTGATGATGATGAGGGCTGAAATTATGGAGAGCCAAGGGGCATCCATGGCTAGGTTCTTTCATGGCTTGAATAGAGACATTCAAGATGTGTTGGAGCTATATTCCTATGGCACAATTGAGGAGCCAGTCCACAAAGCTCAAAGGGTGGAGCAACAACTCAAAAGGAGGAAATCTTCCAAAACCAATGGGGCTAGAACTTCCAGTTGGATGGACAAACCTAGGAGAGAGGTTTCTCAAATGAAATATAAACAAGAAAAGGTGGAGAGCTCAAGCAGAAAAAATTATGGACCCTACTCCAACAAAATCAAGCAATATCAAGTGCTTTAAGTGCCTTGGCAAGGGGCACATTGCTTCACAATGTCCCAACAAGAGAATAATAATTTTTTAACGACCCGCCTCGTCGCTACTGCATCATACTCTTAATCACGTCTTTAATTGTAATTTATATTTAAAAAAATCCCTTTAAATTGATTACAAAAATAGTAGTAAATTTCACATGTGAACTTAATCAATATCAATAATTAAAACACGAATAATTAATGTTAAGATACCTTGTAATATATTTATATAAGAACATAATTTGGAGTGATTACAAACAACCATACCTAAAGTGTACATAGTTTAAAAAAATGAGGGATTAAGTGACAGGAGTGTAACTAGCAAAACAATGGGGCGTATCCATTAAAACCAGGGGTACATCTCACAAAATACAACTCCTACCCGGGTTACAATTCAATGTCATTCTGACAACAGAACACTTCTATAAGTCGGGTTCTAACTAAGAGTGAGTTGTTACAATACAGCTCATGGCCGGGGTATGGTCCAAAGCCATCCCGACATCACAACTCATCTATAGGCTCGATTTTAATCGAACATTATCCCGGATACTTAGCGGCTCCATCAAACGAAATAACTCCCAGACTGCTTGCTACTGTCCGTCTGCTCACACAAACATGGTTCGTGATCATCACAGGTACCAAAACCACATGGCACAAGAAAAGCAAAGGTGAGTTCATCACGTAAAATAATAATTAATAAATATCATCAATTATAAAAACACAACCCGTCCAAACCACTTCATCAATTCATCTTATAATGACTAGTCATGATGCATGTTCCTGACTTATCTCTAAATCCATGGTACAAATGATTCATGCAGCTCATCGGGGTCACTCTATTGTGCACGGGTCTTAACCCCCCATGGTGATCAGCCAAATGGGTGTCAGAAGGCTATCCCTATAGCAATTGCCCCCCAATACCTCTCGTATTTTCATCATGCATGAAGTATGTCTCTCCAGGGCACCACTATATAGACCGGCGCAGGAGCGAATTCCTTCCTGGCTGGTGTCACTATACACCTTCCATGTACATACTCATCACCCCAAACAAGGGCACACTGATGCACTATCCGGCATCTCACGTCAACACATAAACTATCACCATGGTACATCAATGTATGACCCAAGCCCGGGCTCAACTCGACCCAGGTAGGATAATGTCATACACCGCCATGGGTATTTATGTATATCCAAATGCATTTAGATTACCTATGGGCACCACTATATAGACCGACGCAGGAGCAATCCCTTCTTGGTTGGTGTCACTATACACCTCTCCATGGTATCAATGCATTCAATAACTCAAGCCAATACAATAGCCAATCTCAACGTAATCACGTTATTCAAAAACATACACGTAAAATAGTGTGAGGTTTTAGATGTCCGAGTTGTTATTCAGCTATAATAAATCTAAAGAAAGAATTTGAACAAGGTCGGATGAAGTCGGTAGAGGTCGGACAAGGTCGGTAAAAGTTTGGTTGAAGGATATTAAGGGAACCTAGTAGCTCTATTCCCAATAATACACGAGCTCTGCCAAGTAAGTAACCCGATAGCTCTTTTCTCAAGGACATACGAGCTTTGCCGAGTAAGTTCTCATAAAGAAAAGGCTTTGAACTTAGTATTTCTAAAGATAACAGCTCACCCCAGGTAAGGAAACCAGTCTCTTTAAAGAAAGAAAAGAATGAACTTCTAGAATCGACACGTGTTTGGAATCCGGTTTCTCTAGAGAAGAAAAGAATGAGCTTCTAGGGATGACACGTGTATGGAACTTGGTCGTTCTAGAAGAAAGAACACAAATTCAACCAAGTAGAGGAACCTGGTAGCTTTCATCCCAAGAAGACACGATCTCATCCGATTTAGGGAACCCGATGGCTCTATTCCCGAGAAAACACGAGCTCATCCGGATTAGGGAACCCGATGGCTCTATTCCCGAGAAGACACAAGCTCATCCGAGTTAGGGAACCTGATGGCTCTATTCCTGAGAAGACACGAGCTCATCCGGGTAGAGGAACCCAGTAGCTCTCTCTCAAATGACTTCAAACTTCAAGGTACACCCCTGGGTAAGGAACCCAATATTTCTAAGGAAAAAGAAAGCGAGCCTTGGAAGCTCTTAAGGAAACAACCCCAGGTTAGTAACCCGGTATACAATTGTCCGCCAACAAGAACTAGGTTATGTTCTGCATGCATACATGCACGCTACGTAAACCATTCAACCCGGCATACCCATCCCGGTAGCCGACATCACAACACAAGGGATTGACATGTATATTTAACTCGGCCTACCCATCTCGGTAGCCGACATCCCAAACACAAGGGATTAATGCACATACTTAACTCGGCCTACCTATCCCGGTAGCCGAAATCCCAAACACAAGGGATTGATATATATACCTAACTCGGCCTACCCTTCCCGGTAGCCGAGGTCACAACACAACAGTGTTTTAATATATATCACATACTCAACCCGACTTACCCAATCCGGTAGTTGTCTTCTTCACAAACACACCACTTAAAAACATCATCATCAATACATTTCATACAAAATATCAAACAACAGATATACACTTTATCTCAACCATGATATCTAAAATCATTATTAACACAATAAACTCTCCTTACCTTAACAGGGATTCTTTTCTTTCACTCTAATGTGTCTTTTATTCAAACACTGGCTCTCACAGCGACCAACAAAGGTTGGGCTCCATTCATGAATCCTTCTTAACAGAGACAATTTTTCATTGCTGCTACGGTGGTTCTCAAAAGTTTTAAGTAGAAGAAAAGAAAGTTCTGGGTGCAAGATTTTAAGAGAGAGAAAGAAGAGAAATACGCAGAGAAGTGAGAGTGAATCATGCTTCTGCTTCCTGTACTGCTATTTATAGACGGAGCTATGAGGCAAGTTGCCAACAACTTGAATCAGCCAGCTACCACAGCCACCATAGCTGCCCACTTGCGTGACCAAACAGCCACCAAAGCCACCACTGTTATGCGTGCACGGACAGCTTTATTCAGCCACAAACTTTGACTTACACTCCTTAAGCACAAATATCAATGCACACACACTATTCAGCAATAATTATACTAAACAATTAATTAACGTAAATATCTTTCAACTTGTAAATTTCAAGGTGTTACAATTTTGCTTGAGGATGGAGGCATAGAGAGTGAATCTTCAAGTGGCTCAACTAGCTCTTCAAGTGAAGAAGAAGAAGAAGAGCTTACACTCGTGGAAGCTGTTGAGGGTGATCTCTTGATGGTGATGAAAATGTTGAGCAATTTTTGCATTGACAAAGAGGAGACTCAAAAAGAAAATATTTTTCACACAAGGTGCTTAGTTGAAGACAAAGTGTGCTCACTTATAATTGATGGAGGCAACTTTGCCAATGTGGCTAGTATAGGCTTGTGGAGAAATTATACTTGTCAACGACAAGTCATCCTAGGCCATACAAGCTCAAATGGCTTAGTGGGAGTGAAGAAGTGGTGGTAAATTCTCAAGTGCTCATTCCTTTTTCTATTAACTCTTATAATGATGAAGTTCTTTGTGACATTGTACCTATGGAGGCCAGACATATTCTTCTTGGAAAGCCTTGGCAATATGATAGAAAAGTGATACACAATGGCATGGAGAACACTTTTGAGTTTGAGCTCTTAGGCAAGAAAATTATTTTGAAGCCTTTGATTCTTATGCAAGTGTGTGACGATCAAGTGAGGATGAAAGAAAATAAAGTTCAAGAGCTTAAAAAAAAATACTGCACTTGATAGCAATAAGAAAGGCAAAAACAGTGAGTTATCCAAGAGGAAAACTAGTGAGAAAAAAAGAGAAAAAAAATTGAAAGAAAAAAAATTAATGAGACCAAAAAGTAATGAATGAGTGAGTGAATGAATGAATGTGAAATTATTATTCCAATTTATCTGTATTTTCTTTTTAACATGGTATCAGAGCCATGGTATCCTCCATGAACAAAATTATCTTCCGTTGTCACAAGAGTCTCTTTCTTCTTCACATTCCCAAACATACATCTCAATCTTCTTCTCGAAAACAACAGAGATCAAGAGAGTGTTACTAGCAAGACAACCTCTTTATTATATGGTTTCTAACTTTCTCTATTTGCATGTTGAAAAAGAAGGAGAAAAATTGCCCATAGCCATGCAATCTCTTTTGGAGGAATATAAAGATGTTTTTCCAAAAGAAATTCCTAATGGCTTGCCTCCTTTAAAAGGCATAGAGCACCAAATTGATTTAATTCTAGGTTGTTCACTACCTAATAGGCCAACATATAAGACTTCACCCATGGAGGCAAAAGAGATTCAAACACAAGTTGAAAAGCTACTGGACAAGGGTTGGATCTGTGAGAGCATTAGTCCTTGTGCCATGCTAATTATTCTTGTGCCTAAGAAGGAGGGAACATGGAGGATGTGTACTGATTGTAGGGAAATCAACAACATCACCATGAGGTATAGACACCCTATCCCTAGACTTAATGATCTTTTAGATGAATTGCATGGTTCCATTATCTTCTCTAAAATTGATCTTAAGAGTGGTTATCATCAAATAAGGATGAGGGAAGGGGATGAATGGAAAATGGCTTTCAAAACTAAATTTGGACTTTATGAATGGTTAGTTATGCCTTTTGGTTTGACTAATGCACCTAGTACCTTTATGAGGCTATGAATCATGTGTTTAGACACTTTTTAGGCAAGTTTGTGGCAATGATTTTGATGACATTCTTGTTTATAGTGCTAATTTAAGTGATCATTTGATGCATGTTAAAAGTGAAAACAATATGAATAGCACACAATAACCAAGAGGGGGTAATTGGTTTAACTTGGTCTTTTAAAAATCTTTAAGTAATCAGAGTAATCAAGATCGTATCACAAATGAACCAAGAATTCTCCAACCAATCAAACCACTCAGCTCAAGAATGTAATCACAAAAACTTCACTTGTTGAATAAGAAAGATAGTACCTAAGAATCACAGATTATGACAGCAAGAAAAGATTAGAAAGAAGTAGTCAACACAATGGTTTATACTGGTTCACGTCTAACCCTTGAGAAGTTACATCTAGTTCTTCCAACCACAAAGGTTAGAGTTATTCTTGCATTGCCTAATTTTAATGATGCTTTTGAATTAGAATGTGATGCATCTAATGTAGACATTGGGGGGTTTGATTCAAGATAAACATCCTATTGCTTATTTTAGTGAGAAATTGAAGGTGCATGTTTAAACTATTCCACTTATGATAGAGAGTTGTATGCACTTGTTAGAGTATTGCAAACTTGCAACATTATCTTTTACTTAAGGAATTTGTAATCCATAGTGATCATGAGTCTCTTAAATATTTGAAAATTCAATGCAAACTCAACAAGAGACATGCTAAGTGGATTGAATTTATTGAGCAATTTCCTTATGTTATTAAACACGATCAAGGAAAATTGAATGTAGTGACGGATGCCTTATCAAGGAGGCATTGTTTGATTGCTATGCTTGAAACTAACTTGCTTGGTTTTAATCACATAAAGGAATTGTACTTAAGTGATCATGACTTCTCTAGTATTTTTTCTTTGTGCGAGAAAGGGGATCATCAAGGATATTTTAGACATGATATTAGAATCAAAACAAGAGGTTATACAACAAACAACTAACTACTAATGCAAGTTGATAAGAATCAAAACTAGAAAATTATGAAGAGCAAGGAAGAACATGAAGAATATGAAGAGCATAAGATGAACAAGAATTTTGAAAACTTGAAACTAATAACTAGGAAAGGTGTAGGAACACAAGACTTAAAGAAAATTTAAGAAAACTAGAAGTAGATTTAAGATTTAGTGATTTTCGTTTTTACCTTTGGAGTGGTTCTAAAAACTGAAATTAAAGAAGAATTTCACAAGGATTAGGCTCTAATACCACATGATGTATGTCTAACCTCATTAGACATTGATTTCCCTAATCTACCTTGCAATGAAACTCACTCTTCAAGATCTCTTCAAGAAATCGATTTCTCAATCAAGATGTGAAGCAAAAGTGGCGTGAAATTGCTCCAAAGAATTCAGCAATGGAAGATGCATTGAGACAAGTAATGAAGATGGATGACGTCATGAAGAATCTCTCACAAGAAAATTCAGCTTTCTTATTGATTTAACCAAAAGTGTGTACAATATGTTTGGGTTGACATTATATAGCCGTGAAATTGTAAGCTAAATGCAAGTGAAATGGTAAATGAAATAAAGCTTGAGGAGCAAGCTAAGGAAGCTTGAGGTGCAAGCTAAGGAAGCTTGTGGTGCAAGCTAATGAAGCTTGAGGTGCAAACTTCTCATATGATGACTCAGCCACATGCCAATGTCAGCCATGTGCATTTTACAAGCTTACATAGGTGCTAAAAAAATTACATACAAGTGCACCTACACTTATTTACACAATTCACTAAAGTCCTTTTATTGCCACTGAAGGTTTATTTATTGCCACTACTATTGCCACCAAAAGGTTTCTTGAATTAAATTCAACTTGGGAGTACAAAATTCATCTCTTGTTCTTCTTGAGTTGGTATGCTTCTTCATACTTGTCTAAAAGGTGCAAGTTAGATTTAATGTGCTCTTAAAGAGCTTGAGTTCTAGCTCTTGTCATGGATCCTCTAAAGCTAACTAAAGGAAGTTCTTCAAGTTCTCCCTCTTGGCCTTAAGCTTGCAATGGACCTCCATCACAACTACTGCATTGTGTATTGGTGGTGAATGAGGTGGTGGATGAAACAAAGAGGAGAAAAAAAGTTTCTTTTTATTCGAAGTGGACTTTGAGAAGGCATATGACTCAATTTCTTGGGAATTCCTCCTCTTCTTGGGAATTCCTCCTCTATATGCTAAAAAGATTGGGCCTTCATGAGAAATGGTTATTATTTATTAAAGGATGCCTTGAGTCTTGTTGGTCATCAATTCTAGTTAATGGTAGTCCATCACAAGAATTTAAATGTCATAGAGGTCTTTGAAAAGTGGATCCATTGGCACCTTTTTAGTTCCTAGTGGTGGTGGAGGGTCTAAGTGGTTTGATGAGACAAGCTAAGGCAACAAACTCTTTTAGTGGTTATAAGGTAGGGGAAAATGATTGTGACATTTTCTTGCTTCAATATGTTGATGACACCATTTTCATAGGAGAAGTAAATGTGAAAAATGTCATGACAATTAAAACTATTTTGAGGATGTTTGAATTGGTCTCTAGCTTGAGAGTGAATTTCTCTAAGAGTTTCTTTGGCACCATTGGTGTGGAGAATAGGGTGGTGAGTAGATATGCTGATTTTCTAAATTGTAGAGTTTTATCTTTGCTTTTCATATATCTTGGCATACCTATTGGGACAAATCCAAGGAAGGTGGACATGTGGAAACCTGTCATCAACAAATTGAACAAGAGGTTTGCACTTGGAAGCACAAGCAATTATCTTTTGCTTATAGGGTGTGTTTGATAAATATGGTATTGTCATCTTTAACTCTCTTTTTTCTTTCTTTCTTCAAGATTCCTAAAGAAGTTTGTTCAAAATTAGTGGGGATTCAAAGGAGGTTCTTGTGGGGTAGGAACAATGAAAATAAAATAAAAAATGCATTGGTGAGATGGGAGGACATTTGCAAAGATAAGAGTGTGGGGGGGATTAGAGGTGAAAAACATTTATTCTTTTAATGAAGCGTTCTTGGGAAAATGGAGGTGAAATATTTTTATCAAGAGGGAGGTTTGTGGTGTGAGGTTTTGAATTAAAGTATGATAGGTGGCAAGGGCTTTTAAAGGAGGCAAAATGCTAATGGGAGTATTTGTGATACAAGGACTTGAAGAGAACATGTGGAGGTAAGAACTTTGGTAGTTTCTTTATATGGGATTCCTTTGAAAAATTGGGGTTGGTAACAAAATAAGGTATTGGTTAGATGGGAAGTAACCTAAATTATTCCTCATTTCGAAATGAAAAGAAAAAGTTATAGGAAGGATGGGTGTTTGGATGGATGACACTTGGTGTTGGGAACTGATATGGAGAAATACTTTTAAGTGAAAGAATTATCTAATTCAGAAACTACATATTATTTTGGAGTGTGTTAGGGTCCAAAAATCAGGGGAGGATACTTGGTTGTGGAAGGATATTGCCTCGGGTCAGTACTCCAAAAATTCAGCCTATAATTTGCTACTTCAAGCTAGTGGGGTTGAGGAACCGATTGAGATGTTTTAGCAACTTTGGAAAATCCAAAGTACCTAATGAAACTAAGTTTTATACTTTGAAGATTTTGAAAATAGGCTCCTAACTAAGGATAACTTAAAAAGGAGAAGTATCTTTGTGCAACATAGTGAATTGATATGCTCACTGTGTAAGCAACATCTAGAGTCTGTTCAAAATCTGTTTTCTTCACGTGAGGTGATTTGGAGGGTTTGGATGGAGTGTTACTCGTGGAAAGGTTCTAATTTAGCTTTAGTATTGCCTAAATCCCTTGAGGCCCACTTTTGGCAAAATTCTGGTCTTGGAAGCTCCATCAATGAATGTGAATTTTTTATTGCCATTTGGTGTGCAGTAATCTTCAGCGTGTAAAAACTAAAGAAATGATGTGAGTTTTAGGCAGGCAAGTAAGGATAGTAAATGTTTGGTTGATGATATTTAATTCTTGGCATGGTTATGGCTCCATAATCTGCACTCCAGTTTAAACTTTTCCTTCGTGCAGTGGGTTAGTAACCCTTGGGCCTGTTTGTCAGGTTGTTTGGGTTACAGTTTTGACTTTGAATTTGTTCGCTTTTGGATGTGTTGTGCTTGCGGATTTGCTTTGGTATGTGATAGCTTTGCATGGCGTTCCTACTGATTAATTTATAGCTTTGTGAATCTTTAATTTCTAGAAGCCTCACAATTATGGTGGGAGGAGCGGTTATGCAACTCCGGATTCGATGCTCGTTGGTGTAGACAGTTGCATGGTGGGCCTATACTGTTTGGGGTTATTGTCTTTAAATGATGGGATTTTATTTTTAATTTGAGCCTCCTATTTTTTTCATTTGTACTGGTTATCTTGTATTTATATTTTTTGATATAGATACTCTATAACCACGAGCCCTCTTGTAGTTGGGATTTGGTATCCTTAGTACAGGTATTAAAATACATATTTCAATTTGCCGATAGAAAAAAAGTCTTTGTCTCTTAAAGGCCTATAGTCTAAAACATTTGTACTTAACCACCTTTTTAAAGGAGCGAGAGAAACATATTTTAATTATGTTAAATCAAAGTGATTCAGGAAGAGTGTGCATATATATAACTCTGATAACAAAATGTTACAAAAGATAAGATATGTAAAAAGACAGAAACTATAGAGGGATAATGGACTTAAACTGTATGTCAAAGAGCCCCTACGGAGCTTGTATATATAGATTGGTAGTATTGATTACACATAACTAAAGGATATTCAATTTCCTCTATATTAAATCCTCTAAATCAAATATCATATCTTATCACATCATTATACATTAAATTCCTTATTATTAACACTTCCCTTCAAGCTAAAGCTTACTAAGCTTTAGCTTGTTACAAGAAAAATTATTCCCAATAGAAACATGAAACTTGAGCTCCACTAAAAAAGACAATAGGTTACATGACAACTGAGGGATGTTGGTGAATTCAGGGAATACTACTACAAATAGATAGTTTGAATATCCATCGGCCTAAGAAAAATAAGTTTCAACTTTCTTAAAATCATCATTTGGAAACTTCAAACCAATATTTTTAAGACAACTTATGGATCTTGGTGAAATCAGGGAATATATCTAGGAAGAGGGAGTTGGAATACCCATCAGCTTATGTAAATCCAAAGAAATGTTCTTAATCTTCTTAAAACCAAGATTTGGAAGCTTTAAATGAATCGTGGGACCCATAATTATTCAAATTGAAGAGACGAAATTTTCATAAGTAGCTAGCGAAGCGAGAGAAGTCAGCGAGAAACACGTTGAATAAGGACAGCGATAGAATACGCAATAAAAAATTTCTTTGCTGGAAAATAAGTAGCAAGCTAAAGGCAATGGCCGAAAAACACATTGAAAAAGAAGGCACCAGAATAGGCAATCAAAGTTCTTTGCCAAAAATGAAGGACAAACCACTTACTAAAGTCCTCATAGGCAGTAAGTGTAGAAAACATAGGAGAAAACAAGGTGTACACAAATAGAATCTGCAACTAAAAAGAAGCAAACAACACCAAGCCTAGAGATGGGGCCCACAAGGATGCTCAAAACAGGGCGAATCTCCTGAGGTAGGTCACACCAAAAGGGCGACCCTAAGCCTAGAATCACAACTTGAAAGAAGGCCTCACACACCTATACACATTGACAAAGCGGGTTGTTTAACACATCAGAGGAGTTGCACGTGAAAGCCCATGTGTGCTTTGATGATGATGTGGTTGATAGATTTGTATAGATTGACAAAAGGTGAGTCTGATGGTGTAATCACTGTCAAAAAGGTCACTGGTGGTCAAAAAAGCATAAAAGGCTCATTGGAAGATGGGTAACGAGCATAAACGCCCACCAGGATAGTGGGTCATCGAAAAAGTGGCAGTGGCCAATGGTGACTAGAAAAGTCGTCAAGAAAGGAGAAAATAATCGTCGAAAAGCGAAAGCAAGTCACCAGAATAAGTGCGACGACCATAAAGGTCCACCAGGGATGGTAGGTCCTCGGTAGGGGGTCGACTTTCGTTATTCACTTAATCTAGCTCTAGATACCATGAAAAAAGAGAGAAACTACAGAGAGATAATAGATTTAAACCATATGTCAAAAAGATTGTATGGAGCTTGTTTATATAGACATGTAGTATTGATTACTCATAATTAGAGGATATTCAATTTCTTCTAAATCAAATATCATATCCTATCACATCATGATACATTAAATTCCTAATTCTCAACAAGATATAAAAACAAATTTTAATAACAAGCTACTACATGATAAGATATAAATTGCTACAAGATAAGTTAGTTATAACAATAGCTAATAGCTTTTGCAACCAACTAATAAATGTTGCTATAATAGTGCAGAAGATAAAAGCATCCACAATGACAATTCTTCACAAGATCTTAACAAGGAAAATCCCTTATTTCGTCAGCATCCACAACGATAATTCTTCACAAGATCTTTACAAGGTAGATCCCTCATTTTGTCATTCATTTGTTGTAAAGCCAAGGAAGGATCGTCGGCATGGACAAATAGATTGTCCCCATGAATGTTATCGTAACAATAAAATAAAAGAATTTTTTTGTACTACCAATAACAAATAAAAGAGGGAGAATAACGGTAGCAGTGGATCGAAAAAAAAACCAATTCAAAAACAATGAACAAATCAATTGAACAAAGATCCAATTAAAAAAATCAAATACATATTCAGACTGGATGATTGGGACCAACCAAATAAGCAAACAAGAAAAAGAACAAAAGAATAAATAAATAAATAAATAAATAAATAAATCACAAACAAAGGCGATTTGTTCCTTTTCCACTTTTGGTTCTCTCTTTTAATTCTTCTTCTTCTTCTTCTTTATTTCTTCATGATCCATGATGACAAAAGTTTGTTATGGGAGGTGCATTTTGTCAACAGAGTGGAAGTCATGGGAGACGTCAGAGTCGAGGTTGTAGGCCTCAGTGTGGGCAGCCATGGTGACGGAGGTTTTGAAGGTGCAGTTTGCGAAGAAAAGGTTATATTTTGTGATGGGGTAGGAGCAGTTGAAGGAGGCGATGGGTGGAGGAGAGAGGTCGTGGAAGCTAAAAAGGAGGAGAATGCACACCTTCCTAGATGGAGGAGGAGGTGACCGATCAGCCTTCCCCTTCAAACTATCATCTTTCATTTTTGAGAGAGTGAGAGTGGCAAAGAGATACCCCTTTGAGAGAGTGTGAGTTTGTCTCTTCAATCATCTTAATTTGCAAGAGAGAAATAATCTAGATAGACATTGAAGGTGTTTTGTTTTTGTTAAAAAATAGAATAGGAAGAATTAGTGAAATGACTCATGGTCAAAAGTTGGTAAAATTGAACGTTTGCTACTCTAATTGTTCAAAAGTTGGGGTTTTTTACCGTTGCAATATTTCTTCAATGCTATAAATTGGATTACCAAGTTTCCTAACTTAAAAAATATTTCTTCTATTCAATTGCTTTCTTGATCTCAGTTACAAAAAAGAATTCTCAACAAATTCTCTATTTTATTATTTTGGTATTTGTTTTTAGACTAAAATATGTTTATGATGCCTAATAAATACTAGAATTTTATGTTTGCTCCCTAATAAATTTTTTCTTCATTTATGCTTCCTGATAAAACAAAAATTTTGTTTTTGGTCCTTGACACCTTTTTTAGTTTCTGATAAATTAGTGAAATTTGTATTTGCTCATTGATAAAAAAAATTCATTTGTTATTTGTCCCTTTGTAAATAACCAATCAGAAATGAAACAAATTTATTAGGGAATAAACGTAAAATCAGTTAATATATATCAGGGACTAAAAAAAAGTGTCAATGACCAAAAACAAAATGGTTGTTTTATTAGGAACCTAATGCAAAGAAAAAATTTATCAACCAACAAACACAAAATTTAGGTATTTATTAGGGATCAAAAATATATTTTAGCCTTTGTTTTATTTATTGATATTTTTTCTATTTCATATTGTCTATGACATGGATCCAAGTCAACCTAATGATTTAACGAATTATATGCCATATTATCAATCCTGTACTCATCAAACTTGTCAAAATTGCCCATTTTATCCTATACCATCACCAAACAACTCTACATTCAATTTTATGCAAAATTATCCACTTCCACCAAAATCTCTCAAAATCCTTCATTTTATCCTATGTATCCATCACCATTTTATATGCCTATAGTGGGTACTAGTGGTGAAGAACCCACTAATTAAAATCTCCCAATCACCAATTGATTACATGTCTACTCAATTTCCACAATTTTCTACCCAAATTGGTTTAGAAAGAGGGGGTAGCAATAAGAAAAAAAAATGGATCAAGTGGTCTTCGAAAGTTGATAGTCACCTAATTGGAGCATGGCTCATTGTCTCAAATGATCCAATTGCATGAGTTGACCAAGAAGAACAATGTTTTTTTTTATTAATAGTTGTCAAATGTTACAACAACAACAACTGCAAGAAATCACACAACTAAAAGGTCGGTGGACTAGAATTCATAATGTTGTTGGAAAGTTTGTTAGGTGTTACACACACGTTGTTCAAATGAGGAAAAGTGGAAGCTCGAATAAGGACATCTTGATTGAAGCATACGCTATTTATGAGCATGACACCAATGACACATTTAATTATGAGCAAGTATGGCGCATATTGAAAGATCAACCTTGATGGAGAGAGCTACTTAATGAAGGTTCCTCAAAAAGAACAAAGATTTCTTCTTTAGGGGTGTACTTGTCGTCTTCAAAACCTAACATGCTAACAAGTTATGAACATGACTCAACAACACCATCAATCTGCTCCATCGAAAAAAGGCAACAAAAAGGAACAACAAAAGCAAAAGTTGTTGAAACTTCTTCTGATGATGCTTCATTCATTCCCTTGCAAGAATAACATAAGGAAAGAATGAGTAAGATTAAGGACTTGGTCAAGGCTAGAAATGAACAAAATCAGATTGAGGACATGAAGATCCTCTTCATGGATATATCAACGATGAAAGCAAGGCAAGTCAAAGATCATCAAATGTTATGTAACATGATTAGGTAAAAACTACAACATGAGGTAGTTTTATATTCTACCATTTGTTGTCTTGTAGCAATTTTCTATTGTAGTACTTTCCTTAAATTATTTCACCATGTTGTGTTGTACTAATTTTATGTAGTAGTTTCCTTAAATTTAATAAATGTTATGTTGTCTTTCTTTTCTTTTTTTCTAATTAGTTGATATTCAAACTAGTTGTTATTTAAAGTAACCGTTAATCAACTAGCCTTTTTTGTACTAACCCTAATTCAAACTAGTCATTAAGTTGTGTGCTACATATACTATAAGCATACAAGTAAATTCCCATCCCATTTAATTTGCAATATTATCTTCTTACCAAACTATGCTAACCATCTAATGGACCCAAGCAATTGAAAGCACTACGATATGCTGGAATATGGAAACTCATGGAAAAAGAAATTATGAACAAATGTGAAGAAGAATACATGAGAAAATTGAGGCAGAGACAACAAGAAGCTAGCAACTTTAGTAGACAAAGACGTAAAAGAATGTTGACAAATCATGGTTGTGAAGAAGGATATCATCGATTTTTCGCTAAAAATTCAATATACATAGACATTCAATTTCAGAGAAGGTTTCATATGCGAAGGCATATGTTCCTTTGAATTGTAGATGCATTGGGAAATCATGATGAGTACTTCCAAATAAGGTTCGATGCAGCTGGCAAAATGGGTTTTTTACCATTGTTGAAATGCACTGCTGCTATTTGTATATTAGCACACGGATCTCCTATTGACAATGTAGATGGCCATGTTCGAATTGGTGAAACTACTGCACAAGAATGCTTAGAGACATTTGTAAGAGATGTGAACCAAATATTTGAGGCCAAGTACTTAAGAAGACCTAATAATAACGACACTCAATACCTACTACAAATGAGTGGCTTTTCAGGTATGTTAGGTTCAATTGATTATATGTACTAGGAATGGAAAATTTGTCTTGTACCTTGGAAAGGTCAATTTATTCAAGGTGATCATGGTAAACCCACAATTATGTTAGAAGTAGTTGCACTACATGACTTATGGATTTAGCATGCATTTTTTTTTTTTTTGTTGCAAGTGCATATAATGATATTAAAGTCTTAAATCAGTCTTATTTTTGTAATGACATTTTATTAGAAGAAGCTATAGCAATGGGATATACAATGAATTGAACCTAACATAGTATGGGGTACTATCTAGCAAATGAAATATATTCTGAGTGGGCTACGTTTGTGAAGACTATCCAAATGCCACTAGGAGATAAAAGGCAGTTATTCGCCCAACGATAATAATCAACTAGAAAGGATGTTGAGCGGGCTTTTGGGATGCTTCAATCTAGATTCACAATTATACGTAGCCCATCACGCGCTTGGAAGACGGAAACAATGAAGGATATAATGTTTACATGCATCATTTTACATAATATGATTATTAAGCATGAACGACACACATTTGATGGTAATTTTGAGTATTCTTATGATTATCTAGACAATCACATGCCATCCATTCCAATATATGATCATCATCATTCTGATTTTGAAAGATATATAAAAAGGAGAGCATACATGCATCAAAGAAAAATTAATCGGAACCTTCGAACAAATTTGGTGGATCACATTTGGACATGTTTTGGGCATGAAAAAATGAAAATGAAAAATTATTTTAAATATTTATTGTTAATTATTTTTCTTAATTTTTAATTTATTGTCAATGCAAAATTAATATAATGTATTTTTATTTTTATAATTTTAAAAAAATCAAATTATGCTTCAAGAATATATTTATAATATATTGAAGTATAATTTGATAAAGGGTCTTTTGAAATTATGCTTCAAGTAAAATCAAATGATGCTTCAAGTTGGCTAGAGTTTCACTATCAACAAAAATTTGTTCTTTAAAAGCTTACAAAAGATCACCCTTTATCAACCCTAGACAAAGAACTAAAATCTAAACACCCTCTAGACTTTTAATGATCAAGACATAGAGAAACTCTTCTCTACTCTTGCCTCTAAAGAACACTACTCTAGACAAGCTTAAAGAAACCTCTTGTAATAGTAACTAACAAGCTAAAATGTAAAAAACTAATTACAACCAGAGTTTAGAGGAGAGATACAACCTTATGATCCAAAGAATGAAAATGCACGTATTTACCAATCTGGAATCAGGTTGAAAGAAAGCAAGTTTCAGACCAAGCTCTCCAAGAAACTCCTTTGAATTCTTGTCCAAAAACAATTCTATCAATGATGCATGAAGATCTTGAGTTGTAGGACAAGAGCTTTGTTACTCAGTCTATTATCTCTCAATTCAGAAGCCTTTTGAAAAACAATGAAAATCTCAAATTGTAATGATCTATTTTTTTTTTTTTAAATCAAAAGACCCAACAACATTTTATAGAAAAGTATTGTGAATTGAATGTAATCGATTAAATCGTCCTTGTAATCGATTATTTGCACATTTAATCAATTAAAGTGTTGTTGAGCTTTCTGGAAAAGATACATGAACAAATTAATCGATTAATTCATCATGTAATCGATTACTACAGGGATTCTCATTTTCAAAAACATGCTTAATAATTGATTACGGATGAATGGTAATCGATTAATGCAGTGAAAATAGTTTTTCCAAAAACTTAACCATTGGCAATTGGCTTTTTATGCAATCATGAATGATGTTTATGCAATGCAAGGGATCATAGGAAGAAACTCTTAAACAACTAACAAATTACATATGTCTTCAATTGAATGGCATGTAAAAAGCTAAAACTTGTGTAAGTCAAAGAGCCTACTCTTATTGATCCTCTTCAAGCTCCCCCTGTGTCTAACAATCTCCCCCTTTTTGACTTTGATCATGCCAAACTTCAATTGAACATATATTAGCCTTCCTGTGCTTTTAAGGGATGAATGCTTGGTGTAACGACCCGCCTCGTCACTACTATATCACTGCCTCTTAATCACGTTATTAACATGTTTTAGATGAAAACCCCTTAGCTTTTCTTTTGATTACAAAAACAGTAGTAAATTTTTTTTTCGCGAGCATACAATATCCATCATCATCAAGTAAATACATAAATAAGATACGTACAAAACATCTCAAGTACATGTATATATATATATATATATATATATATATATACGTACGCACATAAAATGTAGTTTTGTATGGCAGATACAGTTGTCCATGTCTAAAATGTGTAAACTTTTCAAGAGAAACACGAAACTACAAAATGAAGGGTAAATCTCAAAAGACACAGTTCTTGGCCGGGGTCTGATCCATTGTCATCCTAGCAACTTGGCAGCTCCAACCAAAAGAGTTCATCTCCTCGGTCACCTACTGTTGTCTGTCTACTCACACGAACCTGGTTCGCGATCATCACAGGTACCAAACCACAAGGTACAACAAAGCAAAGGTGAGATTATCATGTTAAAAACAGCAATAAATAACATCAATTAGGGAAGACAATCCAAACATCACAATATTAGCATAAGATCCAAGCATTTCATCACGCAATCAACACGGACATTCATTCAAACACATCCCACAAGTCAACTTATAATGCCTAGCATGATGCATGCTTCTGACTCATCTCTCAACATGTCATGTGGTATCATCTCGGAAATAGTCCATCCCTGTGATCCTGATGATGCAGTAGCTTGTCAGGGTCACTCTGTCGTGCACAGGTCGCTCCCCCAGTAGTGATCAGCATCCGGGTGTTAGAAGGAGTACCCAACAGACGTGGCCCCTCAGTAGCCCGGTACCCTACAGCCAATCATCCTATTTCCATCATGCCAATGTCATATGTACCATGGGCACCATCAATGCATGACCCAGTCAGGAACAACTCGTCCTGGATAGGATATCGTCATGCACCCCCTATGTACATATCGCCACAATCATGGGCTGCTCCAACATGGGCTCATCAATTCACTGACCACTGTCCTTGCAAGGTTAACCACCCGATCCCGACATCTCTCATGTCTATACATAGCATATCACCACGGCACCATCAATGTATGACCCAGTAAGGAACAACCCGTCCTGGATAGGATAACGTCATACACCCCTGTGGGTATCTATGTATATCCACTCGCATTCGATAACCATGGGCACCATTAATGTATGACCCAATCAGGAACAACCTGTCCTGGATAGGATACTCGTCATACACCCCCCATGGTATCAATGCATATATCTTTATCTCAAGCCATCACACAAGCCGACCTCAACTGTTGTCAACATAATCACATACGTTCTTTATACGTCATTCACAAACACCACATAAACTAGTGAGCCAGTGTGAAGTATTAGGTGTCTGGGTTGGCACTTAGGTATAATAACTTTAGGTAGGAATTCGAACAAATTCGGATGAGGTCGATAAAGATCGGACAAGGTCTGTAAAGGTTGGTCAAGGGGGTAAAGGTTGGACAAGGGAAGACAAAGGTGGACAAGAGCGGACGAGGTCGGAAGAGGTCGGTAAAGGTTAGTCAAAGGCGGTCAAGGGGGTCCTTGGGTTTCTATAAAATACCAAGGACAGACTCAGCACTATGCAATCGATTACATAAGTGTTGTAATCGATTATAACAGATAGCGCTTTCAAGACTCGGGATTGTATTAATATCACCAACCTACACAAGGTTGTCCAGGTAAGGAAACCCGGCAGCTCTCAAAAAAAAGGTAGGAGCTCTACCGAGTAAGGAACCCGATGACTCACAAAGAAAAGGCTTGAACTTAGCAATTTTAAAGAGAATAGCCCATCCTGGGTGAGGAACCCGGTAACTCTAAGGAAAGGAGATGAGCTTAACCGAGTAGAAGACCCAGTGGCTCTTTTCCCGAGAAGGCACGAGCTCATCGGAGTTAGGGAACTCGATGACTCTTTTCCCGAAAAGGCACGGGCTCATCCAAGTTAGGGAATTCGGTAGCTCTCTCTCTCTCGCAAAAGTAACTTGAGCTCAACAGCTCTAAAGTATCACCCCGGGTAAGGAACCCGGTATATAGACGTCTGCCAACAAGGACTAAGAGTCACGTTCTACATGCACACATGCATGCTACTCAAACAGCTCAACTCGGCATACCCATCCCAGTACCCAGTGAAAACAATAGGAATACCCACAATAACCAAGAGGGGGTAAATTGGTTAATACTTGATCTTTTAAAATTTCTTTATCAAATCAGAATAAGGATCTTAATCACTTTTGAAATCAAGAAAACTTTTAATCAATCAAACCACTCAACTCAAGTAATCAATAGCTCAAAAAACAGAACTTGTGAGTAATGATAAAAATACCATGAACAAATGAGCAAGATGACTAATAGAGATTAAGGAATAGAAAATCACACAAGAATTTATACTGGTTTACATCCAAAAGAAGCTACATCCAGTTTCTTCTAATCAACACTAGATTAGAGTTCCACTATTATAATTTCAGTTCTTACAAGCTTTATTACAAAACCCTCTTTATCAACTCTAGATAAAGACAAGAAATCTAAAATCCTATTAGACTTCAATAGAACAAGAACCAAAGAACACTACTCTGTTCTTTCCTAGAGAACACTACCCTAGTCCAAGCTTCAAAGAACACTTTACAATAGCATCAAAATAACAAAATTGCAAAACAAATTTACACCCAAAGAGAATGGAGAGAAACAACCTGATGATCCAATGAATATGAATGCATGTGAGTTACCAATCAGAGTTGAATGATCAAATGAATTTCAGAACATACTCTCCTATTCTTCTTTGAAAACTCTTGCCCAATAAATCATTCAATACCCATGAAGATTAAAGAGTGGGACAAGAAGTAGATTAACCCAGAAAATCACTTCCTATCTTTGTGATGACTTGTATATATTCAGAAAATTTGAAATGTTCAGATAGAAAACGAAGCCAAGCCTCACTTCTATTTATAACAGACTCTTTCAACTAACTGTAATCGATTAAATGCGCCAAATAATCGATTAAAAAGCCTTGTGTAATCGATTAAATTGTCACTTAATCGATTAAAGTGTTCATATCATTTCTGGGTTTGATCAACGAGCAAAATAATCAATTAAAACAAGTTGTAATCCATTAAAGTAGTGATACATGTATTCCTGAAAAGCCTTGTGTAATCGATTAAATCAGTGTAATAAGCTTTTCTAAGAATCTTATGTAATCAATTACAAGAAATGGTAATCGATTAAATTGTTCTTCAAAGCTTTTCCAGATTTAAAAATGAAGCAAATAATCGATTAATTCGTTGTGTAATCGATTAAACCAGTGATAATTGCATTTTTCCAAAAACATTGCCTATTGAGTACTTTTTCAAAAATTGCTTTAATTCTTTGATGAAAACATTTAAGTATATAAATGATTAAGTGTATACAATGCAAGGATCAACAGATTGGCCTCTTTATACACTTCATTACATTCTTCAAGGCATGTGAAAAGCTCAAAAACAATCTTCCATTGCCTAAGCTTCAAGCTTCAAGTTGCTCCCCCTATATCCAACAATCTCCCCTTTTTTGGCTTTGAACATATGTTTAAGTTTGGACTTGCTTTGAGGAATGAGCAAGATGAAAAGTCTTGAACTTTGTTAACCTGAAAACAAATCATCCTCTTTGCCAAGAACAAGTGTTAAGAGATATGCTTGTATAAACATTAATCATTTGCTATCATTAGATTAGCTCCCCCTGACTTAGTTTGCTCTGTTTGACTTAGTTAATTTCGTGAATCATAAATTTGTAAAAACCAGCAGAAAAACAGAGCATAACAGAGTTTCATTATTGTTGATTATCAATCAATTTTTCTCCCCCTATTTGGCTTGTCAAAGGCAAAAAGTAATAGCACAACAAATAAGGATAGAGGGAAAATGCAAATTTCATTAATTGAAAGGAACATGCAGTACATTAATCAAAAAAAAATAACAGAAAAACAGAGGAAAGCAAACATGAAGTACAAGAAGCCTAGTTATCTTTGTCAAAGTCATCAAGGACAATCCTAGCTTCTATATTTTCTAGCCTAGATTTCATCTCCTCCAAAGATGAATTAGTCTCAGCCCTATGCTCATGATGCAGTGACAACAAGACATCCATCTTTTGAATCATAAGAGATTCAAATGGACCATAAGATGGTTCAGCAGGGCCTTGATCTTCAGCTTCTTCATCAGCTTCCTCTTCTTGTTCAGCACCAGGGAGTTGTTGTTCAGCCATCTGCTATCCATAAGGGGTCTTAACCATCCCCAGCTTGGTAAGATGTTTCTCTTTGATGAGACTATTGCTGGCATTGGTGTTGTCAACAACCTCATTAGAGACATCTATATTGAAGTAATCAATGAACCTGGACACAAGAATAGCATAAGGAAAGGGATAGTTCATTAATCTTTTGGACTTAAGCATGATCTCCTGAATAATGAGAATCCAGTTCATCTTAATGCCATTTTTCAGAGCATACACAAGCTGTATGTCATCATCAGTGGCTTGGGCATGATTTGTGGCTCTAGGGGTAAGGATATATGTGATGATGTAATGAAGAAGTTTATCTTCATGTGTCATGGGTCCAGTACTCAGCCTAAGCTTCAGCCTCATTTAAGGATCAAGAAGCATCCCCCTATATGTGTCTATCCTATTGTATCCACCAGCCTCTTCCTCAAATTTTCTCTCACCATCAAATGAAAGACCAGCAACTTCCTGCCAAATTTTAGGGGTAATTTCTATGGCTACCCCATTAACTTAAGACAGTATTGTCCCTTCCATAGAGAACTTGGAATAGGTGTAAAACACCTTCACCAATTCAGGGTAAAAGGTATCCTTCATCTCCACAAATTGTTTCAAACCTTGGGCTTTAATGAAGGCAGGGAATTGAAAACCTTCTCCTATAAACCAGTCAAGGGCAAGGTGTTTGGGAGGACCTATAAGCTTGGTTGCAATGAACTGGAGGTAAGTCATTTTGTCTTTTTCATTGGAAAACCAATGATCTAGTCTACTTACAGCAGGGTTGGAGGATTCGGCTTTTCTTTTAGAGGACCTGGGTTTCTTTAGGGCAGACATGGTCACTGTGAGAAAAGACTACTAAGACAAGGTTTCTATACTCAGAGGAAAGAAAAACACAGAAGTGCTTAAGAAAGAAGATGAGAATGGTGTGATTTCTCACTTTAACATAGGTTGTATTTATAGAAGAATTTAGGCTCCAAAGTTCAAATTTGAAATAAGAAACAGTAACCACGAATTAACCCACTCAATTTAAGGCTCAGAAGATTCAAATTTTGAATTAGGTGGCAGTTGGGCAGTTACAATTTTCAAGAAAATCTTGCAGATTCTGCAGTAACTCCATGAATAATCGATTATTTGCATGTGTAATGGATTAATTCGTAAGGAAAATCAGTTTTAGAATATACTGTAATCGATTCATTCGTAAGGTAATTGATTATTTCATAACAATCCAGTTAAAGAAAATGAAGTGTAATCGATTATCACAGAGAGAATACAAGTTTCAGAGATTTTCAAAACAATTTAATCGTTTAATCCGTAAGGTAATCGATTAATCCAGTGAAATGAGATTTTGTAAAATATTTTGAAGCTTGTGTAATCGATTAATTCTTTGTTTTAATTGATTATTCCAGTGGAATGAGATTTTCTGGAAAAATTTCTATGAAGAATAATCGATTATTTTTGTTATGTAATCGATTACAGAAGCACAACTTTCATTCCCAACAGCTTTTAAAGTCCATTTAATCGATTATTCTGTGCCTTAATCGATTATTACATTGAAAATAGCATAATGAACAGTGATTATGCAACACAATTTCAAATTTTCCAAGCACAAGTGATGATTAAGCAAGTGAGAAGCTATTTCACGTAGATTAGCACATAGCAAGCATGCTTAGCAAATGTTAGACTCATCAAGGATACCTAGCATGTTTCTAAGAGTATAGAATCTATCTCTAGCCAATGGTTTAGTGAATATATCAGTCAATTGATTGTGTGTATCAATGAACTCAATTTTGATGTTACCTTTTTTGAATGTGATCTCTTAGGAAATGATTTCTAATCTCAATGTGTTTGGTCCTTATTTGAAGAACCTGCATAAAAGTTGTTAGAGGGACCTACAAAAGAAGAGTTAGTGGGATCATAATATGTATTATCATTTTGTTGCCTCCAGCCATAAGGCTGATTTGAACCTTGACCACCTATGTAGCCTTGGTAATTTCCTTGAAAGTTCTGTTGAGGTCTGGTCTGATTCTGCAAATAATGACCCTCATCTTGTTGGCATTCATTAGGTGTTTGTTGAAATTGTTGAAGAATTTGACCTATCTATTTTGTTAAGGCGTCTGATTGTTGAGTCAAGAGTTTATTTTGAGCTAGAATTGCATTCTGAGTATCCGACTCAATTATACCTTTTCTATGAATCGGAGATCTATCATGATGAGACTGGTAATCACTAGTTGCTATGGAGTTAATGATTACAATTGTTTCATCCAAGCTTTTTGACATCATAGTACCTCCAGCTAAGGCATTAAGGATCATCTTTGTCTGAGGTCTCAAACCACTGTAGAAAATATGTAGTTGTGCAATCTCATCAAAGTTATGGTTTGGGCACCTCCGCAGTAATAATTTGAATCTCTCCCATGTCTCACAGAGAGGTTCATTAAACCCTTGGGAAAAAGTAGCAATTGTTGATTTTGCGCTTATGAATCTTGATGGAGGAAAGAATTTGGCAATAAATTTTTCCTCCACTTCTTCCCAAGTGCTAAGACTTTTGTTTGGTTGGGATTGGAGCCATGTTTTTGCTTTACCTTTCAAGGAGAATGGAAAAACTCTAAGATAAACAGCTCAGAATCTTTATCAGAAGCTCCCATGGTACTGCACAGCTCCATAGACAAATGAGTGTATGGATCTTTATGGTCCATCCCTGCAAAGGCATGTGAGCCAATCAGACTAAGCAATGTGAGCTTCAATTCCACAACCTTTTTACTGAAAGCAGGAATGACTATGTTGTTGTAATGCTTTGGTCCTTGTTGATAAGCATAGTCACCAAGAGACCTCCTTGGTGATCTATTTTCTTCTCCTCCTCTATTAGCCATAATATCAATTTACAGGTGGCTTTTTAAAGGAGAATTAAATAGAAGATTCAGTCGGTGACTTATTGGTGGGTTGTTTCTTTTTCTTCCTGTTTCTTTCTTTCATTCTAGGTAATTTCTAGATCAAATAGCATTTTATCTGTAGGAAATTTACCTCACAAATATAGAAAAAAAAAAAAAGAACAAACTACAACCGCCCGTAAGTACCAAGGTTAGTGAAAATAAAGTATAACAAAAGAGAATTTATACAAAAATAAAACAAATAACAAAAGTAAAGAAAATGTCCTACTAAACTGAAAATTAAATCTAAAAGAACTTAGTAAGCGATTCAAGTCCCCGACAACAGCGCCAGAAACTTGTTAGAATTTTGGCAAATGTACCAATTTTTCATTGTAAGTTACAAAATTTATAAAAGATCGTCTCCACAGGGACTTGAGTGACTCAGTTAATTTAAATAAAAGTAACAGTTAATAGTTATGTACAAGTATGAGCGAAATTTTATGTGTTTTGTGAAATAACGAAAAACAACTAAAAAGTACAGAAACTAATAAAATGAAATTAATTGAAGAGAATGTAGGATTGAGTTTCATCATTCGTACCCTCAGTATTCAATTAATATTACCATGTATAAATCATTTTCCATCAATACTGATGCACACATTAATTCACCCCGAATCGATCCCTCGCAATCGAGAATTCTAAGGATATTTACTGAATATCGATCCCTCGCATACGAAGTAAATAACCCAGCATTACAATCATAAATCGCATGTTATTTGCAATCTAAACATTATGCTCTATTCCTAGCAATGTAACGTAAAGAGTAAAATCATTCAGTTCAAATCCTAAAAGTACTTTCCAGTTAAACTTAGAATCCAATTTCATGAAACTATTGATCAAGTAGAATCAAGCATTAAGAATAGAATGAAATCACCAGAATGAGTATAAAAGATTCATACATATATCAAATATCAAAATAAATACATAAAGGTAAGAAGATTACATCCAATCCTTAAGAGAAACTAACCAATTATGGTGTAGAGCAAGAGATCAACAGAAAACATGACGAAGGTAGCGATCCTCGGCCTGTTCCTGCAGAGCTTCCACTTTTTTTCTCTCTTCTTTCACCTCTCTCTAAGCCTCTTGAGTTGTTCCTCTCATTCTCTCCCTCCAAAATCATTCTTCCATCTTCACCTTGTATGCCTATTTATAGGATTTGGTGACCTGCTTAAGCTCACTCGCCCAGGCAAGCAATTTGGCCTTGGTTCACTCGCCTGGGCGAGCTAATATGTTTTTCTGGAAGCCTCCACTCGCCTGGGCGAGAAAAATACACTATTTTCACTCACCTAGACGATTTAAAGACTTAATGATGAAGAAAGGTCATGGGCCTGGACGAGTTCTGGGCCATTTTGCATCTGACACCTCTTAAATTTGATTTTTATGCCCTTTTCACTTGCTTTGCTTGCTTAGATGCTTCGGATACCATCGAAACCTATCAAAATACAAAATATGATTGGACTAATCCTCCAAAATGTGAAAAAAAAACATTTATATAAGTACCAAATACAAATCAACTAAGGTTTAGGGCAAGTTTATAAACAATTTTACTGAAATCAAAAGATAAGTGTCATCATTGTAAGCCTGATTTTACTAAAATAGGGCACTTATCACTGGACCTCTAACAAAACCCAAGACAGGGCTTTGGTCGATAACAGGTTGATAAATCCAAGCTCTGGTAGACCGCCGACGTTGATAAACCCAAGTCTTGGTAGACCTCCAACTCAAAAATCCAGGACGGACGTGTCATCGATTGGTCTCCAATGATTAACAAAACCCAACATCATTCACAAAACCCAATATCAATCCTTGGTTAATTTTGAAAAAATCCAAGATGGACAATTCCCCTGGCACAGGGTTTGACAAACCCAAGGTCCACCCTTGGTGAACCTCCTCAACACTAAGTTTTCCCTGGGAAACTCAAGGTACACAAGGTCTATCCTTGACATATTTTATTATTCCTAAACTTTATCTTCGCAGGAATACAAGTTCTCAAAAACACAAAACCCAAGGTCCACCCTTGGTAGTCAAAACCCAAGGTCCGTCCTTGGTGTACGAGTCCAAGGACCACCCTTAACACTCTAAATTCGAGACATGTTTTTGGCACGATCACTCCTCTAGAGCCCTGACAAGCAAGACCACAGGATTATTTGTTTTGCAAGAACAAGTGTCTAAGGTCCACCCTTGACGCTTTAAACCCAAGATGCGCTCTTGGTACACATGTTCATTTGGAATCTCAACAAGCAAGGCTACAGACTTATTCACTTGTAGAAGCAAGAGTCCAACATAGGTTTCCAAGGTCCACCCTTGACGCTCTGAACCCAATACGCGCTCTTGGTACACACATTCATTCAGAACCTTTAAAAGTGAGGCTATAAGCTTAGCAACTTGTAAAAACAGGAGGCCAACATACATCCAAGGTCCCTTGACATTCGAAACCCAAGACAATCCTTTGTAAATCAGCTGCTTCGAAGCCTCAATAAGCAGAGTCAGGGGACCAACTATTCATCCTCGAACAACAAGCAAAACGAGACATTATCAAACTACAAAGGCTCACTGTCTACGATGAAAAGACATCATTCAAGCAGCTCATTTTCATTATCATAAGAAATTCATAAGCAGAAGACAGTATGTAAAGGCACGGAAGGTTCAAGACAACAAAAGAAGAATATTTTCATTAATTTGAAGATCATCATTACATGGCGTTCATGGCCCAAGACAAAATAAAGCAAAAAATACAAGAAGTGCCAACCTAAACATTGGCTCCACCACTGGCACCCTCCTCAGTGGAGCCAATCTCTTCCTCGTCAACCAAGACTCCCTCCTTAACATCTTTGAAAGGGTCGAAGAGACCAAAATCTAGATCTTTTGCAAAGAGGCCACCCTACCTAATAGTCTTGAAGAAGCCCTTCTTGTGCTGCTCCACTGCCTCCCTCTTGTAGATGGCCAACTCCTCGTTGAGTTCCTTGCTAACCGCCATCTCAATCGCAAGCCCAAGCTCAAACTCCTTCATCCTAGCCTCCAAGTCCGCTACCTTCTTTGTCAGCTCCTCCTTCTTGTTCATAGTTTGTAGAAAGATCTTGGCAGAGTCCGTAGAGCGTGGAATCCCTGCCCACCTTATCAAATTCTTGTTAAAGGGGGTCAGTGTTCTTCACTCAAGCACATGCCTTATGCTCCACAACAAGTTAACCTCCTTTCAAACATGCACAAACTCAAGGGAGGTGACAGGGCGAGATGAAGGAAAAATAGATGTTGGCATAGTAAGGGGCGATGGCATTGCAAAAGTAGCAGAAGAAGGAAGTGAAGGAGCAGGAATAGCAAGGGTCGGAGCCGGAGCAGTAGTAGCAGTCACCTCCACGGGGATAAGAGCCCAGACAATGGGTGATGGAATAGTAGGAATGAGAGCAACGGTAATCACAACTGGGGTTGGAGCTCGAACAGGGGGTGGAGAGACAGGAGCACAAGGAAGGAATCCAACGGCCTCCCTCATTGCACACAAGCTGGAAGCACTACTACAAGACAGGCCTTCTAAGTCGGTTCTAAAGGTCATTCAAAGACGGTTCTCCACCCGTCTTTGTTGCAAACGTCTTTGAAAGTTTGATTTTCGAAGTCGGTTTCGAGACCGTCTTGGTATTTGCGATTCTAAGTCGGTTGTAACGACGAACCATCTTAGAAGATGTAAAAAAAAAAAAAGTTTTCATCAAATCTAAGACGGTTATTTGTACAAACCGTCTTAGAATGGTGGATTTCTAAGACGGTTGTACAGATAACCGTCTTAGATTTGATGAAAACTTTTTTTTTCTTTTAGGCCTTCTAAGACGGTTATTCACAGAACCGTCTTAGAATGGTGGCTTTCTAAGACGAGTTTATTCAAACAACCGTCTTTGATTTATTGCACAGGCCTGCTAAGACGGTTATCTACAGAACCGTCTTAGAATGTTAGATTTCGAAGACGGGTTTACTGAAGAACAGTCTTAGATTTAATGTTTTTATTTTTTTTTGTAATCATTCTAAGACGTTTGAAAAATGCTGAAAGAAAGTAAGCATTGCTCTATCTAGTCTCTGTTTGCTTATCTCACCATATCTCTATAAAATGCCAATAACATGAAAAATACAAGAATTATATTCTTCTAAAGCACATCATAAACTGAATTTATCATCAAGAAAAACTAAAGCAAAAAACAATAAAAATAAAACCAAAGAACTAAGATGAATTATAAATTTTATCATCAAGAATGATATTCTTTTATGGGCTCATACTATTAGAGTTGTTTAATATTTCACTCATGGTACTCAATATAAATGGTAATAAGTGATGACATCAAATAAAAACTGCACCTTTTGATAAGAAAAAGAAACCTATTTAACCTTATAAATTTTGTCATCGGCCACATTTAACCAAAATATTTTCACTATCAAAACATTTTTTTACATCATCAAAATAATTTTTTTTTATTTGTGAACTAGAGTATCTTTTAGTGTTTGAACATCATTATAGTAATAGTAATAAAATATAGTATATATCTTATTTAAATACAAAGGGAGAAATAAAACTGTTAACTCCTAGTGGAAAAAAACCAAACAACTTGTATCAAATAAATGATCGTAACTGAAATTGTGCTTAGAAAATTACCACACAGAAGGCACCTAGCAACACAAGCAAGATATGTTTTTAATGAAAAACACAAATGTTCAGTTCAGTCAACGGAAGAAAAAGAAACATCAACATTTTATACAATTTGCTAGTAAAATTAGGCAGTTTTACCTTGATTGGAGATATGTCATAAAAGAAGAAAACTCCAGGAAAACTGCAACACCCAGCTCTGAAATCTTGAAATGCTCAGTCACATAATACTGTGCAATAACATTTATCATGTTACCTAAGCACTATCAAATGAAACATGAAACGCCAGTATGTTCATGATATTAACCATACCTGATTTGAATGGATAACACGGCCTCTAATGTCTGTGTATATTGTAGGGACCACCTGCAATGCATACACAGGCCCAAGCAAGTGTCAACCCAGTGCATAATTGCATGCACAATATTCAAACAGTTAGAAGAAAGCATAAAAACAACAATATTTTGAAGCAAATATTCAATATGTTTTTGCTGGTTCTCTCATAGCTTTGGCAGGACAAATACTAGAATATACTAGACTTTGTAGAAATAAATGCAGTATACTGTATACTAACCATAATGGAAAAAATAAAAGAGAAGGATAAAAAAACAAATGCAATATCATGTTATAAGCAGTGCACCTATAAGAGAGAAAAGGGTAATAACATAATAAGAATAATACAAGACTTGGTGATTGCTAAAAGCAACTACAGCTAAAAAATACAAGTAGTCCATTAGGGATGGAGCATGGTCCTCTCTCTATATGCATATACCAGAAATAAGAATAATAAGCCAGCAAGGGGGTTGTAAGTTTGTAACTGTAATCACTTGCTTACATGGTAGGAGGGTCATGAGTAAAAAAAGAAAAATCAGTTAAGAGGTTATAAAGGAAAAGGAGGAATAGAAAGGCATGAGAGAGGAACAGAGAAGCGAGGAAGGATTGAGTGTGATTGGATAGTGGGTTACAGGACTCTTGAATGACCTTTGCGGCTGTTAATTGTTCTTGTTCACTTCCTTCCTCAATAGTGTTGTTAGTAGTCATTGTTGAAAGGATATTATGCTTTTCTATCATGGCTCCCTTGTATAACTTAGTAAATGAATTCTGTTGAAACTATTTAAAAAACACACACAAAATAATTACAAATAAAAACAGAGATAAGCATAAATCAATGCCATAAGAAAGTAAAAATTTTACCAGTATTCCTAAACTAAATGTACACAGAATTTCTAAAAAAATTGGATTGCACAAACATTTGGCCACATAGTTACCAATTTGACACATACTTAGAATGTTAATTATTATAAAACCATCGGTACTATAATCTCTCCTCACTCCAATCTAGTAACTAAATTGATAGAAAGACTTCCAGATTTATGGGTTTGGATTTACTAAATGCTAATTTTGATCTGTCCGAGAATTCAGAGACAACCAAATCCTCTCTAGAATTGCCTATTAAGATCAATATAAGAAACTAATAAGCTCGTACACAAAACCATAATACAATGTTAAATTTATCTACATCTTCAAAATAGTTAGAATCAGTAATAAGAGAAAAACACTGCACAGGTTGGGGTCCATTATTTTTCTAATCCTCTGCTAACCACAAGCTTGTTGGCCATTTTAGCTAAAGACTGGAGAGTCCCATGGAAAAGGTTAATGTCATTATCATACATCACGTGAATCCTGTTAAAAATGAAAAACTGGCATTTACAACATGAGTTTATCTTACCAGTCAAATCATTAATAGCACTTTGAGCATCCTGATAAATTGAATCACGGAACCAAAACATCCTACCATTAGAATGGAAAACACCAAAAGCTGTACGAGAATAAATGTAGAAATGAAGTGACGATTTCATGCCTGCTGATTCCGAAAAGAAACAAATCCAAATCCCATGGAACGGCCTGTCTTCTGATCCTGTAATCAACAAACCAAAGTAGTCAATAGTGGATAGCAGTGCATGGCGGCCACAATCCCAAAACGCTATAGCGGTAGCAGGATGGCCACAATTTTGATCCCTAAGTACATTTATATTGCAAGATATATATAATATATATGCTAAAAAAATTTATAAAATAAACACTTAAAATTAAAAACATTCATATTAAGATTCATAACCAAATTTCCCAAAACAGCAAAAGAAATAAGAAAGTTGAAAGAAAAAGAAAGGGTTGTCAGAACAGTGGCCGGAATCCGAATAACACGTTGAGTTTGCAGTCCCCGTGGGAGGTTCTGCCGAGCACGATGTTGAACACGCTAAAGAAACTGGCCATAGCTATGGTGTTGGTGGGGTTGTTATTAATGGGAGCAAGGTCGTTTTCTTCTTCGTCGAGGAGTTACTCAGTGCCAAGGACGTCGAGTTCATGGTTCCCTTTTTCGGCGCCGTATTACGAGACTTCTTCATTCGATGGGGCTTATGTAGGGCATTCGATTCGGTCCTGGCTCAAGTTTCTTTCTGATCT
Source organism: Glycine latifolia (assembly GCA_013407115.1). Taxonomy (NCBI): domain Eukaryota; kingdom Viridiplantae; phylum Streptophyta; class Magnoliopsida; order Fabales; family Fabaceae; genus Glycine; species Glycine latifolia. The sequence goes on along the minus strand of CM023941.1, from coordinate 21,178,471 downwards.
TAGTGGGATTCCTGGCTTTTGTTTTGGTTTTTGGATTTCTGTCAAATCTCCTGCAAAGTAAACGAGGCCGCGCCGTTTGGATTGAAGGAGGAGAGGAGGGGGGGTGCCGTTTGGGTCGACGGAGGAGAGGAGGGAGGGGGTGACATAGAGGGAAGGAAGGGGTTTGGGTTAAGGTATGTGAGGAGGAGAGAAGAGGAATGGGTGCGAGGGAAATCAAAAGTTGAAAATGAAAAAGGAGAGGAATGGGGGAATATGAAAAGTTGAAAAGTGGAACACGGAAATAAAGACAGTTTCTTTGTCAACCGACCTTAAGTAACTACCTTCAAGGACGTCCATTCTAAAACCGCTTTTGAAAAGATAATTTAAAGATGGTTAATTAACAACCATCTTTGAAAACTTGTAATTATTTATAAAAATACCACCGCTATTTAAGTGATAACGGTTTTTTAATAACCGACTTTAAACACACGTCTTAGAAAATGGTTTTTGTAGTAGTGAAGGGGCCCTGGACTTCTTACGACCAAACATCCCAGTACCATTATCCCTCTTCCTCTTAGTCAAAGAAGAAGGGGAGGTGCTAGGGAAGGCAGCAACAATATCAACAGGGCTAACGCTAACAACGGGTCGACCCTCTTCTCTAACTAGAGGATGGACAGGAGCAGGTGGCACAGTACCACCATCAGCACCTGCAATCTTCACTAACGGCTTCCAGGGGAAATTTCCCATTATAGTTATAAAACACACAAGAAAAATTATAAGTGTCAAGCCTGGTTAGAATACACACTAAAGAAGACAAAGGAGGAATGAGGCAGAAAGGTTATCATCCAAAGCAACCGAAGGATCATCTGCCGATGATAGTAACATGATGGCACACGCATCCAAAGAAGCTGGTAATTGCTCCAGGATTAATTTGTCCACCCTCTCCACCAGGATCAGCAAGTCTTCATCGAATGACTTGAACCTGGTGGGTTCAGCTTGCTAGTAGAATGGAAAACAAGGCTCCCCATCCCGATTTACATTCAAGGGCAAGCCATCTACCACTAAACCTCTATCACGGACCTTGAAAATATGGTCCTTGAAGCTATGGAAGACATTGGTGTCAACCTTAAATAGTTTCTTAGAAACATTGTGTAGGGATACCTAAGCAACCTTACCCATCAACTTAGTCTGGAAGAAAAATAAAAGACAAACACACTCAGCTGAATGTTGAAAATGAACACAAAATCTCAAATGCCCTTACCACTACCACACTATTGGGGTGAAGTTGGGAGGGTGCCACATTCAAGTCCAACAACGCACAATGAAAAGGGGAAAAAGGAAGAAGGAGACCTAACACCTCAAAGAGGTATCGGTACATGAAGAAGAAGGGCGGAGCGCCTTACTTCGCCCTCAAGCATGGAAAGTCGTCACTCCCGCAAGCTTTGACAGAGATCTTGCGAGAGCCTTCAGGTGTTGTCAACTACAGTTGATGGCACATGGCCTTCACATACATCGGAGAAGTCAAGGAAGACCGATGTTTAAAGATATCCTCCCTCACCCACTCGTAGCTAGACACGGCGAGGGTAGAGGATGGCGACCCAGCACTGCAACTACGATGTATGTGAGGGGAAGTCCTGGCATTTCTAGTGCCACTCCTCTTCACACCCCCAAAATCAGATGAAGGGGGAAGGATCGCAAGCTGTTGGGGTTCCCCAGCCCTAGGGGTGACAGTAGGCCTCGCCCTCTAGTGAAGGAGAGAAGTTCCCTCACCAGCCATCGAGAATCAGCCTTCCTCCCCAAGGAGGAGGATTGATCATCATAAATTTCATGGTCGGTCTCCTCCTCTGATGAGTCACCAACAAAAATCACCTCATGCGTGAAGGACTGCTCAATCAAGCCCCTTGAATCACTGCCTCCCAAACTCAAAGCAGAATCGAAAATGGGGGATTCAAACATTTTTTTCAGAAGAAAGAAGTGGTACCTTGAATGAAGTAAAAGGAAGAAAGAATGAGAATGCAATAAAGCAGAAGGCAAGAGGATAGGTATAGCGGTAGAGGAAAATGAAAACGTCCCCTCCTTATAAATGGAGGCGTAACTCTACAATTAATGGCGGAATTTGAAACAACCCCCTGGAAACCCGCACCATGACCTGACGCCACTCACCCACTACCGCACGTCTCCAGTACGTATCCACTCCTTGAGTGACACGTATGCACGAGTACAATGTGTGAGTGGCACACACCTATGGCATAAGACAAAGCATAGCGCGTGCTTTCAATGCACACCTCAACGGTCAGACATTGGCAGAAGATCCAACCATGACGCTTCACTTGCCTGACATGTCCAACCTCACCTACAAAATAAATACATCCTCCCTGGACATTTCAACATTAATAGCCAGGACAACACACGTCAGGTTAGGGGGCTCGACATAGCTCCACACTTATACTTCACAAAGTCATCAACATCGACATTGGACATCACCTGTCCACCTTCGGGGGTTCCTTGAGCTTACCATTTCTCTTACTTGTCAAGAACACTAACCTTGATATTGAACATTTTTCATCAAAGTTTATTCATCCTCTTTTGCCCTCAAACTGGCTCAGAGGCTAGGGGGCTTATGTACTGTATATAATGGTAAAATTACATGTGGCCATTACTGTGTGGTCACTATACACATGCCCACCCTTCGTGTCAACTTTGCTACAGTAATAGTGCACTTGTCCGTCCTCCGTTCCTGTTTTGCTACAGGAGCGCAAACGTCAACCCTCAGCAACCGAGTTTTATCAGCTAACAGACTATTTGTTACACATGATTATTCAAATAAGTATAACTGCATTATCTCCTAGAAAAGATCTCAGATTATTTACAAGTTGTTACTTATCTATAAGTAACAGACTATCAACAAGGTACACACTAACTACTATTTAAATTATATAACAACCTGCAATTATCTATTTATCTTATCAACATATTAGTTATCAACAAAGGTCCAAGGCCCATACTCCATGCTATGAATAAAGGTTCAATCTAACCCTTTTACAAACATTCAATTGAGATTCCTTAACTCTCACACATACATTCATACTCATTCACACCATTATTCACCCACGGTGAACATACCCTCTCCGAGACCACCTTGGAAGTACACTTTCAGTTATATTATCCTCTCCATAATTGATGTACTTACTTGAGCGTCAGAGTCTTTTCCTTTGTTTTGTAGGTCCCCTTTCTTAACAAAGTCGACTCATCGTTCGACGTGCAAGGTCTGGAATCCACTTGGACCGTCTCAACCTCAGTGCATGGCATTTCCAGATTTTGGTAAGAACAGGGAGCTAGTGGTAATGAGAGGAAAATGCATTTGGTCCCATGGGATAAGGTCTGGAATCCCAAATACGCTGGCAGGCTGGGATTGAGGAAGATGAGAGAGGTTAATAAAGCCTTTGTGATAAGGACTAACTAGAGAATGTGTTACCAAGATCCTCTAATTTGGGCCTCGGTGATCAAAAGCAAGTATCAGTGTGGCTCAAATATTTTGCATGACATCAACAAGCAACGGCCATGAATTAATTTTTGTCATGGAATATGTTCTATGTGGGACTCCTTTTGTTAGAATATTATATGGAAACTAGGCAATGGTAGTTCTATAAATCTGGATGGATAATTAGGTCCCGAGTTGTGGTAGGTTAATTGATGTTTTTGCAAATCATCCTCTAGATCATGAGTTATTGAAGAATGTAGCAGAGTATGTTGATACAAATGGGAATTGGTTACTGGATAATTTCAAAGATTATGTTCCCGATAATGTGGTGAAAGATGTGATTGCCATGATTTTTCCTCAAACACCTGAGAATAGGGATGTGTTGCTTGGAGTTTGTCTAGTGATGAATAGTTCTCCATGAAATCTGCTTATGATGTGGTGCATTATACAGTGGTGTGCCTTAACCAAATGCTATTCGAAGTCATCAATAAATGGAAAGGTCTAGAGAAGGTTAAAGGGTTTCTTTGGAAGCTGGGTCATGAATGCTTTCTCACAAATTCAATGAGGATGGGATGGTGATGAGCCACTCGAACTTCTGTCCTTTTTGGTGATGATCAAGAGGAGTCACTTTTTTTTATCTTCTGGGATTGTCAAAATTCCTTGCTGGTTTCTTTATTTGTATAGATGGAAAAAATGAATTCTATACAAATGATAGCTGTAAGGTTGGATTGCTATCCAATACTTCAAATGATATGTTGGTTCATGGTGTTCGTTGGGGTCTTCTTTTTGGCGATTCTGAATATGTTGTGGTGAAGAAGAAATAATATGACTTTTCAAGGGGAGAGCTGGACTAGCCAAGAAGTGATTGATAAAACTAGTAATATGGCATGAAGTCATGATGCTAATTCAATACTTTATAGCCCGCTCACCAATTACAGGCACTTGAATCTGAATTGTGTGAGGTATTAAATGGGTTTTTCCTAGTGAAGGGGAAGTGGCCCTTAATTGTGATGGGGTTGTCACTGAAGGAGGTAACAAATCAGCTTGTGGACGGCAATTCAGGATCATATAGGGTCCATTGTCTGTGGTTCTTTGGCCAACTTTGGGGGTTGCTCAGTTTTGGTTGGAGAACTCAAAGCCATCTTCATTGAATTGAAGTTGGTGTGGGACAGAGGTTTTAGACACATTTGAGTGGACTTAGACTCAACAGTACTGGTGGTGAAGCTGCTTTCCCAAGGTGTAGCTCCTTTTACCCTTACTACAATATAACCCGAGCTATCCGTGCAAATGCAGTCTATATCACATGGAATCATATATTGGGAGAAGCCAATCAGGTGGCTGAAAGTTTTGCTAAATATGCTTTAAGGGAAAATGTTTCCTTTCATGTTTTTCCTTTCCTCCAAGATTTGTTGTTCCTGAGTTAACAGTTGATGTAGCTCAGGATGTGTATCCTTGACGCTATTAGCCTCCATTTGGAATAATTTTCACTAACCTAAAAGTACCTTAACCTTAATTAATAAGTGTGGAACAATACAAGCTACAATGACCTCTATAATTTGACACCTCATGTGAACATGAGCTACCAATTTAAGGATAATTAAGTGTTTTAGACTAGGCTCACTCGATGTGCAACTTATGAGAGACTATAATGAAGATCAACAAAAAATTCTAAGTTTTACTTGATACTTCTATTGGAACATGGTGGATATGAACAAGTTGTTTCTCAATGGTTTCCAATCACCTCACAAATTTCCAACAATTTTTGAAAGACTTAAACAAGGTAAAAGCATTGAAACTACATTTCTTGCCAAATGACAAGTTGGCTAGACCTATACATATCTCAGAATTGACATGGGCGATATACATTCACTCTAAGTTTTACCTCTAGCAAGCCCATGTCAAGAAATTTTGAGCTTAGGCAAATTTTATAGTTGAACCATAATCTAATTTAATTCATCAATTTTCATTTTATTTTTCTAAATTTATTTAACCAAAAATAATAATTGAAGTTTTATAATAAAGCAATTTCAACATCTCATTATTCTTTGATAATTCATTCAATCACTATCAAGTAACATGGTTGATAATTAAATGTAAAAAATTCAACAAAAAAAATTGAATCTAAAAGCTTTTAGTTTTGAAAATATTATTTTGACAATGACAATAATTGCAAATAATATTTTATAATATTACATTGACAAAAGAACCAAAATAATACATTTTAAATAAATAATTACCAATTTGGTAATGTTTGGAAACTATTTACCAATATGAAACTGTCAAACACGTCCAATTTGGCATAACTTTAAAATGTATTATTTTGATTCTTTTGCCAACATTACATACATTTAAAAAGGATAGATTTTCTAACATAATTTAAATTCTTTATGTTTTTATTTCTTTCGGTACCTTCAATTTAGAAAGAAAAAAAAAGACACAAAATAACTATAATATGCTCACAAAAACTTAAACATGTTTCAAGATTAATACAATTTGTTCAATTCATTTTATTTTATAATTTTCAACAACTGGGATTCAACAAATTAAAATGCCAAAAGTGGTTTCATAATTTATTCAAATATGCTTAGAATAAAAGTAAATAAATTATTTAATATTTTTACAAAATAATAAAAACAAAAAATAGTTGTTTTTCTATAAAAACCAAAAGAATTTTATTTTCATGGATAATTTTTTAGTACCGGAATTATTTTTTTCTCGGAATATAACATGGGATTGTTATTCTCGGATATTACTAAAAAATGTGTTTAATTACTATTGTAATTGGTTGAAATTATTTTCTTATTCTAGAAAATAATTAAATCATGTGTTTGGATAAGTTATTTTTTTTTTATCATAATATATATTATAACTAGACCAATGGGCCCGCTCTGCATGGGCTGAAAAAAATAAGTCACCGATATATAACAAATGCAAAAGAATCCAATAAAAAATGCAAAAAATAAAAGGTTAGAATGCAGCATATTGCAAAAAAAAAAAGGTCACCAATATTTAAAGAATGCAAAAGAATTCAATAAAAAAATGAAAAAGAAAAAAGTTAGAATATATGTTAAACGTGTAATTTGGTGGCAGAATAGTTTTATATATATTATTGATTACTAAAACATATCTATTGTAAAAATTCCCTTATATCACCATTATGATAGTTGAAAGAGGAACAAAAATTGTCTATTAAAAAAGAAGCATTTGATAAAATTATCATAAAATATTGGAATAAAATTGATAATAAATCAAATTGTGAAAACAATATTGGATAGTAATGAAATTTGCGGGTTCTAAAAAAAACTAAACACCTATAATGAAGAAACAATGAAAGTATAGTAGGATAATGGTTAATAAAAGGATATATATAAAATTTTATTTATGAAGTATGCATATTTCATGAGAAGAATTCTTCTCCACCTTTTTTGTCTTAACTAAATATTGATAGAACATTAAATAATATCGCATAACAAATATGACATAATTTTTTCTAATTTTGTATTTCCAATAATAACTATATAATTCATGAAACAAACGGGACCCATGAAGAATTAATCTTCAACATTCATCAAAACATTTTTGTTTACAAATAAACGATACAAATAACAAAATTATAACCTAATAATTCAAATTCAATTTATTGTTTAAGAAGAAACAAACAATAAAGCTTGAATGGGCCCACGGCGGCTGCCTTCTGCTGAAATTCGCTTCCAACACTATAATTCATCTTCCGCCATAATCTTCCAACAAAGTACTCGCTCAATTCTACCACTGTATTTTTCTGAAATTCCAACTCCTTGAATGTTCATCATGACTGAACACCTTCTTTAAGAAGAGCAACAATAATTTAGACACCCGATTTTTTTTCAAATATTTAATCAATATCTATCATTTTTTTCATTTCTATTATCAGATCATATTATCTCCCACTGATGGATTGATTTGATAGAGTAAAAGAGAATTAAATAAAATAAAATTAAGAAAAAATATTTAAATTAGAATAATATGATAAAGATGTGAGACTCATTTTTTTTAAAAAAAATTCTCACATATTTCTCCATAACCAAATACATCCTAGCCCTGGGTGTTGCTAGTATTTAGGTGTCCAAAACTTCAAATATTACTTCTCCTTTTTAAAACATACTAACCTACCATCACCAGTAAATAAAGGCTTTTAACTTGGTCTATATGACCAAAGGCACTTTGGTACATTTGCTCAATCATTCAATAATTGCACATGGGAACCAACTTTGCAAGGGAAACGGAAAATAACGCCTTAGACACGTCATCATATTATAATAGAGAATGGAAAATGTTGTATTTTCACTAAAGAATCATTTTGACAACAAAAAGATACTACCAAATACCGTTGACATAACTTACATCCATAACGAACCAACACAAGAAAATACCCATCTCTGATTTTCTCTCAATATTATTCCCAGATCCTTCTAAGTACAAAAACAAGAACATAACTTGGACATTCATTTATTTCACTCTATGCTAACTTCTGAAGACAAAAAATGTTCTTACCAGTCATTAGTAGCACGAATTTGTCAGCACTAACTAGTAATTATAAAAAAAAAAAAAAATCAAATCAATCAAAAGGGGCTCCAAAATCCTTGCCTAGCTATTATCATTTCCATGCATCGTTTTCCCTTGCTCTAAATTTCAAACTTCATCCATAGCGTTATAACTCAAGTCCCTACTAGTACTTGAACGCAATTTAAAACCATACTTATACCTAGTTTCAAACTTCATTCGCAGTCATAATTTGAGAATAGGTGTTAGCGCAGATTAGTCCAGATCATAAACACGTGTTCTTCAACCATGTAATAAAATTTCTCCATTCTAAATTCACCTTCTCTCACACCAATATATGCAACTCAACCCCACCAACACCTCCACAATGGCCGCCTCCGCCTTCTCCAAGTCGGAGTAATGTAGCGTCTGCAGGAGCAGCGCCGTCGTCTTCGCCTCAAACCTCCCCGTCTCCATGCTCCTCTCCACCTGCCACCGCATCGTGTCGTGCGCCACCGGCGACAGCCACTCCAACATCTCCTCCACCGCATCCCGCCACCCCTCTGCCAGCGCCTCCCCCTCCTCCTCCCTCCTCCACCTCCCCCTCAGCTTCGCCGCCACCTTTCGCCTCACCCTCTCTGGCAACATCTCATACAACCCCTCCCGCGCGTCCTGCCCCACCGTTGCCGGAGCGTGCAACCACTGCTCTGCCGACAAAACCACCTCCGCATACCTCACCGCCAGCCCCGCCCCGCCCACAGTCGACGGCGGCGCCAGCCTCAAGACCCTATTATTAACACTACTCTTTGGCCTATCAACTTCACCGTCACGGTTCAAGAACAGTATCACACTGGTTTTGTTGTTATTACTAGCCTTCGGAATAGGGCCTGATCTAGTGACACGCTTCTGAAGTGATTCTTCATAAAGACAATAATTTTTCTTGTACAACTCGCGGTGTTCCAAGAGGCAACAACAATTGTTGTTGTTGTTGTCAACATCATTGATGTCATAGCAGTTGCAATTAGAAATGTAGCCTCCAAAAACAGAACATATTCTAGCGTAGACAATGCAAACAACCTTAGCCATGATCCCAACGGTTTTGTCCAATGTTTGGCTCCATAGCGAAACTTCCTTGTACTGCTGCACTTGTTTTCCATGATACGCTATCTGTTCGTTCAAGTATTCCATGTTTTGTTTTGGGTTGTTGTTGTAATTAGTGGCTCCCACTGTCTTCAAGCTTTGTCTCTTCTTATCCGAAGCCTCGAGTTCCGCCATGCACTCCATGGCAGAATAGAGACTTCTTGTAGAAGAAACAAACTTCTCCATTTTGGAGATTATCTTTTGGGTGTTTTTAGCACCGTAACTCAGCTTGCGGATGTCGATGAGGCCGAGCTTGAGGTCGGCGTAGACCAGGTCGAAGCGGCTGAGGCTGGGGTCGGAGCATTTCCCGCCGAAACTTGAGACGGTGTCTGCAGCCATGTCAAGCTCCTCAAGGCGCTCTGCGGCAGCAAGGTTGAGAAGGAAGCATTCATGTTGAGAATTCAAGTATGTTACCCCTTTGGATTTGATCACCTCTTTGCGAAGCTTGGTGATTTCTTTGTCGGAGAGGGAGTGGTAGAGAGAGATTAGGTGGCACATGGTTTTTCCGGCATCAAAGGCGAGGATGCCCAGGGTGTTAGCCCCCGGCACCGCCTTGTGACGCCATGCCATGGTGGCAACTACCATGATCACAAGCTCTAACTCTTTACTTGTCAAAGTTGTTTTGTTTTATTTGTTTCTGTTTCTCTCTCTACCTCACTACCATTCACTATTTCACTTATGTGTATGTGTTTATATGACTATTGACTAATTGGGAATGGACTTCGGAGTTTTCAAGATTGAGAACTTTGGAAGAAAAGCGTTAATTAATATAGGGTGTGGTGGAAGCATGTTGCGAAGGATCTAATAATGTTTTGAATATTCCATGGACGCGTTTGGACAGTGGGGACTACGAATTCATTAGGATAATTAATAATTTAATTAATTAATCAAAGACATTTTTCGATATGATTGATCCTTTTGATCGTGCTTACTACCGCCAAATGCGTATTATGATATTACAGTTTCTTCTTTGTCCCGAAGTCAATTTTCCGTCACACGACACACATATTCTCTGTTTTCTTTTTCTTTTTCTTTTTTCTCTTTTGTTTAATAGAATGGGGTAAGGGAGGTGGAAATTGAAAAACAGTTTTATTTTTTTTATTTGTTAATGTGGTTCAATCATAAGATTATGTACACATTACAGATAGTGAAGTGTATACGCGTTAATCTATTTATGTATATGATGGTGTTATAGTCACGTAACATAAGAGACCAAGTTGGTCGTAGATATACTTGAACCAAGTTTATCGTGATTTAACTTTCTCATAATTATTGAAAACACCTTAATGGAACTACACAATAATAATAATTCAGTGAATACACAAAGTATCAAGTGATTAGTATATTGCATATTGTGAAGGTAATTGTTAGATATATATATATATATATATATATATATATATATATATATATATATATATATAT
>CM023941.1:21129010-21161146 GCA_013407115.1 Glycine latifolia | reverse complement strand
GAACCAAAGAAGCATTGTTTTTGGAAAAATGCAAAGTGCACTGTAATAATCGATTACATAACGAATTAATTGATTATTTGCTTCATTTTCAAACCTGGAAAAGCTTTCATTAACACTTTAATCGATTACTATTATTTATAATCGATTACATAAGCTTTTTGAAAAAGATGGTTCTACTGGAATAATCGATTACCAAGATTCGTAATCGATTACACAATGTTTTAAGAAAAACATGTTGCACTGGAATAATTGATTATCATTTCTCGTAATCGATTACACAAGCTTTTTATAAAATACAGTGCTACTGGAATAATCGATTACAACTCGAAATAATCGATTATTTTGCTCGTTATTCAAACCCAGAAAACACATGAACATTTTAATCGATTAAAATGGTGATTTAATCAATTACATAAGTGATTTAATCGATTATATGCGCGTTTAATCGATTACAGACAGTTACAAAAAGCTGTTATAAACAGGATTGATGCTCAGCTGCTTTGATAACTTTGTGGAACATTACCCATACGTATTTTCTGAGCTTAAACAGTCTTGTGAGCATTCTAAAGTGTTTTCTAATGGTTTAATTGTGTCTTGCTCCATTGTGCATTGATCATGTGTGTTTAAGTCATTCTTGGAGCTTGAAACCATTTCAAGATTAAGGAAAGTTGTGCTTATTGTCTTTTAATCATTCAACCTGATCTGGTAACTTCATTTTGCATTGCATACTTTGGATCATCAGGTTGTTTCTCTCCTTAATTTGATTGTAATTTTCGTCTTGAATTTTCTTTGTAATTTGGCTATTGTAATTGAGTTCTTGCTTGTAACTAGAGAAGGGGTTCTCTAGGTGGAAGAACTGAGTAGTGTTATCAGGTTCTTGTCTCTTAGAATCTAATAGGATTTTAGATTTCTGAACTTTATCTAGAGTTGATAAAGGGAGACATTGTAATTGATTGTAAGAACTGAATATTATAATAGTGGAACTCTAACCTAGTGTTGGTTGAAAGAAACTGGATGTAGCTTCATGGTTTTGAAGTGAACCAGTATAAATTGTTTGTGTATTGATTCTCAATCTCTATCCTCTTCATTTTAATTGTTTCTTGATTCATTTGCTTGACCAACAAAGTCAGTTTTGATTCATTAAATTCCTTGGGGCTGAGCTACTTGATTGAATAAGGTTTCTTGGTTTTGAAAAGTGATAAAGATCCTAGAAACTTTGATTTTGATTAAAGAAATTTTTAATATACCAAGGTTTAACCAATTCACCCCCCCTCTTGGTTAAGTGTGAAGTATTCATATTCTTTTCACAAGTTACCTCACCAAGGAGAGAGCTACCGAGGTGCTAACTTGGGTGAGCGCATGCTTTTCGGGAAAAGAGCCACCGAGTTCCCCTACTAGTTTGGGCTTGTGTTCCTTCTTCTAGGATGACTAGGTTCCATACACGTGTCTTCTTTAGAAGCTCATCCTTCCCTTTCCTTAGAGAGGCCGGGTTCCTTACCCGGGGTGGGCTGTTTCCTTTAGAATTACCAAGTCCAAACCCCTTTTTCCTTGAGAACTGTCGGGTTCCCTAATGTAACGACCCGCCACGTCGCTACTATATTACTAACTCATAACCATGATACAAATTCATTTTAATAAAAAGAACACCCCTTTGGTTATTTGTGAAAATGGTGATAAATTTTTCACGAGCATATAACGACCATCATTATAGAATATACACGTAGATCAAGGTACTCATAAAACATTTCAAATATATATACGCACTTACAACACATAATTTAATTATAGGTACAAAGATTATATCTCAAAAAGAATATATATCAAGTGTTTTACAAATGAAAAGAGAAGTAAAAGAGAAATAGAAGTCAGAGGTGTGATTAGCAAAACAAAGAGTGCATCCATTAAAACAAGGGGTGCATCTAGCAAAATATAACTCCTGCCCGGGATCATGTCCATTGACATCTCGGCAAAACATGGCGGCTCCAAACAACCCATTCTTCTCCCAAAAGCACCTACTGCTGCCTATCTGCTCACACGAACCCGGTTCGCGATCATCACAGGTACTAAACCACAAAGTACAACAAAGAAAATGTGAGTTCATTATATTAAATAACAACAATAAATACAACAGGAAAGGAGCACAACCTGGTCAAGAAGCAACACAGTCATCAACATGTCAATACAAACATTCCAAGCATCTATCAAACATTAACATACATGGACATCCACAACCATTTCATTAATCAACTCATAAAATCTAGCATGATGCATGCTCCTGACTCAATTCTCATTATGCAATGTGGTACCTTTCCAGAAATGGGCCAAATCCATGGTATGAATGACTACTACAACTCGCCAGGGTCACTTTGTTGTGCACAAGACTCACCCCCTCATGGTGATCAGCCAAAATGGGTGTCATAAGGATCTCCCTACAGACGTGGCCCCCCAGTACTTCTCGTACTATGCAGTCAGTCATCCTATTTCCGCCATGCAAATGTCGTATGTTACGTAGGTACCATCAATGTATGACCCAGAACCAGGCTCAACCCGACCTGGCTAGGATAACGCCATACACCCCTGTGGGTATTTATGTGTATTCCAAATGCATTCCTCATCTCGGACCATCACATAGGCCGAGTTCGAATGCCACCAAGGTAATCATATACGTCATTCACAAACACGTACAAACAAGTGAACCGGTGTGAAGTACGAGGTGTCCGGGTTGGCACTTAGACAAACTATCTCAAGGTAAGAATCTGAACAAGGTCGAACGAAGGCGGACAAGGTCGGTCAAGGCCGGTCGAACTTGGACAAGGTTGGTAGGGGTCGGTCAGAGGGGTAAAGTTTGGGTAAGAGAAGACAAGGGTAGCAAAAATGGACGAGGTCGAAAGAACTTGGTCAAGGTCGATTGGGTTTTGCTAAGGATTTTTCAAAGGCGGTCAAGAGGCCCTTAGGTTTCTTGTAAAGTTCTAAGGATGAGTTCTGCACTATGTAATCGACTGCATAAGCGCTTGTAAGACCCCGGGTTTGTATTTCACCAACCTACACAAGGGTGTAAGGGAACGCAGTAGCTCATTTCCCAAGAGCAGACAAGCTCTGCCAAGTAAGGAACCCAGCAGTTCTCAAGGAACAAGGGGTTTGAACTTGGTAATTCTAAAGGAAACAATCCACCCCGGGTAAGGAACCCGGCTTCTCTAAGGAAAAGGAAGAATGAGCTTCTAAAGAACACACGTGTATGGAACCCGATCATCTTAGAAGAAGGAACACAGGCCCATCCGAGTAGGGGAACCCGGTGGCTCTTTTCCCGAGAAGCACGCGCTCACCGAGTTATCACCCAGGTAGCTTTCCTTGGTGAGGTAACTTGAGCTCAACAACTCTAACGTATCACCAGGGTAAGGACCCCGATATACCTTATAGAAAGGGGAAGTGAGTCTTAATGACTCTAAAGGAACGACCACAGGTAGGGAACCCAGTCTACTGAAGTCTGCCAACAAGGACCAAGTTACATCATGCATGCCACGTAATCCGCTCAACTCGGCCTACCCATCCTGGTAGTCGACATCAAACACAAGGGTCGATACCTATGTGCAACACTGCCAACCCATCCCGGTACTCATCACCTTCACGAACACTTCCACAAGTATCTTAGAAGCCTTTCAGCATCAAAATGCCTACTTCACACACATGCACGGGCAGTTCTTAAAACATCTACTCCCTCCCTCAAGAACACCAAACATCAACACAAAACAACATAACAACATTCAACAGATTCAAGGCATACCACATCCCCTTCATAAAAGACGTAGCTTTCCTGGGAAGACCATCGCACACACCAGGGACATGCAGTTATCATCACAGCTGGACTCCCTGACCCCCAAATCGTGGTACCTAAAGCTGTTAAGAAACATGATAAACTCCCCTTACCTAACCAGGAGTTCGCCCACGAGCTTCACGGTGTGTTTGTCCTAAGCTTCAGCTCTGACCACGAGGTTCCTCTCAGCATCGGGATTTCTGCAGCGGCAATGGTGACTCTCACAGGTAGGAGATAACAAAGAAGAGGGTCGAGAACGAGAGGTTTCTGGGTGAGTTTTAGAGATAAAACAAAGGAAACGAAAAGGTAGAAGAAAGATCAGTGAACTTGTTGTTGTGCCAGCCTGCTGCTTATAAACACAGCTGACACAATACATCCTCTTAGTGTGCTCAGCCAGCAACCACAGCACAGCAGGGTTGACTTACATCCAATACCCATCAAGCACGTATACCAAGACAAAAGCACTCAAACAGCAAGTTATAAATAAAACAATTAATCAACATAACACATGTAATTTTAATTAATATAATGCACACGCATCAAGCATCCAGATTAGCACTTATAATCTGGGTCGTTACATTCCTTACTCGGCAGAGCTTGTCTGCTCTTGGGAAATGAGCTACCAGGTTCCCTTACACCCTTGTGTAGGTTGATGAAATACAAACCCGGGGTCTTACAAGCGCTATCTGTTGTAATCGATTACAACACTTATGCAATTGATTACATAGTGCAGAACCCATCCTTAGAACTTTACAAGAAACCTAAGGGCCTCTTGACCGCCTTTGGCAAATCCTTACCAAATCCTACTGACCTCGACCGAGCTCCTCCGACCTCGTCCCCTTGATCGGATTCTTACCTTAGGGTAGTATGTCTAAGTGTCAACCCGGACACCTCATACTTCACACCGATTCACTTGTTTGTATGTGCTTACGTTGGTGGCATTTGAACTCGGCCTATGTGATGGATTGAGATGAGGAATGCGTTTGAATATACATAAATACCCATGGGGTGTATGGCGTATCCTGGCCAGGTCTAGTTGAGCCTGGTTCTGGGTCATACATTGATGGTGTCGTGGTGATATTCTATGTGTAGCCGTGAGATGCCAAGATTGAGTGGTGGTAAACCTTATGAGGATCATGGTCAGTGCATCGATGGGCCCTTGTGTGGGCGGTAGCCGTGAGATGCCGAGACTGGGTGGTGGTAAACCTTGCGAGGACCACGGTTAGTGCATCGATGGGCCCTTGTGTGGGCGGTAGCTTACATAGGGGGTGTATGGCGTTATCCTGGCCAGGTCAGGTTGAGTCTGGTTCTGGGTCATACATTGATGGTGCCTATATAACATACGACATTTGCATGGCGAAAATGGGGTTGATGATTGGCTGTAGGGTACGGAGGTACTGGGGGGCCACGTCTGTTGGGAACTCTTTCTGACACCCATTGGCTGATCACTATGGTAAAAATAATAGGAATACCCACAATAACCAAGAGGGGGGGTGAATTGGTTAAAACTTGGTCTTTTAAAATTTCTTTATAAAATCAGAGTAAGGATCTTAATCACTTTCAAAACCAATAATGCTTTTAATCAATCAACCCACTCAGCTCAAGAAACTAATAGCTCAAAACAAAACTTGTTGAGTAATGATAAGAATACCAAGAACAAATGAACAAGATAACAAATAGAGATTTAGGAATAGAAAATCAACACAAGAATTTATATTGGTTCACTTCTCAAGAGAAGCTACATCCAGTTTCTTCTAATCAACACTAGATTAGAGTTCCACTATTATAAATTTCAGTTCTTACAAGCTTTATTACAAACACTCTTTATCAACTCTAGATAAAGAAAAGAAATCTAAAAACCTAGTAGACTTCTAGTGAACAAGAACCAAAGAACACTACTCTGTTCTTCCCTAGAGAACTCTACCCTAGTACAAGCTTCAAAGAACAATTTACAACAGCACCAAATAACAAAAATTGCAAAATCAAATTTACAACCAAAGAGAATGGAGAGAAACAACCTGATGATCCAATGAATATGAATGCATGTTGTTTACCAATTAGTGTTGAATGAACAAAATGAATTTTAGAACATGCCCTCCTATTCTTCTTTGAAGACTCTTTCCCAAGAAATCATTCAATACCCATGAAGATTAAAGAGTGGGACAAGGAGTTAGTAAACCCAGAAAATCACTTTCTAACTTTGTGAAGGCTTGTGTGTATTCAGAAAATTCGAAGTGTTCAAGTTCAAAACCAAGCCAAGCCTCACTTCTATTTATAACAGACTTTTGCAATTAACTATAATCGATTAAATGCTCCAGATAATCAATTAAAAAGCCTTGTGTAATCAATTAAATTGCCACTTAATCGATTAAAGTGTTCATACTGATTTCTGGGTTTGAACAACGAACAAAATAATCAATTAAAACGAGCTGTAATTGATTAAAGTAGTAAACCATGTATATCTGAAAAGCCTTGTGTAATCGATTACAAGAAATGGTAATCGATTAAATCAGTGAAACAAGCTTTTCTAAAAACCTTATGTAATCGATTACAAGAAATGGTAATCGATTAAAGCAGTGAAGCATGTTTTTCTTTTGACACTATGTAATCGATTACAAGCAATGGTAATCGATTAAATTGTTCTTCAATACTTTTCCAGATTTAAAATCAAAGCAAATAATCGATTAAACCATAGTGTAATAGATTAAACCAATGAGATTTGCATTTTTCCAAAAACATTGCCTATTTAGTTCTTTTTCAAAAATTGCTTTAATTCTTTGATGGAGACATTTAAGCATGTAAATGATTAAGTGCATGCAATGCAAGGATTAACAGATTAGCCTCTTCATACACTTCATTACATTCTTCAAGGCATGTGAAAAGCTCAAAATATTCTTCCAAGTCCTAAGCTTCAAACTTTAAGATGCTCCCCCTATATCCAACACATGGGGGGGTGATTCCTGATCACCCTTTGTTTTGTTGCATCTTATGGTTTGGTACATGTGATGCACTCCTTGTTTTAATGGATGCACTCCTTGTTTTGCTATTTACACCCCTGACTTTCATTCTCCTTTTTAAATGTAAAACATTTGATATACATATATATATATATATATATATATATATATATTGAGACATAATCTTTTTTACTTGTAATTAAACTATGTCTTGTATGTGTTTACATGTATTCAAAGTATCTTATGAGTACCTACTTTTGCGTGTATTTTCTATAATGATGGTTGCTAGATGTTCGCGAAAAATTTATCATCGTTTTCACAAGTGACAAAAAGGGTGCTCTTTTATTAAAAATGAATTTATATCATGGTTATGAGTTATTGATACAGTAACGACGTGGCAGATCGTTACAATATACATGCATGTTTCTCTTAACCAGTGCTTTGAAGGGATGCAATGATATTCAAGGAAGTAAATCTAAGGCTACTGTTAAATGGATTGCAGTTAAAGTAAGTCATTTCAACATTGGTTGATGTCTTAAAATTTACATTTATTTCTATGTACACTATTTTTTGGTTCACTTTGAATATCTTATTGAATTTAGTGTAATAAGCAAAGAGGAAGCATTGAGTGTGGCTATGATGTGATGCATTAGATGTCAATGATAGTACTAGAAGGTTTCAGGGGTAATTGGAAGATGATAATTGTTTACTTCAAAACTAATTTTATTTGTTATACTTGTTTTATTTATACTGATTAAGTTATGTTTTATTATATACTATAGTATTTTACTAATCCAAAACCATTGGAATTAGAGAGATTAAAGGAAATTTGCATTCAGTGGGTAAAATTTTAGCTTAGAGTTAAAAATGAAATATTAGGTGTTTAAGGGGTTTTACAATTGTATAAATAGTTTACTTAGAATCGGTTATAGTAAATGATTTTATGTATTGACATTATTATTTTCTTTGACTATTTCTTATAATTCATAGTAATTATTCTATAATAATATAAAAAATTGTACTGCGAAACTGCCTTGATTAATCTATTTTTCAATTTGCAGGTTTAGGAATATTAAAAACATAGACTGTATATTAAAAAAATTACAAAAATCAACATCGGTTTTTAGAAAAAAACGATATTGTTGTGCATAAATCAACATCAGTTTTTAGAAAGAAAAAAACAATGTTGTGGTACATAATTGAAAAATCAATGTTGTGGTGCATACATCAACATCGGTTTTTAGAAAAATCGATGTTGTCGTGCATAAACCAATATCGGTTGACAACATCGGTTTTTTAGAAACACCGATGTTGTTGTGCATAAATCAACATCGATTTTTCTGAATATGTAAAATTAACATCGGTTTTAGAAAAATCGATGTTGTGAGTGGAACACAACATTGGTTTTTATTAAAACTTATGTGGATTTTACATATTTTACATTTTTTTCATTTACTTCTTATTATGCGACATCGACTTTCTTAAAAATCGATGTTGTATAGTGTATGTTAACATCGATTTTTGAAAATCGATGTTAACGTTGATACTTTTAACGTCAGTGCTTTTAACATCAGTTAAAAACCAATGTTGAAAGTTCAAAAGAACCGATGTTAAAAACTTATTTTCTAGTAGTGTCGGTATGTCCAACAAACCACCATCATTGAAAGAGGATGACCGCCAATTGGTGTCAAGGTTGTATCTGCTTGAGTGAGTTGAGCGGCCTATGCTCAGAAAAAAAATAGAATTACAGTATATCGTATGCATGACAGGAATAAGGTTAGTGAGAATAGTTGATCCTTACCTGCAAAGTCCTCCCTTCACTCTCCTTTTGGCGCTTGAATCCAATAACAATTAATGTTATGCTCACCTGTATGAAGCCAATTTTCATGGTTCACCACAACGTATTATATGCTCAAATAATTAAACTAACTTTTAGAAATGGTAGTTTGAAGAGCATCCAACCCCAAATACCAACACATAATCACTAGACAAGCTCACCATACACAAAGAAAGATTACTACCATTAGCTTGTAATAAGAAATGATCATTTGCAGAAATTGACTTACAAAGGATAGGATCTCAAATTCAGCAAATGATACTAGTATGTACAATTGTACATATTGTAAAAATTAAAGTCTTACATACATATCAAGCAAGTAGTTATCCTTAATAAGAGTCCATTCTCTTCCATATTATGACTATTAATTTGTCCAACTACCCAAAATTATTAATCTTATCTACCACTATCATGTAATATATTAAAAATTCTGTTAGGAGAGTAATACATATATTGAACTTTATTATTCCACCTGTGCCATTTCCCCCACCCATTCCAGCCTGCAATAGTTAATTTCAGTTTCCAAGTTTATCAAAATATACCAGTAAAGAACAATTAAAAGAACTACAAGCATGCATGTTCCAGATTTTGAAAATTTTACATATCTAAAGATTTTAAATATCAAGAACTGCTAGTCCTTATTTGAAATGGGAACTAATAATCAAAAACCAGAATAGTAAATACAATAACAATTTCTTTCCCTCCCGTCCTCTTAAGAGAAATATCACAATAAACCAAATTTGTACTTGATCTCATAGTGTACCAAGCTAAATTAACTTCAACATTATAATAAAAACAATTTTTTTATAGAGTGCCCTTTTTCCTTTAACTATCGTGGTCCTATTATATTATGGGCTATTAGCTTATAAAATATTAGATATAAAAATAATTTTTCTTCACTCTGCATCTTAAGCTTTTAAGAGAATTAATCCCTCTTATGAAAAGTTGTTAGGAGTAAAATCCTAGCTACCCCACTTCAAGCTCAAAGAACTCTAGCATGATAAGACTTGTTAGATATAAAAATCACTCATGAACCCTCACTTAACAGGTTAAGCATTTACGAGAGTTGGTCCTTGACACATTTTGATATTACAATGGAGCATGTAAATCATGTTTTATGGTGAAACATTTAGACCAATACTAAAAAGATAATCCATAATGCAAAATCATGATTAAATTTGCAGAAGATATAATTGAATAAAAGTACATGAACCTACTATAACAAAGACCATATTAACTCCATAGATTGCCTCTTCTATCGATTCTTTGCTTTCTTTCACAGCATTCGTTCTAGTCTCAGGGTTACCACCAGTTCCAAGACCTCATGTAAGCTCTTGACCAATTGTATATTTGAATTTTTGAGGAGGAAAAGATTTTGGCTGAGAAGTGAGAATTGAGAAAAGGAAAAATTGATGACATGAGAGTGAGAAGGAGCTGCCTCGCAACATTGCAAATGGGCTGCTTGGCATCGCTAAGGCGGTCAACAACGTTAGGGACGAGCGCATTGAAGTGGAGCCTAAAGTGGTCGCTGGTGTGCACGGCAGCAGAGTCAAGTGCCTAGAGCATGTCTTGCGAGACCTTGAAGTCGTTGTCCTTCAAGAGATCCAAACGGCAATCGACAAGCAAGGTGACCTTGAGGCTCCTTTTGGAAGCTTGCAGAACCTCATGGAAGCTTCTTTTGAATGGTTTAGATCCTTTGCATCCTTCTGACTGGTTCATGACAACCATGCGCTTCTTTGTATCCTTCGGGCGTGCGAGCTTGAGCTCCTCCTCCATTGGATCTAGCCCCGTTAAGTGCAAATCTGGAGAAGGTTATTGTAGGAGAGAGAAAAAGGAAGGATGATGATGCAATGGAGAAGGTTCTGCAGGTGTCAAGCACAGCAACAAAGCACACGATGAGGGCGATGGTACCCTTCTTCTTGAAGGGACGAGAAAAGGAATTTTTGTTTTCTCTCTCGCTACTCGACTTTAGTAGGCTCATGAATGTTCCAGTCTCATAAATTAGGAAACAATAACTGTTAACATCGATTTTTTAAGCTAATGTTAATATCGACACACAACATCAATTTTTAAAAAACTCATGATAACGAACTCAACTTATTTACAATTATGCCATCACACTATTTTTAACATCGATTTTATATATTATGCCATCACACTATTTTTAACATCGATTTTTATAAAATCGATGTTAAAATGTTAAAATGACAATGTTAAAAGCTTACTTTTTAGTAATGACAGTGTCAATTTTTAAAAAATCGAGTTTAATATCAGTTTTTTCAAAAATCGATGTTAACAAACTCATGTTATTTATAAATATTCCACCACGTTTTTGTTAATTTTTCTTAGTGGACTGAGTTTGTAACTTTGTATTAATTTTTTGTTTTGAAATTCAACCCTAATTAACATATTTACAAAGTTGGTGTGCTTTGTGTAACAACCTAAATTTCTACTTATTTTTATTAACTTTGTTATTATTTGCTTAATGGAAAATTTCCAAGAAAACTATTAGTGAAATTACTAAAACATAAAATGTACAATTAATATTGTACATAGTCATAGTTCTTGTTACAAAAGTCCATACAAATATAGTATTTTCTATGCTTCAGTCTAATACATAACTTCCTTCATTACTCCAACTCTTCAGTGAACCTGACCATGATTGTTATCTAAGAAAAATATGAAACAAATCTTGTGAGAAATAAAATTTCTCAGTAGACAAAGTTAAATCCCAAACTTACTAGTAGGTTAGTAAAACATCAATATATTCAAACCCATACATAAGAAATATGCAAGCTATATGAATGCATGAAATGAACTATCCCAGGGCAAATGGCCTCCACATATCGTACTGTATGTGGCCACACCTCGTACTGGATGTGGACGCTGCTATAGTCTTACGCAAACATGCATGAAATATTGCCATGTATCTTGCGCCTGGGTACTACATATCGTACTGTATGTAGCATCAGATTCTGTTTCTCCAAAGCCTCGTACTGGACTTGGAAACAGTAATCCACCTATCTTATTACATCAATATTCATCCATAATATAATTAAATCCATAAGTGAAACACATATACCTTATGGAAAAATATTTTCATCATATCATCATATGGATTATAAATATGGTTACACCACCATATTTTAATCAAATAAGATTATTACCATCTTTTATGCATAACCAGAGAATAGTTTTAACTATAGAAAAATTATGTTAGTAATCTAACTAATAATCCTCAATATAAATAATATCTAATTCCCTTGAAACCTTCACAAGAAAAGATTCAAACCTAGTATGAAATCTTGATTCTTCTTTCACTTACTTCCTCACTAATTAATCCTCAAAAGTGAATCATTCAATAGTTAAACCATTAAACTACATACCTATTCAACCTCTACTTCTAAATTTAAATCAAAATAGTTTTATAAAAATATCAACAGACAGTCCAAAATATTATTAAAATCACCTTCAAAAGTTCATCAAATGGCTTCCATACATCACTAATATTGATGGATATAAATCATCACCTATCTTATGGCTTAAATTAACATATTCTCATTAAAGAATAACCTTCAAACATCACGAAATTCAAGCCTAAATAATAACCATAATTCAGCCTACTAAAACATGTAAATTAATCCAAACCATGGCTTAACTAGAGATTTAAGCTTTGCCTACCTCAAGTGAGTTTGAGTCTTGAATTTGAATGGATAAATGGCTTCCTTCCTTCCTTCCTTTCTTGGGAAATCCTCTTAGAGATGAAGCCTTGATATCCTTCTACTAAACTTGACAAGAACTCTTCTTAAGGTTGCTAGGTTTCTCACGAAAATTTTCTCAAAGTGATGGGTTTGCTTTTCTTTCTTGATTCAAGTTTTAAAAGAGAAAGATGAAATGAAATGAAGGCGATATGAGGGGAGAGGGAGCACGAAATTGAGGTAGAGGAAGTGCCTTGAGAATGGTTTGCACCAAAGGTTCCCCCCCTCCCTTTATATAGTGTTTAGAAAATATAACTTTTTCTTAAAAATCTTCCAAGTTGATTTTGTGCCATACAAGTGTCCTAACACTTGTCTTGGTCATAATGAATGCCTTTCCAAGTGTCCACTTAGTTGGCATGCCTTTACAAGTGTCCCTACATGTGTCCAATTTCATGAAGCTTCTCCTTGCTTCATCAAAGTTCATGTGAAGGCTAGATGGAGGTGGAAAAATCTTGGCTTGATTTTTATGTTATCTTGCATCCATGCCATACAAGTGTCATACCACTTGTTTCTATCATGTGGCTTGCTTTCTAAGTGGCTTATCATGAAGTTTCTTGCCTCTTCTACACCCTTCTTCACGTGCTCTTCATACCTAGGGGTGGGAACATAAATTTTTCTTCTTTTTATGTCATACAAATGTCCTTCCACTTTTTATCACAAAACCTGTTTTAGTAAAAGCCTTATTCTGGATTCGTTAACCGTTGGATCTCCTTAAAATTTTAAAGGTACACTAATATCCCACATATGTAATTTTTGACCGTTGGGATTGATAAAATAATCTCTAGAGCTTTCCACGTGATCTACCAAAGGAGACAAGAGAAGATTTTTCTTCTTATCTTGTTTTTGATTGGCCTATACTTCTGCTGATTATCAAAAATTACTAAACCATTTTATTAAATTGGTTTATATATTCTATAATTAAGAGAAAATTCCTTAGATTATATGTATCATCTTTCCATGTTTTTCTTATACTTGAATTTTCTTAAATAAAGTCTCAAAGTTGTTATCTTGAAAAATTCCTAGAAATTTTATTCTAAAGTTTTGTGTCTCAAAATATTTTGCAACTTAGTTAGCTAAGTGTATGCTATAATTCCATTAGGTTTCTACAAAATTTTAAAAGTTATTTGAGCATTTTTGTCCTAGGGACATATCGGTAATTTTGTCATGCTTCCTAGGGGCATTTTGGTCATTTTTCAAAAATATACAAGGGTATTTTTGTAATTTTCATCCTAAGGGTATTCTAGTAATTTCTACTTCATGGAAAGAGTGATTTAGTCATTTCTCTTCAAATATACTTGTATCCAAACATCATCACATTTCCACAAATGTTTAATAAAATTTTTAGGATGTTACACTTTGGATCAACCAAGACACAAAACAAAATTTTATTATATTAGGGATTTAATGCAAAATAAAATATATTATAGATTGAAAACAAAATTTACTAATTTATTAAGAACTTAAAATATATTTTAATTAGTTTAATTTTTCTAATTCCTTAACACATCATCGCCAACTCAAGTGTTCACGGAACATGTCATAAAAAAAGAGACCCACTACTTGCAAGGATCTAAAGAAATTTTTTTAATATATTGAAAATCTAAACCAACAAAAAAAAATTAATATGAACTCAAACCAAAAATTACTAATTTATTAACAACCTAAAACATATTTAAATTTTTAAAAAAAGATAGACATGAGATTTTGATGGATCAAATTTACATGAGAGGATTCAAGTAAAAATGTCACATGAGAGGATGAATTCCCGGGGAAGTATATGTTGGTCCAAATTTTATTTGAGTACGAAACAAGGTGTGAAGACGAGAAGTCTAGCAAAATAGCAACTTATTCATGTTGTTTTTATGTGTGACATTGACTGGGGGGCAACAATATTCATGGTTTCAGATGAGTCTTTTATGGTATTGTGTTGGTCTTTTCATGAATTAGTGGTTTCTATTCAATGGTCGTGTGGACTCTCACAAGGGGCCTGTCAACATAGCGTCTCAAACTCACTCAAATATTTTCTTTTCCGGTTTAAAACTCATCAAGTCAGTTTCACACTACAAAAGTTGGTGTATTTCATTGACTAAATCTTGGATAAAGATGTGGTTTCCTTGTCATTTTGTGTGTCTCCATAACATATTGTATGTAACGGGGGTCACACTGAAATGATAAAAACAAGTTCAGTTTTTAAATAGAAAACTTTGGTTATATTTGGATTAATAGAAAGAAATGAAATATAATTGAAGGAAACAAAACAAAAGAAATTTGAATCTAATGAAATATCTCTTTTTTATTGTATGCTAGGATAGAATGATCGAAAATTCATTTTCCACGGAGAGATATAAATTCCACTAATATTTATTAAATTCATCCTTATTTTATCAATTCAAATAGTGAAACACAATATCGAAATATTTTATTTCCAGCTAAAAATATCGATATATTTTATTTTCATCCTCCTCTACCTATCTAACATAATCTTTCATACTCGTAGGGATTGTACTTGCGGAAATTTTTTATTCGCAACTATTCTTATTTTAATGGCATTCCTTACATGAGAATACTAGAATTCAATGTTTGATACAACAATATTTTTTAAAACCTCAAGAAAGATTTTGTCCCACTGATTGGCATTTAATTTCATTCCCTTGAAGGTCCATATCTGATATACTTAAAGAAAAAGTTTGCAAAATTTAGTGAAATATTTGAATTGCTTGTCGCCATTGGTTTTGTTTTAACTATTGTTATAGTAATAGTAAGGAAAATTTAATTAGTTTAATTGTTGGTGATTGATGAAAATAATTCGGCAACTTTAGAAACAGTGAAGTCATTTACAAAATAATGTTGATAAACTAAATATAGTAATCATCAGTATATATAGCATTCATAGGATAGAATTTTTAAGAATAATATTTTCAAAAAGGTTTATCATCACATTATTTTCAAAACTTGGAGTAAATATATATTTTATCCTAAAAGCATATTTCTTTTAGTTTTAATATCTATTTTTTTTATGGGTAAATGTTAGTTGTTAAGTATTTTGATAGTGAAAAATTGGAGTCAGCGTTTTAGTTTTAACTACAAGACCACGATTTCTTTTCCATGGTCTTCTTTGCTTGTTCAAATGAGACACTCACACATACACGGTTATATTTTAACTCATTGCGGGCTCAGTCAAGTGTGATTTTATAATTTTTCTTTCCCATTGCGTGTTTGTTTTTACCTTTTTGTCTTTTAAAAAAAATATCATTTTTGTTGTTTCATGGATTTAATGAATATTACAATGTCGAGGAAGAAACCCACACTAATTAAAATGGAACCAAAATCTCGCTCACACCAGCTTCTTCAATTCTTGCTTCATAATCAGGTCATAATATCTCATGGGTTGGCTGCTAATTCTTTCCTTATTACTTCAACAGAGGTCCTTCTTGCGGGCATTAATCTAGATTAATTGGGGTACATTATTTTTAAATAAGGGTACTCTGGTTTGAATTTTAGAAGAAGAAAACAAAACTGACTTAAATATGATTTAATTAAAATAAAATATTATTAAAACACTAAATTAAGCACAAGACTTTCCTAACTAGATACACCAAGGAAAACACTAAATATGATTTACTTGATTTGATTTGAATTCGATGTTAAATTCTAGCTTGGTGATATTTCAATTTGTTAGGGGAGGGGGGTGTTCTTCCAACACTCGCAAATTCAAACTAGTTCCTTCAACAGTTGCTTCTTCATTTCAAGCTCCACAGAATCAAGATCACAGGGTTCTTGTGAATCTGAAACATTATTGTAGATCTAAATTTAATTGTAAAAACATTTTGGTCGTTTATTATTATTGATTTTGGCTGTGGTGGTGATGTCTATTCTCGATTTGCAATTTTAATTTGTAGGAAAATGTTGATTAATTGTTTGTGATTTATTATTGTTAGAGGGCTTGAGACATGTTCTTATGATAAGCTGGATTTTGCACTACCAGTAAGTATATTTCTAAATTTATGTAATTTCTGGATGTCAAAAGCTATTAAAAAAATGGTAGAATGTTTGTAAAAATTAGTGGTAATATTAGTTGTTATTATTTTAAATTAATTATTTAAAAATTTAAAAATTAATTACACACTAATGTTTGTTAACGAAAATTAGATTAAAATGAACTTTTGAACATATAAAATATCAAAATAAAATTTTTAAAATTTAATGTACTAAAAAAATTAAAACATAATGGACAAAAAATTATATTTAACCAATTTATAAAAAAAAAATGACAATTTTGTTGGTCCAACATGATATTTAATGATTCTCTTTTTCAATTGTGTAATTTTTAATAAATTTTAACCAAGATAATGTATTTGAAGGACTATCTCCTAACACTTCTCTTAATTAATTGGATAATAGTTAGATTAAATTAATCAAGCTAAGGGGAGTTAGTATTGGATTAGATTGAATTAGGGGTGTTTATGAGTACGGATCATTTGTGAACCTGAATTGACCTAAATCGATCTGGACAGTTTGGATTGAGTTTTATGTATTTGGGTCAAAACTGAACCAAACCGATCAAAATCATTCATGTACAGATTGGGTCACAGATTTAGATCTATAGATCCGATCAAAATCGATAAAATAATTTAGAGTTGTTTGGTTTGATTTTAAATACTGTTTATGTTGGCTCCAAGTGTTAGAACTCAACATGTTTATAATATTAACGAATCATATTTTGTTCATCTGTTTCAGCAAATTTAGTTGCACCAAAGTTTATTGTAAGAAATTAATTTGTAAGAAATAGTCGTGATTCAGACTATTATAATAAATCTCGTTAAAGAATATTTTGTTTTAATTTGTATTAGTCTATTTTATAATATTATGTTAATGGTATTAAATGAATCAATTTTACTACTTTTAGACATTTGATAATATTATGTTAGTGTAAATAGTCATTTTCATATCTAAATGTGTAGAATACTGACAAATTTGTCCTTGAAAGATGTAAATTCAAATTTTAGTACCCGAAAGTAAAAAAAAGTGCAATAAATTAATTCATCTGTTACCGTTAATGAAAAAGTCTATGGGGCACAAAGGGAGAAATTTGTCACAAAAATGATTATCAGCATGGCTGCTGAATAGATTGGATCAAAATGTTAGTAAGTTTCCATTTGACTAAAATGTCAGTAAGTTTCTATTGGACAAAAATATCCTATGATACTATTATGTTCCAACAATGTGCCAATGATTTAAGAAGACAAACAAATAATTGTAGCAAATTTGTAATGCATGTAAATGGATATACTAAAATTTGAATTTCCATATCTCAAAACAAATTTGTCAACGCTCTACACATTCAGGGACGAAAATGACTATTTACCCTAAATTGCATTTTACTCTTAAATGAAACAAAATTTGGGATTTGACAAATTTGTCCAATGGAACTTACAACGTTTTGGTCAAATGGAAATTTACTGACATTTTGATCCAATCTATTCTGCAATCATGTTGACAATCATTTTTTTTACATTTTCGTCCCTCTGTGTCACGTAAGTTCTTTCATTAACCGTAACGGATGCAAGTTAACAGATAAATAAATTTATCGCATTTTTTTTACTTTCGATGACTAAAATTTGAATTTTCATCTTTCGGGACAAATTTGTTAGGTCTCTACACATTCAGAGACGAAAATGACTATCTACCATATTGTGTTAATTATATTGGATATTTGGATGAATCATGATATAAATAGTAGTTCTGATCAAATTTAAATGGGTAACTCATTAGCCTGAACCGAACCAAGCTGAACATGAATGGGTTGGGTTGGGGTTAGAAAAAAATTCTGAAAACCTAACCAAACTTAACTGATCAAATTTGATTGGGTTGGATCGTAAATTTGACCAAAACCAATCCACAAATACCCCCAGATTGAATTATTAGAGAATTAGTTGAGTTGGAATATGTTCTCTCTTTAAAGCCAAATCCAAACTCATTTGAGGCTTTAATTCTTACCCTCCCAGTTTGCTTCTTGCACCTTGTAACACCCCGTAGGCCTCCGGTGCGTTAACATTAATAATATCAGTTTAGCGCTCAATTATCATAAAATAGTATTCAGCGGAAGAGCAGAATCGTTTTTCTTGATTCATTATGTATGGAATATCAACCTGTGAAATCATAATTATACAAAACACAATACAATCCCATGCTGATCCAGTTTCCCATTCATATATCAAAACCAGACATCTTAATAATACAGGCAGATAACAGATATAAGACCATTATGCTCAGGGTAAAGACACATATCATATATATAACCAGGTTCTGTACATGTACATATCACAGTCCATAGTCCACACCACACATACCGTGGTGGTACAAAAGAATAACAGCCCTCCATGAGGGAGTACAGAACTCTACATCAAAATAAGACAAAAAGAGCCATCCAACTCCTAGCCTAGTCTCAACTGGGCCTCCTACCCTGAGACTGCTCTTCTCTTCCCGAAATATCACCTGAAATCATATAAACCCCCACACGGGGTGAGATAACATATCTCAGTAAGCTCAGGGTCCTTGGGAAATCATTCCCACCCTGGCCCACCATCCATAAAGCACACACAAGGCAGTTACACAACCAAATGGCCCACCGGCCTTCATATCTACCTATCAAGCATCCAAACATGGCGGATCTCATCGACGCCTAAAATCATATGGCAGAGAACCCTCAATGCCTAGCGGAGAACCCTCAACGCTTAAGTCATGGCAGAAAACCCTCAATGCCTCATATCATGTGGCGGAGAACCCTCAACGCCTCAATAATAGCATAATCAATTTCAAGTGCATAAATATCAATTTCATATCAATTTAAGTAATGCAATAACCAAATGCATGCATAATGAATTATGACCACCACTCCCCCGGAGTGTGGTGTGCAACCATGCGGGAATTCATCCCCAGGGACACGGAACTTACCTGGTAAGGTCTCAGTCAGTAATTCCTTCCCAGGTCTGTGGCTTCCACCGCCAACAGTCTCAGAATCAATGCCTAATCAAGGCATAAGTAATTTCATATCAAAATAAGCCCTCAAGCATACAACTCACAATACATAACATTTCAGAAATCCCTTATCCTAGGGTTTAATCAATATCTGCCCACACAAGGCTTTTTCTCAGGCTTCACATAAGCATAACTAAGGCTCTGGCATCTCAACAGATAATCACAAGTGACCATTACACAGGTCACACAGATAACACAGAGCCAAAATTCAAAGTCATCAGAATCAAAAACTGAAAGCTATTCCTTCATCATTAAGCAATTCTAAACAAGTTTCCCAACAGAACTCTGGGCTAATTCTAGCCCCAGAGCAACATAATTTCACAAAATCCAAGGATTTCTCAATATCAAAAACAACCGAAGAAACTCATGTTTCTTACCTCAGTGGCAACCCAAAAGGCTAGAGAACAGCTTTCCTAAGCTCTGTCGTCCCTTCTATGCCTCTGGTTCTTGCCAACACTCAGGTTTCTGAGGTTTCTCTGAGAAATGGGATTTTGCTTAAATCTAAGGAATTGATGAAGGATTTTAGCTTTCAATCGGTTAAAACACGTTTCTAGGTCACAGGGAAGTGTTTAGGCTAGTATATAAGGCACTAGGGAGCTTGGAACGTCCATTAATGGAGGCTGGAGGTCCAGGGAAGAAGAAAACCTTTTTCCCTCTCCATTTTCGCGTTCTGCCCTTATATACTCAGCCTGCCCGAGCTCCCGCGCGATCCGCGCCACCTCCCGCGCGATCCGCGCCAAAATGGCGGTGCTGCTGGCGCCATCAGCGCCATCCCCGCGCCAACCGCGTGAACATTTCGAAACCTTTGGCGCTACCCGCGCCACCTCTGGCGCTGTCCGCGTGGAATTCCAGTGAAAATTGGTTTTCCAGGCCACTTGCCGCGCGATCCGCGCCACCCATGGCGCTATCCGCGTGGGATGGAAAACTCTGGCGCCATCAGCGCCAGACCTGGCGCCATCCGCGCCAGACCCTTAACAGGGTTTTCTGATGTGAATCCCCGCGCTATCGCGCGGGGAGGTATGACACCAACCATGCCATAACTCAGGGTTATCACACACCTCCTAATAAACTCCAGTGAGAAAAAAAACCCTCACCTAGGTACTCCTGTTTCAGATAAGTTATTCTAGAATAAGATAAATAATGAAAGCTATTCTGAAATTCCTCCAGAATATATTCTGAAATAAAAGTTATTCTAGAATAAGATATAAGATACTCTTGTAAAATTGGAAATTTAGGACAACTTCTTAGGTAAAAAATATTTAACAATATCATGATATTATCTCCTGACTAGATTAAAAAATTTAAGAGAAATTAACCTCTATTCAAAGACAACAAAGTGTTGAAACTTCCCAACCTCAGATAACAAAGGACTCTCCTCTGGATTGAGGGGCAAGGGAACGGATCCCGTAGTGGTTCTCTGATTTTTTTTTTTTACGACTTTGATTCCTTCCCCTATTTTCCTCGTCGCTGTTTCCTCCAAGACAACGACTGTGATTTTCGACGATCGCGAGTGATTTTGTTTTAATTTTTTTTATATAGTGAAGGTAGTGGGTGGAAGCGGAAAATGAAGGTGATTGAGGAGGGACAAAAGATTGGGGTTCCTCCCATTCGCATGCGTTGGTTCCAGAGGGAATTTGGTTGCGCGCTCTCAAACAGAGAGTCACGACAAAAATGTTGTGGTTCTAAGTTGTTGTTTCCATTGTTTTTGTTGAGA
This sequence comes from Glycine latifolia, assembly GCA_013407115.1. Lineage (NCBI taxonomy): Eukaryota > Viridiplantae > Streptophyta > Magnoliopsida > Fabales > Fabaceae > Glycine > Glycine latifolia. The sequence continues at coordinate 21,140,031 of CM023941.1, read as the reverse complement.
TTAAGTGAAATGTTTTATGTGTCCATAGGAATTTTAGTTGTTTTTGTATGTTTTAGGCATGTTGTTCCGTGAATCTCAGACTCCGAAATGGGGTGCTGGGTTGGGGCACCTATGGTGTAAGGGATGAGGGTGCTAGGTTCTCTTGCCGTGAATCTCGACGAAGGAGATCCGTTGGGGTTCTCATTATTGTGTGGTTGAAAGAGGAATGTGGAGGAGAGGTGGTGCAGCGGAGAACAATTTAAAATTTAAGGAAGTAATGTACATATCGGGGTTTCGTTTAAAATGGGGGTGAGGAAGGGCAACGTGGGGAGATTGAAAATTTAAGGGGGTGAGGAAGCAAAATTGGAGGTGCAGGAAGCAATTTCTGAAAGCAATGTACATATCTGGGTTTCGTTTTCTTTTCTGCTTCATTTCGTTGAGTTGCGCTAGTCCTAGTGGCCCAACAGTTGTGTCTTTCCCTTTCATGATTGTGATGTTATTTACTTTATTTTTTTATTGTTCTGGTTGCTTGAAATTTTTGGTAAAGATTAAAACCGATATGCTGTGTTTTGGTAATGTTCTTGTGTGTATTGGCCACACGAAGCACATGGGGAGGCATGGAAAATGAGTTGTAATTTTATTTAATTTTTTGGAAATGAATTTTGAAGCCATTTCCGTAATGCAATTGGCACCCATTTTCGAAGGTGTAAAATATAGGTTGTCTGGTGGGGGTTGGATTTTTTTTTCTTCTTTTTTTTCATTTCTTTCTTTTATTCTGTTTTCTTTTTCTTTCTTTGATCACGTTGGCCTGTGAACCATTAGGAGTAAGTAAAAGGCCTAAACCCTAATGTCCCCCACAAAACAATTGTTTTTTTTTTTAAGTGAAGGTAAGAATTATAAGAGATAAAATAGAATAAATTGATATGTGTAGAAGCTGGTTGTAATTTATAGAAATTTATACATTTTGAATTTTTTTGTCATGAGATTATATAATTTATAAGAATTTATGATATTTTTTCTTTATGAAAATAGTATGGACTATCTCCTTGTCCCACTAAATAATTTTTTTTCCATCCGTCACCGATTGTGTTACTTCATTTTAGGAATATTTGTATAAAGATGGATGATATTCAAGTTGATTAGTCTCATCACCAAAAAGGGTTCAATGATCTAACAAACACAACATAGGAATGGATTCCCTGCACGCAATGAATTCAAACTTATAATTGACTCTCACAGAAAAAACCCTTATAATTGACAAATTATTTGAAATTTTAGAAATGAGAAAACTTTTATAAAAAAAGTATGTGAATGCTGTTGGTTTTAGTGTGCATAATTCATATGAAAAAAAATCATATCAAATATAGTAAAGTATTATTCAGTTTGGATTCGTTTGAATGCAACGTTAAATACAATTTAATTTGATATGTTTTTACAGTTTGAATTGAATGGATTATTTGATTTACTATGTTTTTAATTATTTTTTTGGGGGGGGAACAATATATGTTAAATAAAGCACCAAATACATAAGAAATATAATAAAAAAAATTATCCGAATAATAATAAAAAAACAATATGTTAAAATTTTCGAAATATAACCCCCCCCCCCCAAAAAAAAAAAAAAAACTCAACTTGTCATGCATGCATTGAATTGTTACTTCTATAGTAAATTTATATTGCCATTTCTTATGTTATAGTATTTTTCTAATTTTTTTTACAAATTATTTTAAAACTTGCTTTTTAGTATAAAACATAAAACTGAAATTATATAAACAACAAGAAATTACAAATTTAAAATAATTAAATTATAAAATAATAAAAATATTAGAATATTAAGGGCTATTTAATAATAAAATTAAGAAAATAAATTTGTATGATTATTTCATAAACTCCAACTTATATGTTAAGGGGTCTAATTTAATTGGTCGAGTTAAGGGGTCTAATTTAATTGGTTGAGTAAGGATAATGAATTATTATAAACTTCTGACACTATCTTTATTTCTACAAATAAAAAAAAATAAACATCAACTTATATATAGAGTGATATATTATTTTTCAATAATCAAGTTATATGTGTATATAAGTTCATTTTAGGTTGAATTTTAAAAATCCCATCCAAATTCTGATTAAAAAATACAAATATTTTTATTTCAATTTATTAAATATTCAGGCTTTTGATTTAATTTTACTATTTATATTAAACTTGATTGATTTATAATAGTACCAGACTATTTAGGGAAAAAAACATAAAAAAAAAACTGAGAAAACTAAAATTACGGAGAGATTTAAGGACTTAATTCATTATATGTAAAAAAAAAAAAAAAAAGAAACACTTAAAACACTGGTACAAATGCAGAAGCATTGATTCTAAAACGAAATCTAGTGATCTAACGTGCACTCCAACGAAATGGGACAAAATCACACATAGCATGGAATACTTATATAAATTGCTTAATTTTAAGTAAGGTTAGTTAAGTAGATCACATGAAATTATTTATATAACTAATGTAATTGTTATTTAAAATATTTATATAAAAAATAATATTTTTTAAGTATTATAAAACCTATAAAATTAAATACTCACGTTAACAATCTTAGTATTAGATTGAATTAAATAACATATTTTTCAAGCATTGACCCATAAAATTAAGTTAAACTTTTATTTTAACAATCTTGAAGTGAATTTTTGTATTAAGTATTTAAATTTTTGTGGAATTATAAATTCTACAAAATTAAAATAAACAATTCATCTTAATTCCTCTATCTTATCATCTAGTGTAATAGCTTCACGTTCAGCCATAAAAAAATGAAAAAAATAAAAATAAAAATGAAAACATCTTCGTGTTTTGACAGGTGAAGCTTCTCGATATATAGATTTTTCTAGCATAATATGGGTGGTTGAGTTCGTAGCTATGTCCCAACCAAAGCGAACTTAATTTGCTTAATATTTACTTTTTTATGTTTTGAGTTTTTTTTTATCAGCCAAATAAATCAATTTCATTAAACGTGGTATAAGAAATACCACTGCTCAAGTACAAAAAGCACAAGAATGCAAAGCTGGGTACTTCCCTAATACTGGTTACACCATATTTAAGTGAAGATATGTCACCTAAATATACCAAGAAAGAAGATCAAATATTGAAAAACAAAGCCGCTGATCAAACGTAATTATCACATAGCTATACTATGTATGACATACATAATTTACCTGACCAGTTTCATTTGGTCCCAAAACCTATCAAGTGGTTAAAACTTTTTTTTCCCAAAAATGTCTTTCCAATGAAAACATGTTTTTATTGTATAATTACATATAAAGTCCACAATAGAAACATGTTTCTATTATAGTACATGATATGTGAACAAAGTACAAAATGAAAAAAACATTTCCATTGTTAATTTGGTACACAAAAACTTGTTTCCATTTTATATTTAGTATGCAATAACAACGAAAAATATTTTCGTATTTTTGTTGTTGTATAGGAAATTTCATACAAAATGTAAAATAAAAACACATTTTTGTATACAAAATCAACAACAAAATTATATTTCTTTTACAAAATCAACAATAAAATTGTATTTTCATGTACAAAATCTACAATAGAAACGTGTTTCCGTTGTGGATTTTGTAATCACTCCTAGTGCTATAGTGAAAATACGTTTCCATTGTGGATTTTCTACATGTTTGTACAAAATGTAAAATGAAAACATGTTTATGCGTACAAAATCAATAACGGAAACATATTTTTGTGTACAAAATTAATAAGAAAAACATGTTTTTGTTGTGAATTTTGTATGTATCCCTTGTACTATAACAAAATCATGATTTCTTATATCCTAAATACATAAGAATTATGATTCAATTGCATCAGAAAATAGAGAAGGGGTTTGAACTGAGGAGTAAAACAATTTTTTCCATGAGTTTTTAGAATTTGTAGAGACCAATAAAAAGGTTGTAAGGGGTAATAACAACCTCCTTTAACAGACTCTCGTATACAGCAAGCACACATAAAAAGCTAATGCTGTTGTAATCCTACATACATAATTTTATGCCTTGATGATGTAGAAAATAAACTTATTAATTTGAATTGTTAGTATATTTAATTAGGTTTGAGCTGGTTGGATTTAATTAATATCAAACATTTTGCTTAAAAATGTTTGCACTTATTTGCCTATAGACAATTTTAGGGTCCATTTATTTAAATTAAACAAATAATTATAAGATAAAGTTTTTTCTTAACTATTTTTAATAGCTTACTATTTTAATTTCTAAAAACTACTTAAAATTAATTTTTAGTTTAGTTTCAAAATTTTGATTCTTTTTAAACCCATGTTTTTGTTAAGGAAAAAAAACACTCCTAAAGTGAGACAAAATCTAGTTTTCTCCAGGCGGAATTGTAATGATTTTGGCCTTTTCTGTTTTCTTCACAATTTTCTAGCCATAAAATTGTCAAATATTAGTGGTTGAGGGAGAAGGTGCATCACAAACCTCACACAACTTCAGTTCCCAGAAGCCTCCATTATGTTCTTAAACTAAGTCCAGTACACTAAAAAACCACATTCCAAAACCAATGTCCATGTCACCCAAAGCCACGTATTAATAATAATACCACAACACAGCCAAACCAATCCCACTTGTGTGGCTGTTGATAATTTCTTAGGCCAATCCACAGACTTTCCTGTGTTACTTTTGCCACACTCATCACACTATAAATTGCCCTCTCACCTCTCTCTTTCCCTCAGGCCTCAGCTATTCAATCCAAAAACACTTTGTTTTATATTGTCTTTTTTCACTTCAACACTCCAACATCACAATGGCAGCCTCATCAGTACCAACTGTCGGAGTCGTTAACATTGCACAGGTACTATGTTTTTCCCTCCCTTATTATGTCATACATACTAAACTGTTCAAACTTTGGTCTCATCTTTAGAACCTGTTTTGTTTCACTTAAAATAATTTTGATCCATGTTTTTAATATAGGGATCCAGTTACTTCAGGATTAAGTGTTTAGACTTACTTCAGGATTAAGTGTTTTAGACTTACTCTCATTCCTAATCCTTTATGTAGATGTGCATATTTATATGGCATAGTATGTCACGTGCCTTTCTTTCACTCTTTAAACCGTGTTTCACTCTTCCTCCTTTGTTTTACGACTAACCTCCCTCAAATATAACTCCCCACCTCAGTATTACAACCAACCTTCCTCAAAATTGTTGAGACAAGGTTCAATATTTAATTTCTCTTCGTCATTTGGAGCATCTGGTATGGCATTTTGAGGCCAGATTTATGTATCTTCAAGTACCGTGTCAATGGCTTTAAATTCTTGTGATGCACAATTCTCATCTATTATTAGTTGTTGTACCAATTTTTGTTCAAAAGAAATATTAGCAATTTATCTCTACAAAATTCAAAAGGAAAAGGATTATTATAAATTTATTGCATGTCAACAAATACTAATTCGACTGATATATAAGATCGAAAGAGGATTAATTATGAAGGTTGGTTCGAGTTTCATTGGTGAACTTTAATTGAGATATTAATCATATACATATCACTATAAAAATTTAAATTGCAATGCTATAATTTTATAAAATAAGATGTTAAAACAAAAAGCATATCGGGTTTTACAGGGACAGAACAAACAAAAACTGAATGGGATTAAATATGTGGGTGAGCACTTGGTATGCCGACACCGCCTCAGGCTTTTTTAGCAGGGAGGGACAGAACACACGCATATGTTTCGCGAAGCATATGATAAGTAATAGAAACAACGAGAAAAGGTTGCACGATTTTGTATTACCTCAATTTTTTTCTTTGCAAAGCATAAGATGAAAGTAAGATAGTCAGAAAAACAAAGGAGGAATAGCGAAAGAAAGTCACATGACATGCTATACAAAATAAATATGCACTCTTAGATTTACAAGAAAAAAGGGTTAGGATTGAAACACTTATCGTATATTATATATATATATATATATATATATATATATATATAAAATCATGAGCAGTGGCAAAATGCAAGCAGGTTCTGGGCAAGAATTTTTTATTATTTTATTGTTGAATTTGATTAAAGAATAAATTATCTACTTCAGACTAGTTCTAGATTTGAGTCCAAGGCAACCCACTATAATTAATACACCAAAGTTTTATATATATAAATACAGCTATCCATAGAAAATCAACCTTTTTTTAATGAATGAAATGAGGTAAAAAGGAAATTTGAATAAATCTAAATAAAAACATTCTTATTACGAATATTGGTATTGGTTGATATCGGTCTATAAGTCATGTTACAGTGACAAATGCACATATTAGATTGGGGAATCAAATACTCTCTCAAGATTTTTTTTATTTGTATATATGTAATAAAATATATTTTTGTCCTCATAATGCCCCCCTTAAATTTTAAAAATATAAGAAATAAATAAAGAGAATAAATTTATACTAATTTTATTACTTTATTCTCTTAACCTTTTATATTATTGACAACGAAAAAATTATAAAATATTTTTAAAGTAAGAAAATGCGTACAAAATAATTATAATTAGTAAAAACTTAAGTATTTTAGATTTCTTTTGTCATGTGACATTATATATTTTGTAAAAGCTTGTGAAATTTTTTTTGTGAAAATATTACCAGGGTCGACCCAAGGGTAAAACATATATAACTCTCTCATTTGAAAAGAAAATTCTGTTAGTTTTTATAAAGCAAAAAAGGCAACATATATTAACCAAAAAAGGTCCCATATATTGGCAAAAAGGTCTAATATATAACTGTCATTTAAAAAGAAAAAATTCTTAAAATTTATTTTAGGTCTCACTTACGGAATTGACATTGAATAATATAAATTATTTTTTGCCTCCAATAAGAAAAATTTCTAGATTCGGCGTCACTTATCATGAGATCTTTCTAAATTTTAGAGATCAAATATTTATTTGGTCTTTTTTTTTTTCCTATCTGGGTTGGTTCCAATTTGTTGCAAAGCATGAATCTTGCAATTCAATTTGGAGTTCATGGTTCATTGGAGTTATATTTGGTGCAGTTGAAACTGAATGGCTCTAGTTGCGGAGTGAGAAGCTCAGCATTCTATGGAACAAGTTTGAAGAAAGTCAATTCAGTGAGTTCAAGCCAGAGGGGTGTGAGTGGGAATTTCAAGGTTTCTGCACAGATTGAGTATGATGAGGAGAAGCAAACTTCAAAGGATAGATGGGGTGGACTTGCCTATGACACTTCAGATGACCAGCAAGATATCACTAGAGGGAAGGGAATGGTGGACACGCTCTTCCAAGCTCCAATGGAAAGTGGCACTCACTATGCTGTCATGAGTTCCTATGATTATATCAGCACCGGTCTTCGCCAGTAAGTTATTGGTTTGAATTTGAACTCAATTTTGCTCAAGTTTTGATAGTTTGCATTATCGCGTGAACTTGTTGAATGTTAATGTGACTTATTTTTCAGGTACAATTTGGACAACACCATGGATGGCTTCTATATTGCTCCTGCATTTATGGACAAGATTGTTGTTCACATCACTAAGAACTTTTTGAACTTGCCAAATATTAAGGTTCCTCTTATTTTGGGTATTTGGGGAGGCAAAGGTCAGGGGAAATCATTTCAATGTGAGCTTGTCTTTGCCAAGATGGGCATCAAGTAAGTTTAATTCCATTCCAATGTGTATTTTCCCCCATTCGGAAAACTTGAAGGAAAAAGATTCCAAATTTTGTTTAGGCTAAGGTGCATCCAAGATGAAATTGATACTCAATTACTAAGCATGTGTTTACAAAACATGGTTTTGCCTAATTGAAAGGCAGTTTTGTTTCACCTCTCCTTCTATGGTTTGGAACACAAAATCATGTTCAAATACAACTCATAATATGTTATTTTGATAAACATGTTATTTGTGGATGAAACTCAATTTACACTCTCCAAACCATGGTTTGGGACATACAAACTACAATCCAAAAGTGCATTAACTCATTGGTCTATTGCCTTTGAATTCAGCCCCATAATGATGAGTGCGGGAGAATTGGAAAGTGGAAATGCTGGAGAGCCTGCAAAGTTGATTAGGCAAAGGTATCGCGAGGCGGCAGACATTATTCGAAAAGGAAAAATGTGTTGTCTCTTCATCAATGACCTTGATGCAGGAGCTGGTAGGCTTGGTGGAACCACTCAATACACAGTCAACAACCAGATGGTGAATGCAACCCTCATGAACATTGCTGACAACCCAACCAATGTCCAACTTCCTGGCATGTACAACAAAGAGGAGAATCCTCGTGTTCCAATCATAGTCACTGGCAATGACTTCTCAACATTGTATGCTCCTCTCATTCGTGATGGACGTATGGAGAAGTTCTATTGGGCGCCTACTCGGGATGACAGGATTGGTGTCTGCCAAGGCATTTTCAGAACAGATAGTGTTCCTAAGGAGGATATTATCAAGCTTGTTGATTCCTTCCCTGGACAATCTATTGGTAGGTCATGCCTCAATCTATTTGCTAATTCTTTATTTTCATTAACCATAGAAATTTAAGACATTGCTATCAGATTGTATGGATGAAATATGAACAATCAATTATTTGATGCACTTTTATGTAGACTTCTTTGGTGCCTTGAGGGCCAGAGTCTATGATGATGAAGTCAGGAAGTGGATTTTTGGTGTTGGCGTGGAGAATGTTGGGAAAAAGCTGGTGAACTCAAAGGAGGGACCTCCAACTTTTGAGCAACCAAAGATGACTCTAAGCAAGCTCCTTGAGTATGGAAACATGCTTGTCCAAGAGCAAGAGAATGTGAAGAGGATTCAATTGGCTGACAAATATCTCAATGAGGCTGCACTTGGAGATGCAAATCATGATGCCATCAAGACTGGAAACTTCTATGGTTAGACCTTTGATCATAATGCCCTTGATGGAAGAAGGAAAATTGCTTTTAACTTCCATATTATTGTGGAATAATCATTTAGGATGAACAAGACTAAATAAAGGTTGCCTTAATTGTTTGGTTGCAGGACAAGGAGCTCAGCAAGTTCATGTTCCTGTCGCTGAAGGTTGTACTGACCCTACTGCAGAAAACTATGATCCAACAGCCAGAAGTGATGATGGAAGCTGCACATACAAATTTTAGGTGATCATTAGGTAAATTGTGAGCAGATAAATAGAGCTTTTGAAACAGCATAATAAAATACTGTTACTCTGTTTTCCTCACTAGCATTCACTTTTTATATGTAATATCTAGATTTTGCATTATTGTTGGTGTATTCCTTTATTGGGTTTTATGGGTGACAATGTGACATCTTATAGCTAGCATAACTGGAAATATATATCCTTTCCTTTAGGTTTCACTATCATCTTTTCGGATTGGGGATTGGTCTGATCGAGTGACGGATCCAAAAAACATTTTTTAAGTGGAGACAAAAAACAATATATAGTAGTTTCATACTTTTAAAATATTCTATATTTTTTTATTGTCAATACTACCAAAATTAAAAGGATAAAGTAATAAAATTTGTATCAATTTATTTATTTTTTATTTATTGTATTTTTTACATTCATTCTATAAAAAATATCTTGTGGGGGACAAATGATTTTTTACACATATACAAATAAAAATATAAAACTTGTGGGGGACAAGGACAATTGCATCCACCCGATAAGGTGCATCCGCCACTGATCGAATCAACAGTACTAATAATGTGTTCAGAAAGAATAAAAATTTGTCTTAATTTTTGAAAAAAGGAATGTGGCTAAAACTGTGATAGAGAAATACTAAAAGAAAGTTTCTTAGTAAAATTAAAGCTACCCAAAATTCATTATACGGTATTACTGATAATGTGTTCTTAACTATTGACTAAGACTGATTATACTAAATGATTGACCTTAATTAGAGAATTTTTATTGACAAGGACATACGCAAACTATATATGAAATTGTGTATATTAACAGTTATATTCAATTATAAAACTAGTGATTAAAATTAATATGAATACATTTTTCAATTATATTCAATAGTGCAAAATCAAATTTTCAGAAATGTAAAACAAATAGACATAAAACATTTTTGTAAGGAAGGCTTCCCATCAGTATGTACATGCAACGTGAACACGAACAAGTACTGATGATACTATGAGAGGACTGACATGATGACTCTTCAAGCGTCTTATGCTAAAGACAAATAAAACCCACCAAAGTTGGTCCTCTCGTTTTATTCCTGTTCCTTAACGACTCACTTCGTCGCTACTGTATTATACTCTTTAATCATATTTTTAATTGTAATATATATTTGAAAATCTCTTTAAATTGATTAAAAAATAGTAATAAATTTTGCGCGTGAACTTAATCAATATCAATAATCAAAACACGAATAATCAATGTTGAAATATCTCGTAATATATTTATCTAAGAACATAATTTGGAGTGATTATAAACAATCATGTCTAAAATGTACATAGTTTTCAAAAGAAACAAGGAATTAAGTGACGCAAGTGTAACTAGCAAAACAATGGGGTGTATCCATTAAAACAAGGGGTACATCTAGCAAAATACAACTCCTGCCCGTGTTACAATTCAATGTCATTCCTGCAACATAACACTTCTATAAGCCCGGTTCCTACTAAGTGAGTTGTTACAATACAGCTCGTGGCCGGGATATGGTCCAGAGTCATCCCGGCATCACAACTCATCTATAGGCCGGGTTCTAATCGAACATTATCCTGGATACTTGGCGGCTCCATAAAAAAGAAATAACTCTCAGACTGCTTGCTACTGCCCGTCTGCTCACACAAACATGGTTCGTGATCATCACAGGTACCAAAACTACATGACACAAGAAAAGCAAAGGTGAGTTCATCATGTAAAATAATAATTAATAAATATCATCAATTATAAAAACACAACCCGATCATTACATTATCATAACAACATTAAAACATTTCATTCACATAATCAATCATGGACAACCCGTCCAAACCACTTCATCTTATAATGACTAGTCATGATGCATGTTCCTGACTTATCTCTCAATCAATGCAATGTGGTACCATCCCGGA